>JABAKD010000026.1:12661610-12941610 GCA_012845835.1 Undaria pinnatifida | reverse complement strand
AAAGAAATTTGCGTGCTACGAGTGCCCCGATCCATAAAATGCGTGTGAGTCACCCAATGCTATTCACAGGGGGGGCGCAGCGGAAGCTTCTGGGCTCCCAACACCAACACAAGGGGCTCAATACCTCACCCGCAAAAACGTGACTTCCAAAAGCCCTCGTTCGCGCAACCCGGCCAACGTTTTATTATTATTATTATTATTATTATTATTATTATTATTATTATTATTATTATTATTATTATTATTATTATTATTATTATTATTATTATTATTATTATTATTATTATTATTATTATTATTATTATTATTATTATTATTATTATTATTATTATTATTATTATTATTATTATTATTATTATTATTATTATTATTATTATTATTATTATTATTATTATTATTATTATTATTATTATTATTATTATTATTATTATTATTATTATTATTATTATTATTATTATTATTATTATTATTATTATTATTATTATTATTATTATTATTATTATTATTATTATTATTATTATTATTATTATTATTATTATTATTATTATTATTATTATTATTATTATTATTATTATTATTATTATTATTATTATTATTATTATTATTATTATTATTATTATTATTATTATTGTTATTATTATTATTATTATTATTATTATTATTATTATTATTATTATTATTATTATTATTATTATTATTATTATTATTATTATTATTATTATTATTATTATTATTATTCTGGTATGCACTACGGTCCTAACCCGAATACACTCGTAATGAAACTATCTTCGTAACCGATAGAGACAAACTGGAGAAGCCATACCGGTAATAGGTAAGAAACGTTTGACCGAAAACAATGGCCAGCCCCTACGACGCGTGCTTACGATAGAGGTGCATCACTTTTTTTCTTAATACTACCCCTCACTTTAGGAGCTTAAAAACCTCTCCCACAAAACGATTTGGAGAAAAAAAGAAAAACCTGCTTTATCGCGGATAAAAAACCCCATTGGCTCAAGTACACATCGAGAATCATGCAAAACAAAGTGGTCTATTAACGACCAACTTGGGTTAAGGAGCCCGTCATTCAGAAACCATTTTCGCCAAGAAAAGGTATACCTCTATCGTAGCACGCGTCCTACACCGGAATGGCTCGTCTGCCCATCGCCGACCCTCCTCCGCCCGCCACCCCTAGCCTTCCGAATCCCCTACGCCCCCCCCCCCCCCTCCCCCTGTGCAGGACTTTTCCTCTGCCATCAACTTCAGTCTGGTCGAGATCCGCAGGAGGGAGGACGCGAGACTCAGCGCCGGCGGTGGAGGTGGCACCGGTGCCGGCGCTAGAACAGGTAAGGCAGATTGGAAAGGTGTTGTATAAGGCTTAGTTTTGGGTAGGTTGCGCAAGCAAAGGTCTTCGAGAGTCATGTTTTGGGTGAGATGTCGATCTCCTCGTTTTTTTAGAGCTCAGAAATTTCTGCTGCACCCGTAGCGCGGAATGACTCGAGAGCGTTGTTAGGCTTTGTTTGGGTAGGGTATCCGTGAATAAGGAGTGTTACAAGGTTTAGTGTGAGCAGATTTCCCGGTCATGGGTGTGCAATAAGGCGTGGCTTGGGAAGGCAAACGGACGGCGATACTGTAGCGTTATAAGGCTTAGTTCGGGTAGGTAATTGGATAACTAGAGTCTTATTGTGCTTAAACTGGGTAGGCAATCGGAGAGCGCGAGTGTTTAAGGCTTAGGTTAGGTAGGTTATCCGTTAACGACGGTGTTATAGGGCGTAGTTTCGGGTAAGTGATCGGATGGCGAGGGTGTTAATGGGCTTAGCTTGGGCAGGTATGAAGTTAACGAGAGCGCTAGAAGGCTTAATTGAAATCGGATACCAAGAGTGTTGCAGGACTTATTTTGCGTAGGTATATAGTCGGCAAACGCCCGTGCTAGTTGCCTGAAGTTTTCTCGTCTTCGGGATACAGAGTCGATCGTGCGAGTGGCTCAAATCCAGCAGTGCAAAAAGGGAACTCCCTCCCTACCGTACCCTCGGCCACGAGAGTGCTACGGGGCTTCAATTCGAGATGGAATCGGACAACGAGACTGGCATCAGGCTTAATTCGGGGCAGGTAATCGGCTAACGAAAGTATTACAGGACTTAGTTCGAGAGCTTGGGTAATAGTCCTGGGATACCGAGAGTGTATGCAAGGGTCAAGTTGGGTAGGGTATCCGTTAAAGAAGTTGTTGTATGGCTTAGTTTGGGCAGCCAATCGGATAACACAACTGTTGTAAGGCTTAGTTTTGGTAGGCCATCGGAAAACGAGAGTGCTACAAGGCTTATCTCGGGCAAGAAATTGGAAAACGAGCGTGTTATAAGGCTTTGGTTCGGTGGGTGTTATAAGGCTAACCCTAACCCTTACCCAAAATGGGGATTCGTTCGGGGTGTTTAGGCAATCGGATAAGGAGATTGTTGTATGGCTTAGTTTGGAAGGTAATCGGATACATGAGAGTGCTACGAGACTTAGTTTGGGTAGGAAAGCGGTTAACGAGACTGTTACAAGGCTTAGTGCGGGCGGGCTAACCGTCGACGAGAATGTTACGAGACTTGGCTTGGGCGGGATATCCGTGATCGAGACGGTTGCAAAGCTGAGTTTCGGTAATATATCCCTTGACGAGACTGGCATGAGTCTTAACTTGACGTAGGCTAACCGTTAACGAGAGTGCTATAAGGCTTAGATTGGGAATGCAGTTGGATAACGAGATTGTTTTAAGACGTAGTATCGGTGGGCCATCGGTTAACCTTTTACCAGTATTCCAGCGGATCTATGCCCTCCGATACCTTGACACAGGGGTTGGTCGAGAAAGGGTGGCCGCCGGCGGGACCGGGCCTGGGACCGGGGGCGGAGCGGGGAGTGGGACGGGGAACGGGAGCAGCGCGGGTCTCGCCTCTTTGTACTTCAACCGAGGCTTGGTTTATGTGTGCTTGGGCGATGACAGGAGCGCTCTGGATGACCTGGGTCGCGCGTTGGCCAGAGATCCCCGCAACATAACGTGAGAGACGCATGCTACGTTGAGGGTGTACCGAACTTTTTTCCCAAGGCTCCTCACCAAAAGAGCTCTGTGTCCCACACACAAACTTGACTTTTTTTATCTCGACAGAAAATGCGCCCCGATGAGACGTTTGATGGCCTGAGTGTACAATGGTTAACTGTTACAAATTCGATGAAAATTGACGAGCATTTATAGCTGAAAAAGCGAGAACGCGAACCCTATTCGAGATAAAAATGAAAGCATGTACCGGGGGGGGGGGGAGGGAAGAAGGACATCTGTGACCACAGCAGTTTGTCCAGGAGGTCGCCGAGGGCTAAACCTATTACGAGTTGAGCTCGAGAGTAAAAGTGAACATGAAAAAATAAAAATGCAAACTTCGGGTAGAAATTTCAAGTATCCTGCGCGGTTTCTCAGATTTTTTAGCCGCATCAGTCGAAAACGCTTTTGAAAAAAGACGAAAGCTACGGTGTAGGGGGTTACACTGCAGGAGCCGTATTTCGAGGTGTCTTTTGGTCACTCGCGTGGGTGACCCTCCTGTTGCTTTTCGGTCTTAGACTTTGGCGCAGACTCGATCGCGTTACTCCGAAGTTCTATCCGCTGATCTGCCATAGTAAAGTGACTGAAGTTAGTTCACCGGGTGGCTAAAGGTAGTCCGGCGGGTAGAGATTCTATCTAACAAAAGTATTTGCGAGAGTTCCGGTTCGAGTGTTGTTGGCAAAGCCTTCCCCCCAAAGGCGTGGAGAGTGCAGAAAAATAAGCTGTTAATAGAATGTCTCTTTAGGAGTCAGTACTTAGTTCGTGGCAAGAGGAGATCCTCGGAGATCGACGCTGCCGAGATTGGGTGCTTTAAGCCCCCCAACGTATATGCAGGGGGATAACCGACAAAAAAAAACTCGAAACAGAGCCCCTTTTGGCCGCTCTTATCTCCGGTCCGCTTGTATCTCCGATTGGGCATCATACAGAGATGTTTGTGTAGGAATCACCAAAGCGTGATTAGCCAATTTTTGACCGGTTTTGACCCCATTTTCTTCTAGTTTCGACCCGCGTAACTCGGGTACCTCACTGTATTTGGTTTTTCTTTAGAAGCTCTACCCGATTAGAGTAGCTCATCGGGTGGAGCTTGACTAAAACAGCTCAAGGGGTACCCGTTGATCTACTAGTTTAGTCTATAAATAGTTGTTGAAGCGCTACCTGTCTGTTGATCTGCTTATGTTACGTGACTGTCACTTGACACGTTGAGGTAATTTAGTCTACTAATAGTTGTAGAAGCTCTGCATCTACTATTAGACTAAATGAACGAAACGGGTAGACTATTAATAGAGCTTATAAATAAAATATCGTATGTTGGCGTTTTAACGCCGTGTGAATAGGTGTGTTCGTTGAGCACGAATCTACGCACGTCTTCTCTTGTTTCGCCGCCACACCCCTTCGCCGAACCTTACCGATTTCAGGTATCGGTCAAACCGAGCGTTGATCCTGCGGAGAGTAGGCGACTTTCGGGGGGCCCAACAAGACTACAGCCGGATCAGAGCGTTGCAGGTCAGATCCAGTTTGTGATTTTGTTTTTCATCCAGTGAAGCATTCGCTCCCCCTGTCTGGTCGCGATGGATGTTCTGTTGGGGTTGAGCAACGCTGTCAACTTTTCAATTAGACGAGCACTGAGTCGATTCGTTTTGGGTACACCAATAACCATGCAACAGAGGGTGGGGGCGTCAGCATCAAAATCAGCGCCCACGGGTCGATTCTTCAGAATTATTATCAACACGTCAGCTGTGAGTTCGAAAAATGTTCGGGTCGATGCTCATATTTGCAAGCTGCGTTTTGATGCCGGCGCCGCTGGTAATTACAGCTCTATTATCCTTTAAAGATATATACACGTTTCCTATGGATGTTGCCAGGGTGCACATCAACACCAAAAAGTTTTCAAAAGTGCTAATGGTGTCTACGATAGGTAATCTATATGGATATATTTTCGTTCGGGATTGTGTTCTACAACGTCCCTGCTTTGTTGCTGATACCCGGAACCCACGTTTTCGACGCGCTTGAAACCCGTTCCACTGCTGTTGCACGAACGGCACAGACCTTGGAGAAGGCAACTATGGACAGAAACGCTCTCAAGGTGTGTAGAACGGCGGTCAAGGTGCGAAAAACCGACGATATCTGCAGAAGCGGCGGTGGCTTCACACCCGCGCGCGAGTTGCCAGATCGACAGCATACCGTGCCTGGTATGGGCGTAGTCGTCGTCGAGGACGCTGGTGACGGTGGCGGTGGTGGTGGTGGTGGTGGTGGTAGTGGTGGTGGTGGTGGTGGTGGTGGTGGTGGTGGTGGCCGTAGTGGTGGTGGTGGTGGTGGTGGTGTTGGTGGTGGTGTTGGTGGCGGTGGCGGTGGTGACGTTGGCGTTGGTGGTGGTGGTGGTGGTGGCGGCGGAAGCGAACCCCCACCTCCATCTATCGCAAAAGTTCTAGCATCCGCCATATCCGCTGCGTCCAGTAAAACACGCGCTAAGGAGCAGCAGCACCGGGTTGGAAGTCACGGCCGCTTTGACAGCAAGAGGCCAAGCAGCGCCCCCCGTAGGTCATTTGGAGTAAACACGCAAGTGGCCTCAACGAAGCGACGTCCCTGGAGCGGAACGAACAGCGGGGGCAAGCAGCAACGGCTACCACCGCCTCTGCGGTCCGCTGATTTCTCCAAGGGCAAGAGAGATGTCGCTGTTTTAGCTGTTCCACGCGTTGGGAGCGGAGGCGGAGGCGGTGTCGGTGTCCGGGTAGCGGAGAACAACGCGCTGAGCTCGAGGACAACCCAATCGCGCATAGGAAGGGGCAATGCTGTCATTATCGGCAGCGGTAGTAGCGGTAGTGGTAGGGGCGAGGGTGGCGTTGGTGGTGGTGTTGGTGGTGATGGCGGCCGTCGTGGTGGTGGTGGTGGTAGCGGTGGTGGCGTTGGTGGTGGTGATGGTGGCGGTCATGGTGGTGGTGGTGGTGGTGGTGGTGGTGGCATTGATGGTGGCGGCGGTTGTGGTGGTGGTGGTGGTGGTGGTGGTGTTGTTGCTGATACTGGTGGTGGTGGCGGTGGTGGCGGTAGTGGAGATGGCAAACCCGGGGTTAATACTGATGCGACCAGCAGAGGCCATCAATCGAGTGATTTCGGTGCCCAGCCCACGGCGCCGGAAATAGCAGCGGTAGAAGAGCTTGCTATAGCTACATCTGAAACTCCACCAGCAGGCAATACAACCGGTGTAACCGGTGATAGCGGAAAACGCGCGGCATCACACCGGAGCAGTATGCAAGGCGTAGACATCGTGGACGATAGCCGGAGGGAGGGGACCTATAGGAGCGACGATCACGCTGCCGCAGCCTTCACGAGAGAAGCTGCCGGAGGTTATGGAGACGGTGACCAGCTCGATATTGATAGTTCTCGGCAGGTGGATTCCGTTGTTGCTACTCTCCCGTCTGACGTCGACGAAGCACTACCGCTGGAACAGTGGTCGGCCCAATTCCGAGATAAGCGGTTAGGAGAGCATGATTCTAGGCGCGCCGCTTTGCTCCGGGAGCTCTTGCCACCACCCAACAAAGGAGGCTTGCCGGTGACGGCTGCAGCCGAGGCAGAAACACGGGGGATGATGACCGCTACTCCTGAGAGAAGGTGTCACTCGGCCACGGCGGGAGCAGCGCGCACAAAACGCGGCATCAGCACCGGCTGCAGTCGCTACGGGAACGGTCGCGGCGAGGAGTCCGGCGTGGGAGCAACTTTAGTGCAATTTAAAGCTTCGGTCGGGCTTAGCGCTAAGGGGGAGCTATTTGAAGACCTTTTTTGCCGCCCTTCGAAGCTGGACGAGGCTCTTACCACCGAGCCCGGGAGGAGAACGCCTCAACAGGCAAGTTGTAAATCCGAGCGCAAGCAAGCAAGCACGCACGCACGCACGCATGCACGCCTCAACTTTTGGAAAGCCGTCTGAAACCCCATTCCGCAACATATGACTGAAGTTGGATACTGCAGTGTCGTTTGACGCGTGCTACAATAGAGGCAAAAAAAAAGAAGAAAAAAAAAACTGACGGATGAGGCTCCTCAACGGAAGAACGACTCAATAGTCGCCTCCCTCCACTACAAAAACTTATCATTACCATGTCGTGAAATAGAGGCATCCCACGGCCATACGGGCGCAGCAAAAGACAATTATCGGTTCCTAACACGAGGAAACATGGCTTCTTTGGAAAGGCACACACTCGTTTCGCTCCACCCGGCCATGGTCCAGCGTTTCTACGCGCTAGTCCTGAAACAAAACACCCTCGTAAACGTTGCAGACTAACCGCTAGTTCCACGCTGGGAGAGCTCTCAACCGGTCAGACCGGTCAGAAACCTTTCGGCCCAAAAAAGTTCAACCCGTACCGTGGGATGGCTCAATAGACCGAGGCTACTCCTCTAGGGGGGTCATGTTTTTGCGGGTTTTTCTTTTTGGCAGTTAGAGCTCTCGGGGTCACTCGCGCGAGGGACCCACCCTCCTTGGTCCTTCGCGGTCGTAAGCTTTCGTGCTGTTCTGAATTTTTGCGATAAGAATCCGCAGTGGAATTTTTTTGGCCACCCGCTGCGCCGGGCAAATGTCCCACGTTACGTTTGTCCGTGAGGTACAGAGTCAATCGTGCGAGCACTGTGTTGGCTCAAACCCAGCAGTAAAAAAGGGGGTATATCATAACCGTCGTAACATCCTCCCTGCTAATACCGTAGCCTTGGGCCTGTACCAGTCCGACGACAACTATAAGCTCGACACAAAAAGCATTATTACAAGCTCGATGAAAAATTGAGACCATGCAGAACCGCCACCATAAATCCTACGTTCGTTGATAGTCGTATGCCCATGCAGATATCAAATGATTGAAACATGCATTGGTTGACCCGGGGATGCTCTTTTATCATTGCCCCCCTAAGGTATCGACGCTTCGCGCATTTCTCGAGCATTGTTCATATCGAGCTTATATTTATTGTCGGACCGGTACTAAGTTCAAGCAATTTCTCAATACAATGAACTAATGAGAGTTCACCCTTCCAACCGTAATTTTGCTGCCAGCTGTTTGTTTTTGTATCGTTGGTGTGTAACTTGTGACTTTCAATGTTTTTCTATATGTACACACGTATGTGTTGTTGGCCGTCTGACTGTTCAACCGGTTAGCGAAATTCAACGAAAAATTGACGAGATTATAAAGATGAAAAGCGGGAGTGCTGGACCTTTACACGCGAAAAAAAAGCGAAGGGGCATGTACGGGGGGGGAGAGGAAAGACACCTGTGACCACGGGTTGTCCAGCAAGTCGCCGAGGGGAAACTCTCTCACGGGATGAGCTGGGAACTAGAGGGGATTATAAAAATAAGATAAAATACAATACTCTAGGTCAAACTTGTCGATAACGGGTTTCGTAGCGAAGCATAGACCTTCTCGTGAACAAGAGAGCCGCAGGAAGCGTAGATGCACCCCTCCCATAGCCTTTCGCCGTTTGGTTAAAACTCCTGCTCGTGAATAACTTCTGCCCCCGAAAGGTTTCCTGCATAGTGGAGGCTTTATCAACAAGCCCCGCCCTCTTCGGGATGCCTCTGCAAGCGATGGAGGAGGTGGGAAAGGTGGTGGAGTATCGCGTTTTGGAGAAAATGGCGTCGGCGTTTGTCCAGGGTGGGGAGGTTGACGCTATGGTTGTCATCTTATCCGGCCGGTGCGTGCTTCCTTTTTTAATTGGTTCGTCTATCGTCGTCAACAGACAGGCTTCTCGGGTTAGAACGAAGAAGTTTGGGACATGTGTTTTGGAGGCAGTTCCTTTTTAAACAACGCGAGCTCTGCAGAGACGGGTTTATACACGAACCACGATAATAAAGGCATCCTTTTTTTTTTTTTTTTTTTTTTTTTCGTCTCCTTGAATGTCGGGGCCTCTTTCTTAAAGTCAAAATCGTTGGAAAGACATTTGTTTTTTGTACTATTAATGTTGTTCATACCTAGGCCACGAGTCTTTTTCATCGAGGACACATGCTACGACAGAGGTATACCTTTTTTTGGCTATTTTTTGGCTCCTTAACCCAGAATCGTGGGAAAATACGCCCCATTTATTTCCTTTTTGTTCATGATTCTCGTTGTGCTCCTAGGGCATGGGGTTTTTCGTCCGGTAGCAGTTTTTCTATTTCTCCAAACAAATAATTTTTTGGGAGAGGTCTTAAGCTCCCAAATTGAGGGGTAGTATTAATAAAAAAAGTGGTGCACTTCTATCGTAGCACGCGTCCGGATTTCACTTCACTTTCTGCCTCATCGAAATCACCTTTTTTTTAGAATTCCCCAAGCCACTACCCTCAGAAGAAGGCAAAAAGAGAGCCAGTGCACCTCTATAACGTAGCGTGCGGGGAAATATCTTCCACGTTTGGACGCGTGCTACGATATAAGGTATCACTTTTCTGGCAAAATATTTTCTGAATGGACTGATTCTACGATAGCCCCCCCCCCGCCCACAATACCAACGATTTTCTTTAGCGAACGTTTCATAGCTGCTCGACACGAGGAAGAATGCTACAAAAAAATGATGTCTTGAAAAGTACTCCGGAGTATTTTCTTGTTTGCAAAGGCCTACCGGACGATGACGCCGGGGTGACAACGAGCACCGTGTGTCAGGAGATACGGCCGGGAGACGGTTTCGAAACCGGCGATTGCGACTTCGTTAAAGGAAAATCTGGGGAAGGGGGGGCTACCGTAGAACGACTCAATGATCGTTGGGGCGGGCTTCTTAACCCAAAAATCGTCCGACGATTGTTTTCTTGACACCTGGGCCACGGTTTTCTTCCTCGGATTGCACGTAAAAGTTTGCTCAAAATCGCTTTTTTGGGGGATGAGGTACGGAGCTCCTGTAGCCACCAACCACCTTCAGAAGACGCAAAAAACAGCCAGCGCGCCTCTAGCGTAGCCTGCGATGGAGGCATTAAGGTGCCTGCGTGCTGCGATACAGGCGTTAAGGTATACCTCTAAGCCACCGACCACCTTCAGAAGACGCAAAAAAAAGAGCCAGTGCACACCTACCGTAGCCTGTGATAGAGGTATTAAGGTACACCTCTTTTTCGGCCGATTATTGTCTTGTCAAGAATTTGACGAGGCTTCTTGAACCCAAAACAGTCGTCGGAAAAAAACAGGTCGTTGCTTGTTTTTGCGAAACGATTGTTTTTGTATATCTGTCTGGGCCACCAGTTATATCGGACTGCACGTGAAATTTGCTCAAAATTGCTTTTAGGATGAGGTACGGAGCTCCTCAAGCCACCAACCACCCTCAGAAGGCAAAAAAAAGAGCCAGTGCACACCTATACCGTAGCGTGCTGCGAAACCTCTCTCAGGTTTGGACGCGTTCTTCGATAGAGGTGCTAGGTATACCACTTTTTGGCTGATTATTTTCTGTCAGGAATTCGACGAGGCTTCTTAAACCCAAAACAGTCGTCGGAAAAAAACAGGTCGTTGCTTGTTTTTGCGAAACGATTGTTTTTGTATATCTGTCTGGGCCACCAGTTATATCGGACTGCACGTGAAATTTGCTCAAAATCGCTTTTAGAATGAGGTACGGAGCTCCTCAAGCCACCAACCACCCTCAGAAGGCAAAAAAAAGAGCCAGTGCACACCTATACCGTAGCGTGCTGCGAAATCTCTCCCAGGTTTGGACGCGTTCTTCGATAGAGGTGCTAGGTATACCACTTGTTGGCTGATTATTTTCTGTCAGGAATTCGACGAGGCGTTTTGACCCAAAACAATCGTCGGAAAAACACAGGTCATTGCTTGCTTTTGCGAAATGATTGTTTTGTATATCTGGGCCACGAGTTATATCGGCGTGCACTTTCAGCTTGATAAAAAAAAAAAACAGTTCTTGGGCGAGGTATAGAGCTCCTCAGGCCACCAACCACCCTCAGAAGGCAAAAAAAACAACAGAGCCAGCGCGCCTCTATACCGTGGCATGTGTCGTTGAACGGTAACCTCTCCCGAGTGGAGCTGGAAAGTGCAAAAGCGACGCCCTAACACGAAATGCGCAACACTAATATATATATGTAGACTATTATATATATTTATATTCCTCCTGCCTGAATACACGTCCGTCAACATTGTTCAGGGTAGCCGTCAAGCTACGGCGAGCGGACCTGAGCGTCGTCACCGCCGATGAACTCGGCCCGGGGGACACCTTCGGCGAAGCCTCCCTGTTGGACGAACGCCGCTTCCTGAGTCGACCTCCTCCCCAGGGCAACAACGGGAGTGACGGTAGGGCCTGATCCATGTGTCGTTGTTTTTTTTTGGGCCCGTTTTTTCGGGGTGGCACGTACGTGCCCAAATAAGCAATCTTTGGCACCAGGTTATGGTCATTTATCCCTGTTATGCCACAGGTTTGTGTTAAGGAATTAGTGGACATTTGGCAGCCATTTACGCCGGTTTACGCTTCGTTTTTTGTCGGTTATGCAGGTAACGCCAATCTTTCCACGGCTGAAGTCAACCGGGTTTTGGAAAGTTTGCGTTTTTGTCGCGGCTCGCGACTCCCAACGCCGACTGTGCACCTTACCCGGGCTGTGAACCTACCCAACGCTTAAACTAAGGGTGGCATAGGCACCCTATGCTACGTTTCGCTTGTTTTGCCACTCTATGCCCCAAATTTTGCTTATTTTGCCACCCGTATGCCCAAAAATTGACTTACGGCTTTGCCTATGGCACCTAGAGCCAATTGTGGCAAACACTATGGCCACCAAAATGGGTCAGGCCCTAAGTGACCGTGCTAACTCCTCGCCCGGGTTTGCAGGAGAAGGGAAGGCGGCTTTTCTGGGGGCTGGGGGGGCGGGGGGTGGAGCCGGTGGTGGCGCCACCACCGCCGCTGCTGGAAGATCGATGGAAACGTACCAGACTCTTGAGGTGCGCGAGAAACGTGTTTTGTCATCTGGCGAGTAGATATCCAAATGATCCACATATTTTCGGATGTAGTAGCTTGTTGTGCGCTTGGATTAGAGTGCAAGATGACCAGTGTTTTGTTATTGCGGCGCGGGGACGCAAAGCCCGAGAAAATCACGTCCGGATGTATTACTTCCATCTACGCCATAAGAGCGAGGACCTTGAGCTAGCGAAAGTTCGATGCAAATCGACCGGCATCATGAACGCTAAAGCCCTACGCGCGATAGCCCACGGACGCAAAACAGCGACGGGCCACATGAATTTATCGAGGTCGATTCAGTGCGCCTTAAACAGACCACCGGTTGTGTTGTTCCTTCTTTGTTACCCGATGCACCATCAGTCATGCCGAGACAACGTTTCGCGTCCCAAGCATCCCCTGGTAACCGACCACTTTTTGTGTTACCGTATTCAGCCGACACGCCTGGCGCTGGTCCTTCGGTCTGACTTCTACCAGATACCGGGACTGCTGGCACACTGTATGGCCGCCCTCAAGGTGCGAAAATGAGATCAAGCTTTATTTAGCGACCTTGGTCAGATACCAGGAAATACGCTATCTGGTCCATTTCAAGACTTTAAAGGGGAAAAATCGCGCCGACCAAAAATGACACGACGGCGTCGGCAACACAATACAGCCTGGCCGCTGAGTTGGGGTATGTTACAAGAAAAAAGCGTAGATCCGGTGTTGGAGCCAATGCGAGGGGTGATACAATGACTATGCTCCTACTGCTGCGCGTTTGCAGCGGAATGGAGGTTGAGGGGCGTGAAACGATAGAGGCAGCAATTTTTTGGCGGACGTTTTTTTTTCTGAACGGTGGGGCTCCTAAGCCCACAATCGTCGGAAAATCGGTGTTTTTTTTTTAATATTACGTGTTTTTAGTATGCCTATGATAAGCCATGGCTATGACAGGCCATGGCTATGATAGACCTTGGCTATGATAGGCCATGGGTTTGTTAATCGGTTTTCAGTTTAATTTTCGACGCATGCTACGACGGCGGCAGCACTTTTCGTCTGAAAAATATTTTCTGAATAACGGGGCTCCTTAACCCCAAATCGTCGGAAACAGGCCATTTTTGTTTCTTGCCTGATTCTCGTTGTGTACGTACCTAGGCCCTGGGATTTTTCATCTCCGGTAGCAGTATTTATTTTTCTTCATAATCAATTGCTTGGGAGAGGTCTTGAGCTCCCAAATTGAGGGGTAGTGTTAAGGAAAAAACAGTGATGTACCTCTACCGTAGCACACGCGTTCTTTTTCAACATCCGTTCTGAGGGCAAGGCATACCTGGTAGAGCTCATCAAGTCAAGATCCTTGCAAGGCGTAGAAAAATGGTGCACCCTTAACGCAGAGTGCGTCTTTAAATTTAACGACACCGCACTTCTTTTGGTTTGGTCTGCTGTGTCTGGGTCATAAGACGGCGTCGAAGGCAGGTTCCGGCGATACGCTGGAAGAAGACTGGGAAGGGCATGGACTCAGGTTGCGATCAAGGCCACGGTACGGGGGTGCCCCCAATTTTCACTACCCAGCTATTAATCATGCCATCATACCATCATATTATCATACTATCATACCATGATACTATCATACTATCATACTATCATATCACATCATACTATCATATTATCATACTAGCTTACCATCATACTATCATACTACCATACTATCATGCTATCATATCCCATCATACTGTCATATTATCATACTATCATACTATCATACTATCATAATATCATACTATCATACTATCATACTATCATACCATCATTCTGTATCTCACCGACAAAAACACGGTCGGCGAATGTTTTGTTACAGCACGTCGCAAACCATCCCTTTTTGTATCAATATCGAGAACGTTACATAACAGCGCGAAAGACTGTCACCGCAAGGAGCAGGGGGGGGGTTCACTCTCGCGAGTGACACTGAGCAGCCACTGAAAAAAAAAAAAGGCGAAAAGGGGTAATCCACCCACACTACCGTAGCATTGGTCTTGCATCATTTTGTTAATACATAAGGAAACAGTAGATTAAAGGAGAAAATGTGGCAAAGGAAATAGGCCAATGGTTGACGGAAGATACCACTGCTTCATGGTGCGGTCATTCGACTTCCTATTAGGTGCTACTGCTGCTTTATGGAAGGTATATTCGACCTACATCGGAACGGCATCTACGTTATATTGTCGGAGGGCAATGATAATAAAAATAAAAATAGTATATACTGACGCGCGTTACGATATCTAGACGTATCACGTTTTTGGCTAAAAAAAAGTATTTTTCCGAGTAACGGGCCCCTTTAGAGCCCCCGAACCCCTCCCGATGCTAAACACAAGTGATTTTGTCCCCAAAAACGGGTTTCCAGTTGCAAAGGGGTTAACCTATCGATAAAATCGTCCAAAAAAAACAATTCTCGCCTTGCAATATGAATGTTTGCGCGCTAAAAATTAAGGCCGGCCGCGGATTTTTTTGTTATTTCGGGTTGCACTTTTCAATTTCTCTCTCCCCCTCGGAAAAAATACTAATAATCAGTTGATTGGGTGAGGCATAGATTGAGCTCCTCGAGTCACCGCCCTCAGAAGGAAAAAAAAAAAACAATGGTCATCTTTTTTCTTATTTTCCATTCTTTATCATCCTCCGACAGATGGTGAAAAAAAAAGCTAAAGCTCACCACACTTCCGTACGTAGCAAGTATGTGTCTTGAAGTGTCGCGTCTGTCGGGGACGACTGAACGTCCTTCAGCTGGATATGGAGCTATCCCAAATACCTTTTTTTCGCCTTTTTTATTGCCCCTCTCATTCATGTCACGAAGATCCCACTGAAAGTGGCGATGGAAAGCAAACAATCAACGCGCAAGCACGTTTCATGGTTACAGGAGACACCCACCCCACCCCCCGATTTCGCGTGCTGCTGCGTTGCGCTGTCTGTTGTACCGTTAATTTTTCACCTCATGTTCACGGCCACTTGAAGCGACGGTTAAACGCCATCAAACGATGCGGGTTGTTTTCCGGCTGGGCCACGGAAGACCTGATGCGATTGGCGAGGATGTCCAAGGTCCACAGGCACGCTTCCAAGCGCGTGCTGCTCATGCAGAGGAAGGTGAAGTGGTTACATTGCAAACAAGGAGATCGACGAGCGGTAGATTTTTTTGTTTTTTGTTTTATCTCGATTTTGCTTCCCACTTTTAGGACAAGCCGCGGTCACGGGGGGTCGTTTCTTCTCTTCCCCCGGCCCCCCGGTACACGCCTTCCCATTTACCACGCAAAAGGTTTAGCTTTTTGCCACTGCTCGTCGAGTTTCATCGATTTTTACGATTTCATGCTCTCGCCGTTCGGCGCCCGACGTAAGTTTTATTAAACAGTCCGGTGCGAATATTCTTTACACTACCCGAGATTCGAACTCCAACCCAACCGTCAGCAGGGAGATGAAAAATCTATTTCGGACCCAAACTGCAAAGTCAAACTTGCTCTACACGTGGTTGACCCCCCTCTCCCCCTGTCACGAAAAAAGCCGATGTGGGAAAAACGATGGTTCCATGTATCGAGGACAAGTTATCTTGCTGACACTCGACAGAGAAGTTGGGCACCAATCAATGTACGTTCGTAACGTCTACACGTGGACTGAGCTGGAGCTTGTGATGAGTTTCAACTTGACCGCGTGAACTCCACGAATGACGTGGTTTCTCGTAAGTGATTTTTTAGTACTATGTTTAGCCATCCGCCAGTGTGTAGTCTAGAGCGTTGGTGTCAAACCACAAAAAAATGACGAGCAAACAGAATGTAAGACCACTACGTACGACAACAACGTTAGTGCACCACGACCAGAAAGTTTACGAGGAAAGCAGAACACCTGATTGTTGAGTTAGTTTCGACCAGGGGTGTGAAAATAGAGGGTTTGTCTACCCCATGTGTGTTGGCATCCCTAAGTATCCTACAACTAGAATGCCAAGAGAACACTGTAACGATGATTGACAAATGCACTCTATAAATCCAACAATCTGTGTCCACAAAACATTGGAGGTCGTTTATCATAGGAAAGTCAACCCCATGCTTCCTTTTTCATTTTCTCCCGACCGCTACCGAGCGAAGAAACCGCTCGCCAATGGGTTGGCCTCGTCTTATTGCTTGCTTTCTCTTCTTTTTTTGTCTTTTCTTGAAGGAGCCGTCGCACCTCCACATCATGCTTTCCGGTACGTGCACCGTCACAAAGTATCCGGACCGGCTGGCGGCGGTCCAGCGGAACATAAGCGAGATCGGCGCTGCGCTGTACCGAATTAACAGCAAGTATGCCTATCATCGGGAAGTTCGCGCCAACGTTGTGAGTGCAAGTAACGCCTGTATTTTACGAAACGAGCCGACGAAAATGTACAGACTGATTCGTACCTCCCTCGTAGGGTTCCTCGTCTAGTTTTCCATGTGTTTTACTTCTTCGAGTTATGCCTGATGATGACTGATGCAAACAGCCTAGCGCGCTACGCTTTCCTCGTTTTGTTTTATTTTGTTTTATAGTCCCCTTGTTTTTTATTCTTTTTTTTCCTGGACGAGTTTGTGAGTGTTGGGACATTAAAACGCGCGCTGCACGTTGTCGGATGACAAAACACGAGTCCTACTGAAGCGCTCGATCAGTTGATGTATATACCCACGCGAGGCAAATCGAGCAAAATCAGTAAAACACACAGAAAGATACAAACCATATTTTCACAAACATTTCGTCATCATTGTCGTCGATTTCTGCTAATTTCGAGCAGGCCAGAAATTCAAAGTATCCCGCGAGTGCCTCGCCCAACAAAAACGGCGAGACAGCAACTACCAGCACCAACACCAACACCAACACCAACACCAACACCACTAGCGGCGGCACAGTGGTGGGAGGGGGTAATGCAAAGGGGCGCAAAGTGTTGGCGGCGGCGACCGGCGCAATGGGAGAAAACACCACCCTCTCGTCGCACGTCACGAGCACAGAGGTCCGTGCTATGAGTACAATTACCTCGGGTGGCGCAGGGGCTAGAGGGTAGGGTCGATCGATGCTTGTTGTTGTTGTTGTTGTTGTTGTTGTTGTTGTTGTTGTTGTTGTTGTTGTTGTTGTTGTTGTTGCTGCTGTTGTTGTTGTTGCTGTTGTTGTTGCTGTTGCTGTTGCTGCTGCTGTTGTTGTTGTTGTTGTTGTTGTTGTTGTTGTTGTTGTTGTTGTTGTTGTTGTTGTTGTTGTTGTTGTTGTTGTTGTTGTTGTTGTTGTTGTTGCTGTTGTTGTTGCTGTTGCTGCTGTTGTTGACGTTGCCCTTGGCAGTCTCTTCTCTTCCCTGGGGATAATTCGTGGCACCAGGTATGAGTGACAGACGTTGAAGATCATGCTGCGCCCTGTTGGATGGTAAGCCATAGCAGCGTTTGTTTTCGCTTGTTTTTTCTTGCTCTTCCTGAGGATTCTTGTGAGAGAACGGCAGACGCGTGATGCGACAGAGGTAAAACATTGTTGGCAAGCATATTTTCTGAATGCCGGGGCTCCTTAACCCAAAATCGTCGGAAAAAAAAAAAAAAATAGGCCATTTTGTTTTGCAAGCTTCTCGTTGTGTGTCTAGGGGCCATGGGCTTGTTCATCCGCGATAAAGCAGATTTATTTTCCTCCACAAGTCAGTTATTGGAGAGCTCCCTACACTAGAATCCAAGTAATTTTGGGTTCCAGCTGTAAAAGGCGTTAAGCTCCCAAGATGAGGAAACCTCTATCGTAGCACGCGTCAACCATTGAAGCTCGTCTGAGTGAGTGATCGAGCTTGAAGTTCACGCTGCACATACATGGCCGAGTGGTTTATTAAGGACGCGTGCTATGAGATAGCACCACGCGTATAACAAGCTGCTACATATCTTTGATCTCACAGCCGAAGTGTATTTAAATATTATTTGTGACCTAAACCTCCTAAAAATCCCCCCCCCCCCCTCTTGCTCTCCCTTACTCAAACGCCCCACCAAATATCAAAATCCGCCACATTAATAAACACTTCACGCACAGGATATCACCTCATTATCTTTCGAGAGCCATCCATGCCGCTGTGTTCCCCCCCCCCCCCCCCCCCCTCCAACGCCCCCTCTTTCCCGACCACCTGCACGATCGCCTAGACCTAGCACCACGCGTATAACAAGCTGATACATATCTTTGATCTCACAGCCGAAGTGTATTTGAATATTATTTGTGACCTAAACCTCCTAAAAAATCTCCCCCCCCCCCCCCCCCCCCCTCTTGCTCTCCCTTACTCAAACGCCCCACCAAATATCGAAATCCGCCACATTAATAAACACTTCACGCACAGGATATCACCTCATTATCTTTCGAGAGCCATCCATGCCGCTGTGTTTCCCCCCCCCCCCGCCTCGAACGCCCCTTTCTTCCCCATCACCCGCACCTTCGCCTAGACCTAGCACCACACGTATAACAAACCCCTCACCTAAAGCCCTTTCCCCCCCCCCCCCGCCCCCCGCCCCCGCCCCCACCCCCCACCCTCCCCCCCCAACCCATCCCAACCCCACCTCCTCGAACACTCCACCCTCTCTTTACTCACTGATTGTACGACTTACCCCAGGATATACACGATAAACTGATGTATTATTTCCAAAAATGTCACATTTATCCCCTCGAAATAATGTATAGTTTCCAGGCACATATCGAGCTGCCCCCCCCCCCCCCCGGCCTCAATAATATACTGGTGCCAAAACCGTCAGATTTATCCCCTCGAAAGGATTTATAGCTTACATGCACAAATTGCCCCTTTCCCCCCCCCCCCCCCCCCCCGCCCCCCTCCAAACCCGCTCGCTTTTGATCAAAACCAGGCCCCCCCTTTCCCTTCACAGCTGTCAGATTTTGTCCCCCTCAGAAACGGGTTTTATAGTTTCCGCGCACAGACTGACTAAAATCATCCTGTTGACCCTGATAGCTACACTGTAGCTGTAAGGGGAGTCGCCGACCTATATCCTTAATGAGGACACACAACTCGTAATGCGCGCGATCGGAGTATCACACACAGCTTGCAAAGATGAGTTTCGACGAAATCTTCGATCTCACAGCTGGAGTGTATTTTAATTTTTATAATAAGTATATACCCTTTTTTTGCTGAAAGTTTTTTCTGAACAACCGGACGCCTTAACGCAAAAATCGTCGTCGGATTGCCATTTTTTTCGTTTTTGCAACACGACTTTTTTTTCGTGTTTTAAAGTACGTGGAAGTGTGGTGAGCTTAAGCTTCATTTTCCCCCGTACAATAAAAATATATGTATATAAAAAAGTATGCCTCGGCCATGGGATTTGCTCACCGAATTGGACTTTCAGTTTGCTCAAAATCAGTACTCGCGCGAGGTATATATGCTCCTCCAACAGGGAACTCATCCCTACCGATGCATATATGTGTCCATTATTTGTTTGTTTGTTTGTTGTATATTTTTCATCGCATTTATTATCCTCGCACTACTCTCGCCCTCCCTCCCAGCAGCACCTCAGATCTCCATGATCACATAACGGCACTACGGCGGTACATGTCATACATGCCCCTTCATTGTTATCGCGAGAGAAGAATTCAGCTTTTATTTATTTCCTACCCTCGTCTCGGCTCGCGTCCAATTGTGCATACCCACGCTGCTATTAACAGGCGCTCTCAGCAGTTAGTAGATCCTTTTTTTTTTTTTGGCATTTTTGCAAATACAGTCAACTCTCACCACGGTGGGAATCGAACCCAAGGACAAACTAGCGCTAGCAGTATTCAAGAGTAACCACTAGACCACCGGGACGACCGTGTGTTAATTGGTTTCCCTTGTTTTGTTTTTCTTTGTAGGTATAGAGATGGTTGTTTTGTGAGCGACGTTGGTGCTCATGCGGATCATTGTCGGCCGGCAAACATAACAGCAGTTGTTACTACTATTACTCTGGTTTCTGCAGAGTAACGCGCGAGGCGTCCAACCTAATCGCACTGTTGTACATCATACTTGCAGTGGCAGTAACTGTACTTCCCGCAAGGGTTCATTTTTCCACGCCAAGAAGCGATCTGGATTTGTGCTATTTTATCGCTCACCCCAGGTGCGTAAAATGGAACTGGATCGAGAGCTAAGCCGTTGGTTGCGGACTCTGGCTCTCATTAGGCGGAAGGACGGAGACGTGGTCGATACTTCGCAGGTATGAATGCCTGTCACACATCACTACGTCCCACAGCAAACCAGGGGTGCTTTTTTTTCTTGTCCAACGATCCTGTTTAAATTTGAAAATCGATTCGCATTATTGGTAGCAATGTGCTTGGGCACAGATGCGCTTTTCGGTCTCATGTGGCAGGCTTGCGGCGATAGTCGTACTGTTACGGCCGAGTGGAGTCCCTGGATCTTCAAGTGGACCACGGCCGCTACTGGCTGGCTCAAGTTGTCGTCTCGAGATAGTCGGAGAGAGAGAGAGAGAGGCGCGCATCCAGGCTGTCTCCCCTATGAGCACAAGATTCCCACAGATGCCCGGTTCCAGTCGTTAGAACAGGCAACATTGTTACTATAACGAGGCACCAAGTGTTGTGGGTGATATATATGTAAAAAAGCGGGGGATATATCGTTGGGAACAGGTTGATTGCTGGTTGGGTTCTTCTGGCATTTGGGTGGTTTCGAGGGACACCAGGTGATGCTCTGCGTTTAATTGCAAGGGTTTCCGCAAGCACAGAAAAGCCGTCCCATGTCGGGACCCTGTCCGTTAAACCTCCACTGTTACAACAGAGAGCCAGCCAAGTCTTCGTCTGTACAGTGGACCTTCCTTGCGGTGCTAGGTCGGTCAGTCGGCACGCATTGACAGAATATTTCCTGGGGGCAGGCCGCCACAACACCATCACCGCGCAATGCCTATACAGCAACAACTACACCTTCCCGCGTTTCAGGCTCGAATTTTGTTTTGAGTTCGAATCCAACCTGCTTGTTTCAAATGCTCTATCCCCCTCAATATTTAGTGTGTTTTGTTCATCCATGCTCCTCTCTTGACTTTGCGTTTCAAGCCCGAATTGCTCGGAATTTGAGTCTGACCAATATTCTTTGAATACTCTTTCCCACTCGTCCTTTACGCGCTCTGTTCGGTCATGCCCCTCTCTTGGTTAGACGCACCGCGTGGGGACGCTGCAGAACCCACAGTTCTTCGGAGAGATGTGCCTCCTCGTGCCGGACGGGGGAGAAGCCCTCGGGACGGTTTCCACGGATACCCTTGTGGAAACGGTGAGTGGTAAACACATTGCAAGATACCAAGTTTTGCCGCTGACTGGCTTCTTTTTTACCTCGTGTAGAGATTAAGCATGCGGTATGTCGCCCGCCTGTACCCTTTATGAGGTGTAATGTATCTCGTGCCTTTAACGGCGTATCGCGCGTTTTATGACCGACCTTTATTAGCGCGCAGCTTCTATACATGAGTATTGCGACCGGTTTGGTCGAAATCACCAGTCAAAGCTAGCTGACATATTTTTGCAGCACGCCGCCGCAGCAGCAAATAGTTGGCAAGTCCCCCGCTCTGTCGGGAGTAGTGAGATGCCTCAGGCTGCGGGGACACGAAAAGACATACATATAACCCTTGGCAACTACCGTACATCGTCAAGTCGACAGCCGACAGCATGTTTTTCGTTGCAAGATTTTTTTTCGTTTTAAGCTTTGTACCGTTTTCGACTTTTTATCCGCTTCATTTTTGCTTTTACGTGTTGTTCGAAATAACGTATTATCCTTGGCGTTTACCTGGTGGTACCGTATATCGGCGTGTCGACTGCTCCGGCAATATGTTTTTTGTTTTCAAATGTTTTATAGCTTCAAGACTTATTTTGTCGTTTTTTTCTCTTACGTGTTGCTTTGCGTTCAAGAATGTGCCCAACTTGAGCGATGTGACAACGTGGCACGGTCAACATTCTAAAAATGCCCCTCTCATAACCCTGAGAGGGAAGGATACCACGGCGGTACCGGAAGCCGTGGTATTACGTGTCGCAGCGCTTATCGCGAGAGACTCGGGGCTTTTAGGTTGCCGAGAGCTGACACGGCGCATATCGCGAGAATACTCGGGGGCTGTTCGACTGTCGAGAGCCGCAGCGCACATCTCGAGACTCGGGGATGTTCGGATGTCCAAATTCGCGGTCCATATCGCGAGGCTCGGGCCCATTTAGTTGTTGTGGAGAGTCATGGCGTGTATGGCGAGACTCGGGCTGTTCCGATATTGAGAGCCGCGGCGCATATCTCGAGACTTGGCACTGTCCAGTTATGGAGAGCCGCGACACGTATCACGGCATCGGTGATTGTTCGGTTGTTGAGATTCACGGCAGGTGTCGCGAGATTCTTAGCTGTTCCGTCCTCGAAACCTGCGGCGCATGTATCGAGACCCTCGCAGTTGTCCAATTGTGGAGAGCCGCGGTTCATGCATAGCTTGAGAGTCGGAGCTGCTCAGTTGTGGAGATGTGCTGCGCATATTGCAGACTCGGGTCGGTGCGGCTGCCGGAAGCCGCGGCACGTACAGTCGACCCCGCTTCAAAGACACACCGCGTTTTTTTGGGAGTGTCTTTAACGCGGGGAAGTGTCTTTAGGATTCCGGGCCCACTAACTCACCGTCCCCGGGGCCAATGGAGGTGTAACATATGTCAAAATACGCGCATTTGAAGCAGGAATGCGACCACGAAACTGTGTTGCTTAAAAACTGCAACACGTGATTTGAAAGGCCGCAACACTACTACTGTAGTACACTCCAATACTTTACACATTTTGAATTTCCCTCCACCACCGAAACGCGGGAAGGAGTGCAGCACGACCTATTGTAATGTGTATGGTAGTGCGCTGATGTTGATGCAGGCTCTTGCTGTAATGTGTACGGCAGTGCGCTGGTGTTGTTGCAGGCTTTTCTTATTTTCAAGGAGTTATCCTCACGGTGAACATCATGCCCGAGATATCGCGAACACACCTGAGACACATCAGTTCGTTGGAACTAGCTCTGATACGATACACGCAAGTTACCCAGGTTAGGGTTAGGGTTAATCTCTCCATACCCACACGCGGTAGTGCGGGCTGCAGCAGACCGCTGTCGATGTTATACAGCAGTGTGCTGCTCCAGCAAAAAAAATTGGGGGGGGGCCGCAAAGTGGAAAAGGTACCCCCCCCCTTATTATTTGTACATCTGCGGGGCACCATGTTCTGGGAAAAAAATGTGTCTTTATAGCGGGGAGTTTCCTTAAGAAGAGTGTCTTTAAAGCGGGGACGACTGTACCAAGAGACTGGGAGCTATGCGATTAGCGATATATTCGCCGAATGCTGGGGCATTTCTCGATTGTCGAGAGTCACTGCGCATATCGCAAGACTCGGGCTGTTCGGTTGCCAAGAGTCGGAACCGCGACTTGCGGGGGGACTCGAGGACTGATTGGGTGTTCAGAGACGAGGCGCATAACGCGAGGCTCAGGACCATTCGCTCGTTAGAGCCGTCATGAGTATCACGAAGCTCGGGACTGTTAGGTTGCCAAGAGCCGGCACGGCGTATATCCCGAAGAGACTCGTGCATGCTTGGTTGTCGAGAGTCGCGGTGCACATCGCGAGACTAAGGGGATATCCGACGGGCGAGAGCTGCTGTGCACATACATGGTGAAGCTCGCAGTTGTGTATGTTTCTCAAAAATCATCGAGAAAAATATGACGTAGTCACGGCTTTTGGTCTTCACTTTTCGTTGCTTTTAGTATGTTTTATGTATGCATACTGTCGTATTATACCAGGTACACATATATTCCTGTATGGTACGTATGCATGCATGAATGTATGCATATATTCGTGATTGACGACAATCTTGATGCTGGCCATTGTCGGATGTGCTCAGGCATTGGTCCACTTATTCATCAAGGTTTTACGGCAGGCCGTTAGGCTGCTGGAAAAAAAATGTGACTCATCATTGCCCACCCAATTAGCATATACTGATATATGACAGATGGAAATCGCTTTGCATCTATTTGCGCTTTTACCGCTTGACCCTGACGATGACGACCCATCACAATCAGGTGTCCATGAGCAAGTACGTTCTGCAGACGTTTCACGTTACCGACGCATTCTTACAAGGAGTCCGCCAAAAGGCCTCCATGTACCCAGAGGATATCACCCTAAGCAAGGTAAAACGTGTTGCCCTGAGACGTCGGCATTCTATGAACGACGGCCCAAAACACGCACACAGAACCGGGCCACCCCCCCCCCACCCTAGGAGGCCTCATCCAATCCATTCGATGTAATCCTGAGCTAGGCGATCAGGAGTTAGGATACGATAGAGGTAGCAATTTACGGCTACTGTATTTTCTGAAAATGTCGGGGGTGTTTAACCCAAAATCGAACAGGAAAAAAATATTCTAGTGTTTGGCAAAAACTATTATTTTGTATAACTAGGCCATGGACTTTCTCATCGGGTTGGGTTGTCGTTTTTCTCTATACTAGTTTTGGGGCTAGGTATAGAGCTTCTCCTCTATTGCTTAGGAGCCTGGGAAGGAAAATGGGGCACACCTCTATCGTACCATTGTGCCTTAGTTGAAGTAGCGTTTGCCGCGCTGAGCATGATTTCCAGGGCTTTTCACGGGTCAGGTGGAGTCGGGGTAACCCCTCCCGACTCCGCGCCATTTAAAAACCTCCTGGCTCGACTCGACCCGACCCGTCCTATGAGATTCGAAAAACTCTTGACATGATCGGCGGGTCGGGTCATGACCCGTGAAATATCCTGGCATGCTTGTGGAAGCCACATATTGCAAACAAAATGTGTTTTGAGTAGAATCGTGTTGAATCCATGTCGCACGGATCGTGGCGTTGAAATTCGGACACAAACCCGTATCACAATCCAACCAAACAGTCGTCGACGCCAATGTAATCGACCAAAATATTGTGAGAGCTCACGGTGTGCGGCGCCGATGTGCATCTATCTGGTGATAGGGACGGTTTGTCTGTTGGTGTTGTGTCGTGGTCCCGGACGAATAGAATAGGATGTCGTGCTGTCATTTTTGCGTGTCAATTATCCTCTTGCTATTAGTTCTAAAAAAAAGAAAATGAGCCCCAACTTCTAGCTTAAATAAACTCTTCAGCATTGTAGTTTTTTTTCTTGCTTTTAGTTTCGTACGTCAATTTATTAGTCAAGTTTCGTACTTTTAGTTTTCTATTTCATTCAGCTTCTTAATTCATTTTAGTCATTTTACCTCAGTCTCTCAATTGACTTTCCTTAATCCAGTTGCATGCTGTGTTGTTTCTTGCTCGTAAGCTTATTAACTCCTCATCCGACCCGCATTTCTTTTCCGTACCACACGTACCATATGCTTGACCAGGTGATCGAGGCCGACCAGTGGTGGCGAGGCCGTCGACGGGAGATCGTTCTCGAGGTGAGTCTTGAAAAAAAGATCCCCTCCTGTCTTTAGTGATTGATGTTGTGGTTTCATATAGATATAGACTACATGGTGAAAACGTATCTTAGGCCCGTGATCAGAGTTCGAGCAACACGCTGTTTATAGAGGCATCTGACCTAGACCTGCAAGCCGTGGCGGTACTACTCCACGCTAGTAGTACTACAACCGACAGTAGTACTACTGTATGGAAGAGACGTACTACCACAACCAATAGTGCTGGATAACACGACCCCTCGATAGAAGAAATTTATTGCATATATGGGCCGCATGTCGTGACCAGACCGCTTTGACCAATCGGCGACGCCCACCCGTACCGACGCAGACGCTGATTGGCCCTGCAGCGTCGGCCCACAGGGCAAGCGGCGCAGGGGGATGGAAACACAAAAACCAGTGGCTCATACGGAAACGGCCGAAGAGACCGGCCACGGCGAGCTAACCACCACGGAGTGTCGGGATGGCATGTTGAGACGGCGTTGGGGAGTCGTTATGAACACGAGCGTTCTCGCAGACGTTTTCACCGCTGCACAAACGTGTTCGGAAAACAAAGCGTTATCATACGTGCACGAGTACGTACTTGATCATTTTACACGCGCATTAGTCACCAAGGGTTTTTTAAGCGTTTGATTAGTATGTAGGCTGTTGATTCTACTTTAGCGATCGTCCGGAAAATAATCGGGACATAAAACGTCCTGACGGGGCGTATTTGGACTGTACGTTGCAAGAGACCCCCATAGAGTTGGGGATTTTTTGCTCAGAGTCGACTTTAACGCGTTTAAAACTGGAAACCCTTTTTAGGCAGCAAATTACTTGGGGTTAGTATAGAGAGGGGTTTGGGGGGCCTGAAGGGATTAAAGACGCGTGCTATCATACGATACAGAGGTATTGGCATTTTTCGGCAAAAAAATAAAATAAATCTGGAGGACGGGGCTCCTTCAATAGCCCAAAATTATCCGGAATGTACTGCTAGGGTTTGCAGTATATATATATATATTGTGTCCCTATGCCAAGGATTTTCGCCCCTGGGGTTGCTAGTTTTACTTCAAAACAGTGTAGAAACAGTTTTACTGTAAAAAATTTATGCTTAGAAAAAAAAATTCACTTAAAAACAGTTTTACTTAAAAACAGTTTTAATTAAAAACAGTTTCACTTATAAACATTTTCACGTAGAAACAGTTTACTTCAAAACAGTTTTCTTAAAAACAGTTTTACTTAGTAAAAACAGTTTTACTTAAAAACAGTTTTACTTCAGAACAGTTTTACCTAAAAACAATTTTACTTGCAAAAAAAAAATTACTCAAAAGCAGTTTTACTTAAGAACAGTTTTACTTAAAACCATTTTTACTCAAAAAACAGTATAGAGATCCTTAATTAAGTAAGGAGCGTAATAAAAACAAATTTCGGCGGACCTCTACCACAGCATGTGTCAAATGGTGAAGGCGTAGAATATAGAGACTTTATTATTAGAGCTCCTCGAGGCATGACCCCCCAGAAAAGGCAGGTGCGCCTCCCACCATAATAGCAAGGGGGTCCCGCAAGCAGGAAAACTTGAATAACGCCTTTCGGAGCGAACTCCATCGTACGTCAGGTCTAAGCACTGGAATGTATTCGTTCATGACACATGTCATGGCTGGTCCGACGACACGAGCGACCTATCTATCTCATACGTACAGCACAAGAACATGAAGTCTTCTGGAGCGAGCTCTGCGTCAGATGCAATCACTGGATCCATCCATGAGCCGGCCATTCCCGCGACATGAACGGCCTATCTCGGTGCTCACAGCAGCAAATGCATGAAATCCCCGTACATAACATGTACGCAATCAGCGTACCCTCTAGCACTGTGCCAGCCACTGCGCGGGGCAGCGGGGGCGATCTAGAGGCGCGACAAAGCCCCGAGAGAAAGATAGACACACCAAGACTTCCCGTCGACTGTAAAACCTGAATCTCTTTAGAATCAATCTCTCACCTACCTTGTTTAGGGGACAAACTACAAGAGTGGCAGCCCATGGCAAGGATTACATTTTTGGGTGTACTAACATTTCTGACCGGTGACCAAGGTTGCGGTACTAGGGGGGATGTTACGACTGTTTTGATATACCCCCTATTTCACTAAGGGGTTTGGGCCATCATATTCCCACGAGTGACTGTGTAACTCGCTGACGAAAAGACTTTGGGCGATACGGTTGCCGCAGAGCGTTACCAACTGTGTACATGGCGGATTCATTTGTCGCGAAAGAAAAATATCACCAATCAAAGCCCAAGACAGCAAACGAACAGGGGGTCACTCGCGCGAGTGACTCCGGGCAACTGGGGGGGATAAAGGTCTCAAAAAGGACCCCCCCTATCGTATCATTGGACCGATTGAGCTTCGCAGGTGTGAAACTACAGGTTACTACCAGGTATGATAATTTTACGAATATACGATTAATTTCAGGACTACATAGCGCACAGGAAAATCTTGGTCGGTTTGCGCGAAAGGGTGTCTTGGAAGTCATTCATGTGTTTCGGGGGAGATGCTGAGCTCGTCACGTGATGAGCTCAGAAACTTCTGATACACCCCCAGCTGTGGGATAGCCCGCGCTTAGAATCCGTGCCGCATGCTGTCGACAGGGTTTACCTTTCCGAGTGTGTGAAACACCCCCTTCAGGCTCTGAAGCACCGCGACAGCAGACTGCATATGTTTCGAACACATCAAATCAATACCGTCTTCCAACATTATGCGCTTTCAGTTGCTCGACAATAACCAGCCGCAACAATCGACGGAACACGAGATATATGCTGCGGCTGGTGGGGCGGACTACAAGATGTATAGTATGCATACCACGGAGAAACGGAAAAAGGAAGCCAGCAACAGTGACGGCGCCCAAGATTGTTTGACCAATAACATTTCTCCGTTAAAGATAAAACACCCGTTGATAACTTGTGAGCATGTTGCGGGTCGAGTCGAGTCGAGAGTCGGGTCGGGTGGGGTCTGGTAGGGTCGAGAGGTGTTCGAAACCTCACAGATCGCGTCGGATGGGGGGTCAGGAGGTTCTCCAATGTCACGGGGCGGGTCGGAACACCCTGGCCCAACGCGACCCGCGAGAAAGGACCCGGCCCGTGAAAGTCCAGGAAAACATAACCGTACCCCCCTGCCGAATCTATCTCTTTGCTTCGCTCGGGCGGAGTACTTCTCGGCTCAAAACGACGTGCGTCCACCGTCTTACAACAACCCACCTTCGGGGAGGGGTTAGGGGAAACGAGGGACGGGGGGGGTGCACCTCATTAGGGGAAGCGAGGGGGGGGGGGGGGGGATGCCACTCTCGGCATCCCGGCCATCCCCCCACTCTCGGCATCCCGGCCTGTTTTCTCTCGCCTTGTCACATTGCAAAGCAACGAAAAAAACGCCTCAATACCTTCCTCGGCGTTGTAAAAAACGTCATCAAAATTGCTTGTTGGAAAAATATCATACCCTTGTCAAAATATCATAACCTTGTCAGCAATATCAATTTTATTTGTCGAAATACAACTTAAAGTTGGAAACCCCACTGAATTGGCGGCAGCTGTAGATACTGGGCAGTACTGTTGCTGGTGGTCGCGTTGCACACAGCGCCTACATATACGCAAGTGTGCCTCAACTTTTATACAAGTGACCGAGACCTCGAAAAAACACAGCACCCCCCGGTCAAATGGTACGACCGTGTGCGCGCGAAAGGTTTACTTAAAAAACCTCTTCGCATTCCACGCGGAAAAAAAAAAATGTCATTACACAATCGGCTATAACCAAGTAGCCCGGGCTGTTGGGCCAGGAGGTGTGCCCGGAGAGCGCGTTAGGGGCTATATGGCACGCGCACAGAACGCTGACACTTGTACTGCTGAACAGAGTATTCGTACACACTTGATATGACGCGCGTTCGTTGATTTTTAGGTTGCCTTACATGGGTCCCAAAAAGGGCCACCGGGGGAGGTGTGCCCTCCCCCGCGCAAAAATTCATCGGCTACCAGAAAAGCTTGCCCAATCCTCACGCCCCTTGAGGACCGGCCATGACGCCGATGGACAATAGCAGTAGAGTAGGTGCACTGTTAATAAATACCTAATAAATACCAGTAAAGGACTACTGTTGAACCAGTAGGTGACTGTTGTACCAGCGGGTGACCGTGTGCACCAGTAGAGCATTACTGTACCATTACGTGACTACCATACTACGCCGTGACTAATGAATCAGGAAACGACTGTACCACCAGGAAACTACTGGACCACTGCGGAACCTTCTGCATCGGCAGGTGTCTGCCGTACAAGTACGTGGCTACACGCCACCAGTACGCGACTATTGTCACCAGTACGCGACTACTGTACCCCATAAACTGAAGGCATGCTGCGCGCAAAACACAACCAATCGCGAGAACTCCACCGAAGGAAACGAAAAACATCCATGAACGTTACCGACTCTAGACGGTGCTCTCAACCGCGACTGTTGCGCCAGCAAATCACATCGTTACCACACGTGAGTCCCAACCACACCACAAACAGCGCTAAAAAGCGCCGACACAACATGCAACAACAAACCGGGTCAACCTATAGGGGGCGTACTCATTTGCTGTTTACCTTAGCCATTCAACCATTGACCACGTATCCCTTTCGAGGCGGAGGGCCGTTTCTATTCCGCAGAGAGACACTTCAAACATTTCGGCGCTCACCACGTTGTATTCACGTGTTACATAAAACGTACAACCAGGGGAAGGGTAACAGACACAAGACGCGGGAAGCGACGGAACTAATTGGAACTCCGCGGCGCGAAACCAAACACAATTCTGGGAAGGGTGGGAAAAGCCGACCGACGGGGGTGATGTAACATTTTAGTTTCCTATCCCACACTATGTTTATGAGGAAAGCAGTATCGATAGCTCGAGGATAATTTCGGATGTAATGTACAGGCGGGCGAGAAGTAACGTTGCCGACGTCTCCTGTAGTAGCCCCTATGCTAAGCAAGAGGCCTTACAAGGGGGGCCCAGATCAAGTATCACACCTCAAACAAAAAACAAAGCGAAAGTAGTAGGTGGGGGGGGGGAGGGGGCGGGGGAAGCGGAACTTCTCCCGACAAGAGAAAAGACAACCAATTTACACGCCCCCCGATGAGTCTTCTCGGTCTAGCTCTGCTCTTCCCGCCAAAGCTATGCCGTCTACCGCTACCGCCACGTCCTTATCTTCACGCTCTTTCCCGCCCCCCTCCCCTGCATCTCCAGCAACGCTAGTATTTCCCCCCTCGTCTACATTTTTAGTATCGTCCGCCGCGCTGGCTTCTTCGGATGCGCGTTGAGCTTTCAGCAGCTTTTTCTCGGTAATCAACGGCCCGATGTACAGGTTCTGCGGCAAAAATGGGGACGAGGACGTGGGGAGTGGGAGGGGTATTGGATCATGGCCTTTTTCGTCCATATGCAGCTTAGCTGACGAGTATTCCACAGAACAATCATGAGCAGCAGCAGCAGCAGCAGCAGCAGCAGCAGCAACAGCAACAGCAACAGCAACAGCAACAGCAACAGCAACAGCAACAGCAACAGCAACAGCAACAGCAACAGCAACAGCAACAGGAACAGCAACAACAACAACAACAACAACAACAACAACAACAACAACAACAACAACAACAACAACAACAACAACAACAACAACAACAACAACAACAACAACAACAACAACAACAACGCAGCGATCCATAGATCCCGAATCTACGAGAATACGATCTCCACGACCCAGATCGTGTTTGTTGGATACGTACATAACACGGTTCTTGGGCAAAACATCTTCCCTGCGGGATCTGCATGATTCGGCTCTGCTATTAACAGTAGCACATTTTTTCACAACGGCAAAATATGCCATCCAGGTTATCCACATCGTGGTTTCTGTCCGATCTATAAACGCGTATCTTCGTGCATACAGTAGGTTTCCTTGTTTTTTTCTCCCTTTGTTTTTGTTTTTCGTTTTGGGAATCTTAGCCCCTTTTCGAGACTTCGGAGGGTAAAACAAGACGACAAAAAATGACGATTACGGCATCGGTCATTGTTGGCTGGCGATGATAAATAGTGACACTTGGACATGCACGATAAGGATTATATTACATATATATGTCATTTAATATATTAGGTTTGTGAACTCATGAAAATGACTGGAAATGTACGACCGAAGTATACTTGCGAAGATGACTACCGGGACCCCAAAATATGTCGAACTTACAGCCGACTTTGTTTGTTGATAGAATAACTTTACAAAATTGTTGTCTGAACGACAGCAATGCCAAGAGTCACGTGGGACGAGCGCAGCACGATCCTAGCTCGTGCTGCCGCGCGCTCACGATCCTCGCGGAAGCTCGAAAATATCGCAATCGCCGACTTTTTTGTCTCTACACACGGGTCCCCAAAGGGCTAACGAGCTATCGACATGAGGGCTCACGCGCACGCTGTCGGACGGCAAAACCTACTGGTACTTATTTATTTTCCTCGTCCCATCAATTATCTTCGCGACTTTTCTTTCTTCTTCTCCCTCCGTAGTCGTGACTCAGATCCGGGGTCACAAAGCCGGCTCTTCTCCCCCATCCCAACTACGGTACGCGCCTTCTTTTTTATCGCGAGAAGATTTCAGCCCCGTCTTCCCTCGTCGGCCCGCATCGAGCTGAATACTACCTAACGCCTCTACATCTGGAAACCCGTTTCGGGGACAAAATTACTCGGAACTAGTGTAGGGAGGGGTTTTGGGGCTCTAAAGGGGTTACATGCCGTCGAGGATCATGATCTTCGAGGCATCATCCAGGCAACCGCAGCTCACCCCCACAAGCGTGTCAAAGTTGACCCAAGGGTGGTACTTGTCGAAGAGGGCCGTGCAATCTCTCCCGGCGCCCTTCATGATCTCAGGAACGCCTCCGGGGTGGTAGTGCAGGAACGGGGTGAGGTTGTACACCTGCGTCGGCCAAAAAAAAAAAAACAACAACATCACACGTAAACAACATACGTGGGAAAAAAATGAGCACAAAAAAAAAAACTATTTTCCGGGTTCGCGGAGACGATACTGTACGGGAAGATTTTTTTTTTCTTGTTTCTTACGATTTTGGCGTTTACGGGATACGAACGTGATTGGGTAGGAGCCGGGTAGGAAAAACCATAATAGTAATAGTATTGAAACCGACACCTGTTTTGTAGAGGCACACCCTGTTGTTTTGCGAGGCTCATAACCTGATTGAGGAGTTCCACAACAACCCGAAACTTGATTTTCGTAAAAACGAAAGTGCAATCCCCGGTGAACAAAATCACTGCTTACGTATTAAAAAAATCTGTTTTCAAAACAAGAATGACATTCCCACGATTTCAATACTAGCTTAACGCCTTTACAACTGGAAACCGCTTTTTTTAGAAATGTACTTGAAGATGGTATAGGGAGGGATTTGAGGGCTCTAAAGGGGTTTGTAAGGAGCTCCGTCTTCCAGAAAATACGATAGCCGAAAAATGGTATACCTTAATAACTCTATCGTAGCAAGCGTCCACCATCGCACGTCACAACACCAAGGCCGACCCAACCCACGAGAAAGAAACTTAAAAAACACGGTAAAAAACGGCTCTGTTCACACACAGCCCTAAAAGTATTGCTTGGTTTTGGGTTGGTCCGGGTCACTCTAACCCAACTAGCGGAAAAAAATGTATCACTAACGAAATTGAGTAGCACCCAACCAGGTGTTGGGATTGGTAGGGGTTCGGTACGAAAACACATGATAACATTAGTATTGCAACCGTCGAATGTCATAAAAACTCAAGGCCAACTTAACCCACAAAAAAAGGTAGCCAAGAAACGGTCCAAGATAGCCCCTTTTACCTACAGCCCTCAAACGATTGCTTGGTCTTGGGTTGGCCGGGGTATCTCCAACCCAACTAGCGAAACAAATTTCTCACAAAAAAAAAATGAGCAGCACCCACAATCAGGGTTTGGTGATGGTCAGGGTTCGGGGGGAAAACGCATGGTAACAATAGTATTGAAACCGTCGAACGTCATAAACTCAAGACCAACTCAACCCACCACAAAGCAGCTAAAAAACGGTCAAAACCGGCCCTTTATACCAGCCCTTAAATTATTGCTTGGTCTTGGGTTGGTCGGAGTAACTCCAACCCAACTGCGTCGTTGCGAAACAAACTTTTCCCCAAGAGGTAAGAGCAGCACCAACAATCAGATTTTGACGTTTTACGGTTTCAGTTTTCTGGCAACCCAACAAAATTTGGTAATCATGAACACCCTTCGGTTCGTTGAAAAGGGTATTTCTAGCAGAGTGTATGCTCTGGGGTACCCGTGTATAAGTGTTATTTAGATCCTACCTACGGGTAGGGTAGATACCCGGGTACATCCTATTTCGTATACGTATATCCTAAGCTATACCAGTCTGGTTCTAAATATAAGCCAGGTTCACATTGGCTTACATGTAGGAACAGTGCTTATATTTGGACCCAGAGTGGTAAACTCGTGTGGGCTGGGCAGGGCTTCTTGCCGGGTTAGTTGCGCGGTAGCGAACTATGTTTTCATTAGTTTTTTAATTTTTTTCTTGTGTTTTTCCCACTTTTCAAACTGCGACACCTCCGGGATTTCAAGCCAAAACACACATAGCCAAGGAGAAGCTTTCATCCTAAACGCGCCCTGCAAAACAGCCCGTTGTTTGGATGCCATACCACCGGGAGCAACACGCCTACTCATATGGTCGAGACCCCAGCGTTTGCTCAGTAACGTTATCCAAGGCTTCGCGCGGGTACGCGGAGAAGGATTTTTCAAGTTCATGTCTACCGCTCGAGCTTGCCATGTCTTATCGACCAGACAGATTCTCCGCCACGGTTGGCGAAAAGACCGATGGCTGGACACCTGTACGATCTAGATAATCTTCAGCAGATCCTATAGATGCCGTCACGAAAAGTGCTGCAGGATCGGTACACGTAAGAGCACAGATCAAACCCAGAAAAAAACAAACGGCCAGATCATGCAGATCGCACGGCTCCCACCCGGCGACATGAGCTAGACGTTACAGATCTTCTCTGAAAGATCTAGATCAAGTCAAAACCGATTATCTGCCCGAAACATGGATGGTTGGTTCTCTAACTCCTTTGAGATTGCAGAGGAAAAAAGGTTAAAAAACAAACAACTGCTGTAGCATCGGCCACCACAAGAATGCCAGGCTGATGGGGTCGGGTGCGCGTCTCTATTGCAACGCAAGAAGACGAGCTAGATCTTAGCCAGATCTTCCCTGAAAAATCTGGATCATCAAGCCAGAACCGATGATCTGTGCAAAATGTGGTGGGGATGGTTGGTCCTTAAACCTCTTTGCGGACTTCCAGATGGCAATAACACGTCAAAAACAAATGACCACAGCATGGGCCATCAGGAGAATCCCGGTCTGCTGGGGTACGGTGTTCGTCCTTATTGCAATCCAAAGAAGCTGCACAACGAGCCCGCAGGCTCGTGGTACCTCGTACGGTCGCGCGCTCAGGCTTGATGATATCGCGCTCGTCTTTGCTTTGGTCGCTCGCTGTGCATGGGTCCAGCAAGGGCTATAACCCACGCTAGCACCGGAGCAGCCACGGCGACTGCTCGCCTCTGCTCTCATTCTCGTTCCCGACCCTTGTCCGCCTGGATTTCTCCCCCTTAGCCCGTCACATACTGAGGTCGTGGTAGCTCAAGCGCGGAGCACGTGCTATATCACGCGGGAGGACGTGGGATTCGTCTCGTAACCGTCCAACGACGGACTTTAACCTAGGGATCTTATTGGCGTCGACGGCAGGACCGGAAACAACAGCAACGCGTCGTCTGTCCAATCGCATCACGAGCTCGAGCACCACCTACCCGCCTTTGATGCACCGCGACAGGTTCATCTGCATCCGGAGTTGCCGAGATCCGCCCGACCAACAGCCACCCGCCATAAGCTGCAAGCAAAGGTTCCATCACACCCGGAGTTACCGAGGAGAAAAGCGACAACACCCCCCCCCCCCGCCGTTCTCAACACCAGCGACTCCTTGATTGTCATCATGGACCGATCGTAAGACCCGACCATAGGGCGATGAGGACAAGACACGACGGGAACAAAACGGAGCTCTCAGAGCCTGCACGCCAGCCAATCGTAAGAACCGCCCATCGCGCGATGGAGATATTAGATGACTGGGCAAACACAAAGACTCTCGGAGCATGTAACAGTAGTCATCCATCGCGCGATGGGAGACACAGACGATCTTGAACATCGGAGCTTTCAGAGCATGCGACCTGCTCTGAGAGCTCCGTTATTTCAAGGTCGTCTATGTCCTCCGTCGCGGAACGCACCACTCGCACATGCTCTGCGGCATGCTCGGAGAGATCCGTTATTTCCCCGTCGCCAATGTTCTCTATCGCGCGATGGACATTTCTAACATGCCGTGAGAGCCCCGTTATACCCCTTGCCTTTTTCTCCATCGAGCGATGGACGGTTCTTACGATCGGTTGGTGGTGGCAATCAGGGGATCGCTGGCGTAGAAGACGGCGGGGGGGGCATCCATTGCTTTTCAATATTTGGTGGAGCGCAAGCGCCTCTCACCTCCAAAATCGTGAAGATGATGCAGATACCATGTCCCCTGGACCAACACGCCTACTTATGCAACCAGATCATACCGGGGAGAGCGAAGGCACGGCTGTTATGTGAGTCCGATTTTGAGTTGTGAAACGGGAGGGAGCTCTGGAGAACGTACTGTAGTGCAAATAAGGAATGGTCATTTTTCGTCGTATAAAGATTTTTTGGCTCGACTTTTGCAAAAAATAGCTTTTTCACAATAGTAAAACCACACCCCCAAATAAATACTTCGAAGTGTTAAATACAGCCTGGCAAACAGTAAGCGTTTATTGAATGTGGCATCGCGTACTAAATGGTACTATATACAGTGGATACCCCGACATATGAGGGTCCAGGATAGCATTATTCGGGACTTAGAGCGGCCAAATCGGCATGACCCGCCTTATATATAACTATTACGGGGGACCCTAGTAAATAGGACCTACGGTGGACACAAAAACCTATATATTCATCTATTTTTACTAACAATATTTGGTTCTATTTACTATCGTCCTCCGTAATATTAATAATACAGATACATATATACTCGGAGTGTATATTTGATCAAAGTATCACACGCAGCTTGCAAAGCTGAGTTTTGATTAGAAAAAAAAAAAATGGTCGATCTCACAGCTGAAGTGTACTTTTTCATTTTTTCTGATATATTTTTCCCATTACAGATAAGAGCAAAATCTAGTTAAGGGCGCTTGCTTCGGCTTGCTTGTCACGAGGCGCTCTTAAATCGGAGTACTCACTGTATTTGGAGGATTTCACTATATTTCGTTTGGTTATATTTCCTTGTGTGGGGCCAGTAGGGCCATCGAAAATAAGCCCAAGAGTCACAAATACCATGCATGCACCGTGCACCATGCACCATGAATAAATATCCTGGAGAGTGCGGCATTTTTCCCATATACTGCAGTACCAGGTAATCCAGTCCACAGGGATGAAGCGAAGCGGCATGTCGGCATGGCATGCACGTACCCCTCTGGGCGGAAACGTAACGGCCGTTTGAGACATTCACCACGATGAATACCCAAACGGTCCTTATTATACAAGAGGGAACCTTACAATGTATTCGAGAAAGGTTTGCCGGCTGACGATGAATACCCAAACCTTCCACAGATAAGAGGAGCCTTGCCGTGTATTCGAGAGATGGTTTGCCGGCTGGGTGGCCGACCCTCAATTTGCTGCTGTAGACCCTCACTTGTGGTCGGCGTGGTATTAGAGCTCTCCTGCCGAAAGCTACTTACACAGCCTGGGGCAGTTCGGAGGGCTCAGCTCCGGGTGGGATCAGGGCTGGGTGGAATCAGGGTTCCAACTGCATGTTTGTGTGGGCGTGGGTTGACCAATGAAACATCCCGAAATATCAGCGATTGACCAATGGACGGGTTTCTGGATCAAGCGGTAAACGTTCTTCTGCTATATGCGTGGTAAATTCTTCTGCTACGATTGCACTTCCGTCCAGAGTGGAATGAACATACGTCGTAACTGGTAGCCCCACAGGCTAACCGGCTACACTACAGCAGTACTTCTTTCGACCCCAAGTACAAGTGAGGGGCCCGAGATCACAATTTACAACGGGATTGGATCGATCTGTAGTTGACATGGTTCGGGGTGTTCCTTATTGCGAGCTATTTACGGGGAAACACATCAATATTAATAGCAATCAAGACCAAATATGCCTACACCATGGGGTTCCCCAATAAGGCGGCCTGATTAAGGGCTAGTAAAACGGTATCCCCATACAAGGCGGTCACGACTGAGGAACTGCACTCATAACCTGGAACGAAAAAGGAGGCTTCCCCCTACAAGGCAGTCGCACTGCTCTGGCACACCACCGCCTGCCTTACTGGGGGACCCCTGTTGCAGTAAAAACGGTACAAAGTCTTGTATATAGATTTGGGTTCATATCGCGGGTCGCCATGACTGTAGTCCTGCGAAAATGTGAAGCAAACTTCCTACCAGGTACTCCTCATGGATAAAGGTGTAGTCGGTTTTTCCAGGCGCGAGTAGTGAGACGTATGCACCAGTAGGGACCTGGCACATCGTAGGCTGACTCCCGATTTCACTTTTTATATGTTTCAGGCGGAGGCATGAACTGCGTCAGCTGTGATATATTTGTGCACCACCTTTGGTTTGTTTTGTGTTTTCTCCCTGGGGTATTCCTCAGCTCCAGAGTGACTGGAGCCTGTCCTGTGACCACGGACGGACTTGATTATGCGAGTTAATGTGAAAACAACAACAAAGGCACGGGCGTAGAACCAACCGCCATAAGCTCACCCCCTAAGCCTTACCTCAACACGCAGCCAAAACGGGCCAAAACCCTAGAAAACGGGCGAGAAACGCAGCTTTGCCGCTTTCGAATCGGACCAGAAAATTCTATTAATACCTGGTAGGAAATTCCACGATCGCATCGAACAAGAAAAAGTCGAGGAAAAATCCCCACTTCCAAAACTGCGGGCCAAGACTACTGCTGTGGCCTTAGTTTAACGCAATTAGAACTGCATCCACAGTTTATGGGATAAAACAACTTGAAATTAGGGTAGAAATGCTTTGCAACACAGCGGTATTAGTAGTAACCAGGTACAAAAAATGCCGCTTAAAAAAATGCGAGTAAAAAATGCCCCGTGATTCATGAACAAAACGAGTGCAGGTCCTCATTCCCGATACTGCTGTGCGGTACTACTGACGCTGCTGCCGGGCACTGCCCTAACCGCGGGTCAACAGCAGCACATCACCGGGGCGGCCACAACAAAGATGCCTCGGGAGACCGGTCTTTTCGGGCGTATCAAGGCTTATTTTCGCCGTGAAATATAGTCTATGCTGGATCATGGTGTTGAATTGTAGGGGGCGGCCAGCCAAGGGATCGAACCGCGGTACTTTTGTCACCAGTAGAAAGAGCGTGGAGCAGTACGAAATTATCCTCATGCCTGCGCACGAGTCGTACGTCTCCGTAAGCTGCCCTTCGGATCTCGGCCGCATCTCCAACCCGTGCAACCAGATACATTGTCGGTACTTTTTCCCCTCGGCAGTAATACTCGTATGGTATGCCTGGTATATACGATATACAGTGGGCAGGGAACTCGATTTAAGAGCGTCGAAAATGTGAAAAGAAAAAAAAAGACATTTCAAGTGCGGTCAAATCGGCTTATTTCCATCTCCTAAAACTATCCTATTCTAACTCCAAGTGTTCCCAAGTCGGGAGTGCGGTGCTAAAAAGGGCCTGTTGTGTCGCCTATACAGATATACAGTACGTAGGGTACCCGATTTAAGAGCGCCGAATATGAGAATAAGAAAGAAAAAAAAGGACTGCTGCTGTTAAGAGCGGTCAAATCGGCGTTCTTAACACGCGTTGTGTCGTCCGTGCAACATGTGTGATTGCGGTGCCTGAACTAAACCCTGCACTATATTATAAAAAACCTGCACTGTTAATAACAGTGGTAAAGGCGGCAACACTCGCCCGTTCAGAGCAAAGATGCCGGTTGACGGTCTGGTTTTGACTCGTCAAGGCGTCTTTAGGACTTTTCATACTAGCTTTAGTCTGTGGAGTTCCTTCATGGCTGTCTGTCAAGGGGGAAGAGTACCGTCAACCGACATCGATGGTTTAGAACGGCTCATATATCGGGTACTCACTCCCCTTCCGTATTGCACTTCATCGCACGAGTACGTACTCACTTTCCCTCTGAAAATGGACCAGCAATCGTGCTGCGAGTTGTGCTTTCGCACTTCGGCTTTGGTGATCCCCCGCATGCCTTCTTCGTCCCTCCCTGCCAAGTTCCTAGCCCGCGTCTTCAGCAGGTTCCAGTCCTGGGAGTGCAGCAGCAGCAGTAGCAGCAGCAGCAGCAGCAGCAGCAATGAAAATACCAGAGCATCCAAAAAGCCGCGGAAAAAGTGAAAGAAAAAAAGGAGAAAAATCGTCAGAAATGGCACTCAATAGGAGACCGCGGTTTGACCCCCGTGACTGACCGATACGTAACTTTGAAGCTATGATGTTAATATCACAAGTGGAGTTGACGCGTCCAAACAAAAACCGGTCTACAATTACGGAGATCTTTGCAGTTTGACGGCTTGGCTGGCCGACTTCGTACACTAAACTTAGCATGGTAAGGACACAACACCCCTTGACGCGTCTAAAGAGGCTGGCCTCGTTTATTACATTCCCCCTTGGAACTGGAAACCGGGTTGATGTTTGATTTGGGCGGACGGGTTATCAACCAGGACAGAGAAAGCGGAAGGAAGTGGCTGCCTCAGAGCCACTGCATACCTGGTAATAAACACCGACCTAGACCGCAAACTATTAATAGGAACTCTCCCATGCCCCCCACCATCCGTCCGCACGCACGCAGACACATGGCCCAGCCCAGATAACTATACCATCTATCTCCAACGCCAAACGTCAGCGGCATTTGTGCTGCACAGCAGTCTCTAAATCTGTCACCAAGTACACATCAAGCAAGGCACAACACAAACATTTTCAGAAGCGTATCGCATTTTCTACTGGGTAGAAATCTTTTGTAATATCAAGTGATTTATCCACATGTCGGGAGTGCAGTGCTAAAAGATTACGAGGGATCAGAAAAAGCTTGATGTTCGGGGCGGCAAGAGAAAAACAGGTCGGCTCTCTGGCCCACCAACATGCTGAAACCCGGCTTCACCGCGAACTTCTTCCTTGGATTCACGGGGCCACGGGGAGGAGGCATGGTTCTATCCCCCATACTTGATCCGGCTGGCTCGGACGGCGCACCTGGGGGCTGCTGAAGTGTAGGGCTACACGCCCGAGACGCCGCTGCTTTCACAATACGCCGCCTTTTTCACCGAAAACGAGGAAAGTTCTGGTTCGTGTCATATAAGTTCCGGTTCGAATGAAACGCTCCATTTTTTCATCGATCAGTCGACGAGTCGACGACCGATCGACCGATCGTCGACTGCTTTAGCTGACCAGGAGACAGCACTCCCGCCCCATGACAGAGAGCAGACAACACTACTCGTACTGCTGTTGTACTATGTTTTTGTGTGAAGCGCCCGGCCCTATGCACCCTTGTGATCGCAGCGTACACACTAACTGCTTCCGTTGCTTGAAGGCGCCGCTTGGACGTCTTCTGATATATTTTCTGCCGACAGGTGACCGCGGACGGCCGATCCGGCGTCGCATCGCTGGTCGACGACCCGACTCCGCCTGAGGGTTCGCTAGACACATGGGGTGCACCCAATTCTCTGGAGCGAGGCACTGAGCTGCTGCGTGTGTACGTGTACTCAACGACATGTCTGGCGCGGAAGGCGACTCGTACGGCTTCTTGTCCGATGACGATGGCGAAGATAGGTACTCACACAAGTGCAGTAACTGTATGGATATTCTCAAGTTTTTCGCGACCCTCGTGATTCATGACGTTGTTGATGTTGTTGTTATTGTTAGTCTGACATTAAATCAAGCCCGAATCTAGCTGTGTACGTGTGAGTCATTCTCTTTTACCCTCTGATGTTGGGCGCATCCAGTGTCCGCGCCGATGCTTCAATGTAGAGAGACGCGAAAAATATGCAAGCTCTGTGGGAATAAGTTACGAAACAGAGATAAGCATCGCAAATGCAGTACCTGGTACACATGAGTAAACAGAGCTGTCCATATAATGCCAAGCTGCTGCATGCGTATAAACGGAACATGCACAACGTAGCTAACCAGACATAACTGCAGGAGAAACAGAGAACGAGAAAAAAACACCAGAGAAATGCCGCTCCGCTGAGAGCCGTGCGTTAGACTATGATAGTGTCCTCACAATGTATGTGTTTCGGCGACACCCGACCTGCCTGCCTGCTCGCCCACCTGGCTTTACTCGCCTAAACGTACGTTGCCATCTTGAACGCTACCAATATTGTTAACATGACCCATTGCACTCATTGCGGCTTTGCGTTTCGCACAGAACCACTCGCGACATGGAATCCAGCGGCACTCGCAACCGTGACAGCAGCACTCGCTCGACACGGAAAGAACGGCCCGAGCGCCTGGTCGGAGAAGGAGGAGGAGGAGGTGGAGGTGGAGGAGAGGTTCATCATCCGTCCTCGGGTCAAAGAGGACGAAATCAATCAGTGACAATTATAAATAGAAGTGGCAGTGATCGTGATGGTGATGATGACAGCAACCCAAGCAGACGGCAGCAAAGAAAAGAACGCGAACGACGAGCGCAACGGAAAATGGAGAGCGAGATGGACTTAGCATTACTCAGCGGCGACGACGACGAGCCGCTAAAGGTAGAGAAGAAACGCCCGAGCCGCCTGAAACCTCCCAACCCGTCAGCTGCCGAGGGTATTTCTATTCCCTTGAGAGCATCCGCTAACGATCGACACCAGCAGGAGGATACAGTGGAAGCTCGGTTCGGTGGTCGATCAAAATGGTTCATGGGGAAGGTGAGCATGGGGTTCAACTTCAAAGAGCTCTTGCGTATGAAGACTAAAGAGGATACGTATCGTAGCCTTATAGTAACAACTGCCTCGGGGCTTTTATTTTGGCATTCCGCTTGCTTCTTGTATCATAATGCTCCAATCTCCCAGCAAGAACACGTGGTCGTAAGCACTTCCTCATGGCTGTGACGGTTTTCGCGCGGCGCGGTTCCTCAGGTTCAGCGAGCGTATGAAGTTTCTCCAGGCAAGGTGTTATACGACATCGCCTACGACGACGGCGACAATGAGGATGGAGTGCAAGCCGGAAGAGTGCGAAGTCCAGGGCAGGCCCCACCACCACTACGAGCAGGCCTAGCGGTGGAGTTGAAGCTAACGAGGAAAGGCAAGGTACGAAGGTTCGAACAGTTACCCTGCATTATTGGGCAAAGTCTAGGCTTGTGAGGTGGCTGAACTTTACGGTTAGTTGTTATTTGAGTCATTCCTGACGAGCATCCAATAACTTTCGCACGAAAAACGGTCATGGAGTTACGTCTTTAGACGGTCTGTACTATGCACGCTGCCTGTACGGTGAATGACGCACCGCCCAAGCTATTGCCTATTTCGGCGAAGTCCGCCTGCCAGTACGGCAAATGCCGTACAGTCCGCGATATGGCCTTGTGTTGAAAAACAATCCGCAGTCCTGGATGGTCTACGCCGTACAGTTCACAATATGGTTCATGTCGACGGGGTTTCCGCCTGCATTCCTAGATCGTACCTAAAGACTTTAGCCCCCGTACCTAAACTAGACACCAGGGTCACCGGTAGGGTTGGTGATGGCGGCGGCTTGCTTTTGCGGCATATGCCGTAAAGTCAAATACATTACCTATTTTGACGAAGATTTTTTCCTTCCTTGCGAGATCGCGCTCAAGGGACGGTCTTAACGACGAGCTTATTTCATTTTTTTGCTGAAACTTTCGTTTTCGCTTGAGTTTTGCTGTAGAAAGCCAAAAAACGTGAGAGAGCAAAAAAAATCGGAGATTGAGTTTTTCCTGTTTTTTTCTGCGTAGAGCTGAAATTTAGATCAAAATGTGTAGAGGATCGGGCAGCCGGACCGTTCGAGCAGTGTCAACATCAGGGTCGTTCCCAAGGTCACTCGAAGGTCATGACTAGTCGTCATGATTAATCACAGAAGGCTCAATGGGTTTCTGAGCCCTCTTCGTCAAGTTGACAAAGTGACCGCACCGAGGCGGCCGACCGAACCAGCTCGTCGAGGGCAATACCTGATACTTAACTTTGGGCGTTGTGGCGCAACGAGTTGGTCGTGGATTTCACTCCCCAAGCCGGCACCTGCCTACGAGCCAGGCCAACAGCAGTGGGACAAACACGCGGATGACGTCGGCCAGCGTTGCTGCGGTATTGACGGTTCTGTGCCGCGGGGGCGTTTATTTTTGCGAGCCGTCCTCGTTAAGGTGCAACTCTCTTTGGGTTTGACAACAAATTTCATTAACAACTGAAATATTGTGTGTATCGCTATGATCGACCCTAACTGATTTCACACACGTACCAACCCCAAACCACCAGGGATACCACCCAGGCACAATTGGCAGAGTTAACGACGACGGCAGCTTGTACGTCAAGCTAGAAGATGGCGACAGCGAATGGAGCGCATCGCCCCAGCAGGTCATCCCCCTTTACCCCTACGAGCCCACCAAATTACCTCCAAGCAGCGGCGACACGGATTCGGCTGAGTCGTCGAAGCATGATGGCGCGACGAGGGCTGGCGGTGGTGCTCGTGGTGATGCCCGAAAAGTAACTTCCCCCACCGATGGTAAACAAGTCTCAAAAGTACCGGCGGCGGTTGGGGAGGGCGCGACTTTTAAGAGTCCCCTGGCTGATCTACCCGTGCCTGAACAGGAAGACGCGGGAATCGGCAAGGAGGACTTAACGGGGACGACCCCGTCGACTCCCGACACAACCGCCTCGACATCGCGAGGGGCAACATTAACAAACGCATCGGGTCGCGAACACAGTGATTTGGCTCGGCAGGAGTCGCCAGACCCATACTCTGGTTTGGCGGCTGCTGCAGGCGCACCGACTGGCGGTGAACGACAGGCCAGACGGCATGGTACAAACCGGGTTGTTGCAGAAGATAGCCCCGATGACGCTGAACCATGTGCCAGTGGCAGGACGGCAGGGATGATAGAGCCGGGTAAGAAACCTGTTGAAGGGTCAACCTTAAAATCATCGGATGGGTTGGGGATGGACCGAAGCGTAAGCGCAGAAGGAGGGCAACCGCGACCAGATTGTCCAGATATTCCGCCTCCGTCGTCGCTCGAAAGCACCCCCACCTGTTTTAACACGACCGCGGCCGCGTCTATCGTCTCACCGTCTCGAGAAGACGAAACGTCCGCCTCTACCTTTGTGACACCTGTCGCCGTTGGCGCTATGGGCACCCCTATTGTCTCGGAGGCTCAAAAGGCTGGGGACGATGACACCACCACCACCACAGGCGACGAGAGAATCCATGGCATACTCACGGCGACGAGTCGTGCTGGTCGTGAAAAGACACCTCGGCCGGCTAAGACCGTCGAGGAGACGGTTCCTAGGGCTCTGGACAGCCACCGTGAGAATCAGCCTGCCCCGGAGAAACCGGAAGCTGCGCACGGAAGCGCGAACAATGCAAGTGTCCAGAAGCTTGGACCAGAATCCTCTCTTGCGCAGGAAAGCACGAACAACAGCTGCGTCCAGCCGGATGAACGAAAAACAGCTATTTCACGGAAAGATGACCCCGTTGAACCGTTACACGCGGAAGAAAGAGCCACTGAAACGGTGATAGGACTGGGGGGTGTCAACCATGGAACATCGTTGCCGCCAACGCCGCTGCCACTGCAACGGACGAGTCGAGGTTCCGGAGGATGCACGCGCTGGGATACTGTTCGGCTATCTGTCCAACGTCGGTGAGCGTGTCTTTTTTTTTCGTTACTGTTGTGCGAGTTGCCCTACGGCCGTACACCTTACTTCCCCAAGATTTTGCGGATGCCAATAAGCATGGAGTAATGCCTGGTGAACGTAAGGAATATGTCTATACGAAGTATGCATTTACTTCGTTTCATTTGTGGCACTATTTTTTAAATGAACGCGTATGTGTGCGTGTGCGCGTGCTTTAATCGTTTACGCTAAACCGTGTTTTCCACCCATCGAGACGTTCCGCACACCCAGTGGTCACTCTCTATCAGGCAGAAAAATTAATTTAACGTCAAACGCACAGGGTAGGAAAATCAAGGCACAAGCAAACCGGACGAATTACATGGACGATGGAATACGTTTCTTTGGTCGCTTAGGTCCAAACGTCGATGTTCCCGGTGGTTCCGTAGTCAGCTGCGTACCTAATGAAGTCGGTGTCGCGAGTTGGACACCCGCAATGGCCTTTTTATTGCAAAACTGGCAGGTTGAAAAGAGCGCGAGTTGGACACATTCGATGCAAATCTACCAGCAGTGGGAAGGCCGAACCATATGCGCCATAAACATGAAGGCATATACTGGGGGGGGGAGAAGGGGTTACACCTGTGACCACGGCTTGTTCAGAAGGTCGCCGAGGGCGAGTTGGGCTGCAAAATCAAAGAGATTACACCAAAAACGAAATAAACGCAATAGATTATGAAACATGCGAGTAGTTTGGTTTTTTGGCTTGCGCCTGCTGTGCTTACCGTTTCGGGTGCAGCGTATCAGCTCCACCTTTAGCCTTCGTACTCGCAGCATGCAGCCTGCATTTGCTTCGAGAGGAAGAGCATCCCCGTCACCACGTACACAATGTGCACAGAACGCGAACGAAAAGTTTCGGTATCGAAATGACATGCTAAAATAGCTAACAACGAGGAGGAGGAGTCGAATAAAGAGGTAAAGAGGTCAAGAGGAAAGAGGAGGAGAAAGAGGAGGAGAAGTTCAAGCTGAGGCTACATGCATATTCTCAGGGTAAGCGAGTACATCGAAAGGGTACCAACGACCCGTCTGCGCCCGACCATATACCAGTGCTCGCTTTGCCTATCCCTGACACCCGGCGTGGCCAGATATGCGGCGGAGACCATGCACTTAGCCGAGGAGGTAAGACTCCTCAAGGCCAAGCTTACCGCGGCGGACGGTCATTTACAAGCGAAGCTAGCCCAGGTACGACCCGCTTATGATATATCGAGCTCTTGCACATGATATTTTTTGTGTGTGCCCTCGCTCTTTGTGCGGTGTGTCTGTGCGAAGTGAAAGCACCCTATATGCCGCCGCATATGGAGCTCACATTCTGTCAGGCGCCAACAGTCGTTGCGGTGGTGGCCGCCGCAATATAAAGGTTGGAGCGCCTTGTGGCAATGCGAATCAGCTTCCACACGGGTAGCATCTCTTCTCCGCCTTTGTCAGCCATAACCCCAACCCAGACACGACGACAAAACGTTTCGGGACGAGGTATCACCAGCCGCTTTAGGCCGTCTACGGTGAAACAACATTTCTTCTCCGCCTTTGTCAGCCCTAACCCCAACCCAGACACAACGACAAATGTTTGGGGACGAGGTATCACCAGCCGCTTTAGGCCGTTTACGGTAAACGATCTGCAGTACGAGCATCACCTCCAGTACAAGCACCATCCTACGGTCTACGGTACGAGCATTGTCCGAAACAAAAAGGCTCACTCACAAACAAACCTCGTTCTTTTGTTTGTCGGCAAAATGTGCTCGGCAAGTCCACGGCTGTGCATACAGTATCATCGCGAAACACGGCAGCCACTCTAGCTCGAGTAGCCCCAAGCTGCGGAAATATAGGTCCTGAAAGTGGCTACTACATTACCACTATAGTCTTGATCCGGCACGATTTCGGTATTGAAATCCACCATCTCCATAACCAACAGGGTCGGGTTGCTGCCCGCGGCCGATGCTGTGGCCGTGATTTTATCTATCTCTGTTCCCATCTGAAGACCCAAAACGGATCAACTCAATCACGTTGAGATTTCACCCATGAATTCGGGGACATCCACTTAGATGTCTTTTTGTTTTTAGTATTGAAGTTTTTGAAGAGGGATACAAACGAAACAGGGATTTTAACTTTTCACGGGTCATGACTCGGTCCCCGGGTTTGTCATTTTTATTTTTTTATTGTGTGCTGCAGTTCTGAAAGAGATAAAAAAGCAGAGGTTTTCATTGTTCACGGATGATGACTTGACCCGCGGGTCTGATCAGGAGGAGGTAGGTGTGAAAATAGGCTCGCGGGCAGAGTCTGGTGGAGTCCGAAGGTATTCGAAATCTCAGGGGTCGGGTCGGGTCCGGCCGGGTCAGGAGGTCTTCAGATCTCGGGTCGCCTTGATCCGATCCAAACCGCGACCAATGGCCCGAACCGCCAAACACCCTACCAAAACAATTTCCTTCGCGCTGCTGCACAGCTGTTGCCTGATACAGCGAGGCCGGGTGTACACAATGTGCGAACGATCGTACAGCTTCCGAAAAGCAAAAACAATTTTTTGCAGCAAAACAGTTATTGATAGGAGACAATTCAAGGATATTAATAGCGGGTCTACACGTGTTTCGGCACGCTTTCCAACAACCACCTTAACGTTTTGCGTGCTACCACTAAGGCACGCGCTTCCATCTTTTTTGCGTAGGTCGAACGCAGGTTTACCTCAGTACTATTTTCGTGTGCACTCACTCACTCGCGCGCGTAAGATCTCTTGAGCAGAACCAAAACAAATCAAGATGAACCGATACCACGTGATATTCCTGCAATACAATACGCGCCCTCCAACCATCTTAGCCTTTTCGTGTGCCGTCTGTGCGTCATTCACTAGCAAGAACGCAGATTTCGCGAGCAGATGCAAGGCGCGCTGCAACAGGAGCGCGACAAAGCTCAGGCGGTGCTAGGCGGGCACAGGGCCGCAAGCGCACGGCGAATCAGCGCGCTAAGCGAGGAGTTAAAACTGGCGCGGCGACAGTTGGACGCCGAAAGAAGTCGTCGGACCAAGGTAAGCGTCGCGGCGGGGGGAAGCCCACGGGTATCCCGGAAGAAGAGAGTGGGGGTAGACAGCCTTCACCCTGGAGCGACGGATTCGCTTTACAGCCTAATTCGCTAGATACACATCCCAGAGGGGGATGGAGGCCGATGGACTTCACGTTACTACGGCCATGAATGTGCTTTATACAGCGAAATTCGCTATTAATAGACACCAGCCCCATGGGGTTACGTGTCGGGCATTTGCCTGCATTTTTCTTGCTGAAAACCGGTTGCTGGGCTAGGTGTAGGCGTCCTCAAACGACGCGTGCTGCGGGATAGTTTTTTTTACGTTGGTACGAAACGGTCTCTGAACAACGGAGCTCCTTAACCCCCAAAATCGTCATAATTCCGTTCTCTTTTTTTTTTTTGGGGGGGGGGGAACATTTTTTCGTTGTGTACCTACGATAATAGAGGTAGCATTTTCGGCCCCAAACGTTTTCTGAGCAACGGGAGCTTCTTGATTGACCCAGAATCGTCCGAGTTCCGTCCTTTTTTTTTCTTGTTTTTTGTTAGTTGTATTTTTTTCGCAACACTTTTCGTTGTGCACCCCAAGGAAGTAGTAGGTAATTGCGATATCTCTTTCGGGCGTCGCTTTCTAGCTTTTCCACGAATCCCTTTTTTTTTTTTGGGGGGGGGGGGGTTAAGTATAGAATGCGTGGCGCGAAAGGGGTAGAGGGCGCATGCTGCGGAAGACGTGCGCCCTCAAGTTTTTCCGAGGCTCCTCACTCAAAGGGGCGTTATAAACTTCCTGAAACAAAAGTTTGGAAATTTCTCAAAAAACCTGGTTTGGACAAAACCGAACGTCCTATTCTATGCATGCAACTGGTAACGGACAGGAACTATCCCCTCGCCGAGGTACACCAGCCGAAAAAAACAAAAGTGCGGGGAAAAAAAAAGTGCGATTTTTTGGGGTGTAGGAGCCCCATTAATTCAGAAACGAAAAAAGTCAAAAAGCCGTAAACCTTAAACAAACCTCTCTGTCGTAGCACGCGTCTTATGAGCCATTTTTTGGGGCCAAATAAAGCAATTTTCTGAATGAATGACGGGGGGGGGGGGGGTCCTCAACCCAAAATTACCCAAAATTGTCGAAATGCTCATTCTTGCTTCGCAAAAATAAACGTTTTTTGCATACCTTGGGCCACGAGTTTGTTCGTCGAGTCGCATTTTTCGAGTTCGCCTTCTCAGTTTTTCTCGAAAATACTTTCGTGAGGGTGAGGTATAGTACTCCTCGAGTGAAGGTCTTAAGACAGAAAATGGTTCAAGTTTACCGTGGCATGTGTCTACAGAGCTCCTCAAGCAGCGGCCCTCAGAAGGGAGGGAAAAAAAAAGGGTACACCTCTCTGCACCCTAGCGTGTGTCACTATCCGAGATGGACGCCACCTTTCGGGAGTTGAACAGCTCGTGCTCGTGGCGCTCAGGGCAAAAGCGGTACACACAGTAGCACCTGCTCGGCGACAGTGCGCAGCATTCCTGAACAACGGTGTGGGATGACGGTCGTCTAGTTTTGTTCCGTCAATGCCTCGTCAGACGTAATATACTGCTTATAGTATGAAGCGGTCCTTGACGGTTGTCCGTCACAAAAGGTCAAGAGTGCCGTCAACCGACATCTTTGCTCTCGAACGATCTGTCCGCTAATTTACAGCAATGAAAAGGCGAGTACTGTAAAGGGCAGCCGGGCAGTCTAACATCAAATTTAGGAAGCCGATATGCTGAAGTTAGCTCAGAAAGCGCTCATTTTCAAGCAACAAACTCAGCCCCTCGGTCAACATTCCTGGCTATTACCAGGTGTCCTCTTCACGTTATGTACAGCGTGCACGCACCACGAACCCCCCCCCCCCCCCTCACATCGAGGAAAATGGACCGATGTCCCACATGGAGAAGTTTGATACATTTGATAGCAGTAGGGAAAAGATCGCTATCATAAGAGATAGATGGTGGCCACAGACCTTGCCACAGACGGCCATAGAGGAAGGAGACTAGACAAGAAACAAAATAATGTATTATAAGGAAGAAATGTGCTGAGCGCCCAAACGTTGGAGATGTCTATATGAGGACTAGGAACTGTACTCCGTCTCGAAAGGGATACGTGGTTGATGGTCAAATGACACGTCAAGCAAAAACATCCGTACGCCCCCCTCCACATCTCTTCCCGTCTGCCGAGCAAACGGAGGGCGCACAAAGTCCGTAAGTGGGACAGCAACGAGTAACATCCCTTTTTCTTACAAGGTGTAATCTGTACTGTATACCACGTTTCACGCTCCACAAACGCTCCCCCTCCCCTTCCCTCCCCTCCCCTCCGTCCATCAGACTGGCAGCGCTCCAAACAACGCACGCGGGAAGGCCGCAAGTCCCCCAAAGCTCCGCCCCACCGACCACCGCGTTCCAATCAGAGCCAAACAGAGGGACGATGGCAACTGTTACCCTACCGAGGACGAATTGCCCAGCTCTTCGGCTAACGCAGTTCCAGGGGAAGGTCGAGCAGACACCACTAACAATGTCGACAGCCTGGGTTATCGAGATGTGGTGGGAACCAATGCTCCAACCGTACCAGCCGGCGATGCGAGATCAGTCGAGCACGGAGGGTTAGCGCCTGGAAGCAAGTCGGCGGACCACTTGTCGGCCGGGCTAGCGTCAATGAAGCAGTCGGTAGGGGAGCTGGCGGCTCGCCTTGAAAAGCTCGAGGGGGAAGGCCGTGGTGAGCGAGCGCTGGGAGCCGAACGACGCGGGTTCCGGATGGCCCCGACGGACGATGGTTCCCGAGACCCTTGGAGTGACCAGGTATACGCCCAGGGAAGGCCGGCGGCGATAAATGGCGGATATCGAACCCCTCGGGGGAGGCGACCAGTCGCCCGGGGGAGGTCAACGGAGAGCAAAGAGAATCGTCGATCGGTACCCCCTACATCTCGGCGAGACCCTCGAGGGGTCCGATTAGGAGACCGGGGGAGATCGGCGGACGGCGGAGAGGTTCCTCCGCCGCTGCCCTTTACATCGCGTCCTCAACACAAAGCGTCTGTCAACCATGAAGAAGAACTCGTCGAGAAAGGGCGTGGCCGGGGAAGCCACGAAGAATGCGCCACCGCGGATGCTTCTGTCTCGGAGATAGAAGACGCCACTGCTGTTGCTGCTGCTGCTACTGCTGCTGTGCTAGAACCAGGCGATGTCGGGAGAGTGTTGCTCTCCACCGGGAGTCGGCGAGGGCGCAAGCCAATCCCAGTCGCGGAGAGCGGAACAGGTAACGTAGCCAGCAATGCCGACGTCTTCTGCGAAAACCGAGACAGTGACGGCGGAGTCCCCCGCAATAATCTAGACAACAGAAACACCGACGTCTACTCCAAGAACACTGACATCACCAACAACACCGATTACCACCAGAACCCAGATAAAACCCATACCGCCATCTACTCCAAGAGCTCAACCAACAACAACGCCGACATCTACTGCGACGACGACAATGATGGTCTCCGACGGAAGCTCGAGACGGAGCGACGGCACTCGCAAAAGGTTCTAGAGACCATGAAAAGCGAGGTGGAGCGAGTGGTGGGACAATTTCGGGCACGCGCAGAGAGAGCCGAGGCGGCGGCTGCTTCCGCCGAAAGACGGGCAACCGTCAAGGCTCTTCAGTATTTGCGATCCAAACCCCTGTCTCTTCCTCCTTCTCCTTAACTGCTGTGACCTTGTTAACGACCCCCCCCCCCCGCGCCCCTTTCTTTTTGCGCATGAAGGAGTGGTATGCATGTCGAGAACGCCTGTGTCGATAACATTTACCTACTCAGTTCCATTTTCAAGAGACCCTCCCCTCCCTTCTCCCCCTGCTGGGGCTAGTGGCGGTTGTCAACGACGCCATAAAACACGCCTCTTACTCTGTGAGCTACACCACCACGATACCGTTTTTTTTTCTCGTTTTTATGTGTTGGTGGTAACCGAGACGGTGGTCGACTTAGATCATATCGTGCGGAGCGGAGAGCGTTACCTCCGCGGACGGGGATGATATAACGTAGTGCGCAGGAACCCACGAGGTAGGTACAATGTATCTCCGTTGCTTTCTCTGGAAATGGCCGCATCAGAGAACAAATAAGTTCATTCGGGGCTTCCATCCGATGCGCAACAAAGTGCGCACAAGGTGCGGAAGTCCTCCTCACAAGTGGCACTTCGTAGGATGCAGCCCAACTCTTCATGAGACTCGCCAGACAACTCACGGCGCTTCGCGCTTGGTGCACACAATGCCTGCCTAGTCGGTGAAAACCCGACGAACTCCGTCCCAGCATCATAGGGATGGGTCGATGGTGTTAAGACTACCGCTGTGCATGAAACGGGTACCTCCCTTCCTCGCCCCTTCACACTCGAGACCGAGGCATGCATGTGTGTCCAGAACACGCGAGTGCCTGATTGGATTGGAGCCCTTCTCCATCGGTGTTACGCTGTGTTATTAAATGCTCCATCCATAGTTAAGCCTGGTGAGCGGCTGGTTTTCTTCGTTTACTTTTTTAAAAGCTCCGGCAAACGTGTAAAACGGTAATAGTGAAGGCTAACCCACCGCACATCTGCTCGTGTGTCGTGCGTCAATTACACTCGGCCGCCGAAGCAACGATGCCGCCGTGTTCGGACGGGCAGACAGACAGGCGGGCAGGCAGACAAACAGACAGACGGACACGCAGACAGACAGACAGACAGACAGACAGACAGACAGACAGACAGACAGACAGACAGACAGACAGACAGACAGACAGACAGACAGACAGACAGACAGACAGACAGACAGACAGACAGACAGACAGACAGACAGACAGACAGACAGACAGACAGACAGACAGACAGACAGACAGACAGACAGACAGACAGACAGACAGACAGACAGACAGACAGACAGACAGACAGACAGACAGACAGACAGACAGACAGACAGACAGACAGACAGACAGACAGACAGACAGACAGACAGACAGACAGACAGACAGACAGACAGACAGACAGACAGACAGACAGACAGACAGACAGACAGACAGACAGACAGACAGACAGACAGACAGACAGACAGACAGACAGACAGACAGACAGACAGACAGACAGACAGACAGACAGACAGACAGACAGACAGACAGACAGACAGACAGACAGACAGACAGACAGACAGACAGACAGACAGACAGACAGACAGACAGACAGACAGACAGACAGACAGACAGACAGACAGACAGACAGACAGACAGACAGACAGACAGACAGACAGACAGACAGACAGACAGACAGACAGACAGACAGACAGACAGACAGACAGACAGACAGACAGACAGACAGACAGACAGACAGACAGACAGACAGACAGACAGACAGACAGGACAGACAGACAGACAGACAGACAGACAGACAGACAGACAGACAGACAGACAGACAGACAGACAGACAGACAGACAGACAGACAGACAGACAGACAGACAGACAGACAGACAGACAGACAGACAGACAGACAGACAGACAGACAGACAGACAGACAGACAGACAGACAGACAGACAGACAGACAGACAGACAGACAGACAGACAGACAGACAGACAAAACCAGACACACAGACAGACAGACGGAAAGACAGACAGACAGACACACAGACACAGACAAAAAAAAACGACATTTGTTCCGTTTCGGACATAGATACAAGCCTTGTGACACAGGAGAGATCAGAAACCCCACCTGACACGGCGCGCGGAACTGTGATCCCGTAGCTTTTTTCAGGCGACGCGTGCCACGCTACTAGAGGGTGTTAAGGTATACCTGGTACCCGTTTGTTTGTAATTTTTTTTGGTATTCTGAATGACGGGGGAGGCTCCTTAACCCGAAAATCGTCAGAAAAAATCGTCATCAAGATTGCCTTTTCGCGAAGGGAACAACTTTTTTCATACCTGGGGACGCATGCAACAGTAGAGATGGACCGTTTTTTTGTCTGTTTGGCTCCTCGCGCCAGGAGCTTAACCCTCCCTATAATAACTTCACGTAAGTTTTGCAAGAAATAAAGGCTTGCCAGTAGTAAAGGGGCGCTTAAGACTCGATAGAGGTTTCCTCGATAGAGGTGCACACCACTTTTTTTTTTCTGAGGTTTCCTTGATTCTTGAGCTTAAGATCTCTCCCAAAAACTGATTTTGTGGAGGAAAACATCACTGCTTCTGGATGGAACATCCCATGGCCTACGTTATAGGACGAGAATCAGGCAAACAAAAATGACCCATTATTTTTTTTTTTCCGACGATTTTGGGTTAAGGAGCCTCCCCCGTCATTCGGAAAACATTTCGACGAAAAGTGACACCTCTATACTATCGTGGCACGTGTCCTTTTTGGGCACATATATACTTGAATTTAGTGTCGGGAGGGATTTGGGGGCCCGGCTCTAAAGGGGTTAAGACCTTCTCCCCCGGAAAAAAAAAAGGTTTGAAAACAAAACTTAAACTTCTACCCGGATGAATAATCCCACGGCTTTTTAATATACTGCGAAAAACATCGGGGGGGGGGGGGGAAGGGCGAGATACCGATCCCTAAAAAAATGTTTGGACAAAACTAAAACTTCTACCCGGATGAATAATGCCACGGCTTAGATATACTTCGAAAACCATCCGGAGAAAAAAAGGGCGAAGTACCGACCATTTTTGGGGGTTATGACACAAAAAAAAATGGCCAAAAAGTGCTACGTCTATCGTAACACGCATCTATCTGGGCCATGGGTGTGCTTGTGGGGTGGCACTGTCAGTTTTCTTCGACGAATCAGTTTTTGGGTGGGGTGTATGTAGTGCTCCTCTCAAGCCGAGAACCTTGTAGGGGGAAAAAACAATGCCATTCAGTATCAAAAAAGCGTTTCCAACCCCCCCCCCCCCCCCCTCGCGCCGGGGATACCGCCGTAGCTGCAACCTCTACACCGCAGATTGTGTCCTGTGGGAACACCTCACTACCCCAGCAACTCCGGGCTGCGTTGTGTGACGGATGAATGTAGCAATTTTTTCTAACCCTTTCCCCCCCCCTTTTTTAATCGCCATTTGTTTTTCGAAACCGTTTTTTTTTTTTCTCGGCCGTCATCAATCGATTTTTCCCCGATCCTTTTCCCCCGCTTTTTAATCGCCGTGTTTATCGAATCCTTTTTTACTTTTCATGCGTTTTTCTTCTTGTGGACCCTCTTTTTCCCCTTCATGGGCCACGTTTTTTTCTTTCGGCGCATAGTTTTTTTTTTTTTTCCCTTCAAGTCTAGAAGGGGCTACTTTTCACAGACCTGTGTCTTTTCGGTTGAGACCGTGGTATGATGCACCTCAAAAAAATCCCTACCCGTGGTAGCCGACACGCCTCTTTACCAATTAGCATTCTACTTGTCACGCGTACGTGCAGTGACGCGTGCTACGACAGAGGTAGCACTTTTCGTAGACCTGAAATGGTTTTTTGATCGAAGGGGCTCCTTAACCCAAAATCGTCGGAAATTCGTTAAAAAAAATTTTTGCATGAATTTCGTTGAATGCCCAAGGCCATGGGATTATTTATCCGGTCACAGGCTTTTTTTTTCTTTCCTCCCCAAAATCAGATCAGGCTCGACCCCCATGGTCTTACCTGGCCCGATAGTTAAATTATTTTCGCGCGAAGCGCCAATTTTTTTTTGTGGCCGAATTTTTTGGTCAACGGCACGTGTAAAAGATCACAACTACAGGCAGTAGTAAATGTTGTATAACTTTTGATCAAATGGGAGTACGTCGGCAAACAGGGTATCGGATTGAAGCGCTTGATGTCGTCTACCCCATGGGATGCCACGTAGAACGATCGACGTGGAATACAGTGGCCAAGAGGAGGGCGAAGACCGAACGAAAATAAAATCTGTGTCAATGTATCTGTTCTTTCAAGAATACAAAAAAAGTAGAGCCCCGAGTACAACCGAGATTACGCCACTACATGCTCCCTCAAGCTACATCCATAAACGCATGCCTGCACAACGCGCCTACCCTGTGGGCACGATAATGAACTGCCCGAGACAACCATGCCCTATAGGCACGTGATCTCGCTGACAAACGCGAACCCTTTCATTGGCGTAGATTTATGGTCCACCTACTTCGAGCTGCACCCCCCCGGGTAAGCATCATCCCCGACGCAGTGACACTCGCTACCGACCATCCGGATGGGCCTCGTGACAATCGGGTTGACTTTAACGCGGCGTCGACTCTCTGGCACGGTGCAAATGGGACCTGCAGATGACAATAACTGGTTGTGGTGACGTTTGAAGGCTCCGACTCGCATCTTGTGCCCGCACGTACGGCAGTGCTGGTTCCGCCGCTTAGCACCCGCCGCCGAAGAAGCGCCTGACACAGCGCTAACATCAGCACCAGCAGCTCCGGCGGCTTGCGATGAACTGCTGGCTCCTCCCACCTCCGCCATCTGCGCAGGAAACGAAAAGCCATCTGGCGGTGACGGCAGCCAGGGCTCTGCCGGCGCGACTGCAGCGCCTTGCACATCCATGGGCGCACGAACACAGCAGTACTAGTCTACAGCAGCACTACTACTTGTACTACCAGAGTTGCGCCGCGCACAACCCCCGTGTCGCTCGCTGATTGGCCTGTCCTATGGTGTACTATGGGGAGGGACTGTGTAGAAAAAAAATAAAAGGCCTAAATGGAGCATTCTGATTGGCCTGTACTATGGGTAGGCAGGTAAGACCATGGGGGTCGAGCCAGATCATTATGTCTTAAGCTCCCAAATTGAGGGGTAGTATTAAGAAAAAAAAAATAGGTGCACCTCTATCGTGGCACGCGTCTTTTTTCAAAATATGCAGGGATTTTTTTCACGGGTCAGGGGGATTTCCAAATATCGCCGGTTGGGTCCGAGCGGGTCAGGAGATGTGCCAGATGTCACGGGTCGGATCAGGAATGATCGAATCTCGTAGGTCGGGTTGGGTCGAGATCGGGTCCGTTCCGGTGAGGCCGACTCCACCCAATCCGCGAGAAAGTAATCCGACCCGCGATAGAACGCTCCGCCGATAATTTTCAAGAGCGCTTCTTGGTAGGATATGCAGCTCGCCCTTTAAACGACTCGTCGCCCTCAAACTTCCCGCCGGTGATTCGCGGTTTTAATACGAGCGGCGTCTTTGCCTAGCGGGTGAAAATTCAACGTGCTCAGTCCCGGCCTTGCTGTACAAGGTGCAAGCGTCTACGGTTTATAGACTATATATAGCCATGACGATAACGAGAGACCCATTTCCACGTCCACGACGATAACAAAAAAGTGGGAGACCGATCGAGACGCGCGCTACGATAGATAGAAGTATATGGTATACCATTTTTTGTATTTTTTTATTATAGGCAGCACTTTTGGACGGAAGCGGGTTATGACTACGGTAGCCCCCCCCCAAAAAAAAAATCTTCAACGAAACCGCCGGTTTTAGAAACCAGCGCTCTCCCGGCCGTATCATCTCCTGAAATAATACAGTGCCCCCTTTGCCACCCCGACGTCATCGTCCGATAGCCCTTCGCGAGTTACAAGAAAGTATGTGGAGATAATGTTTTCATGGCACCCTTCCTCGTGTCGCGAGCAGCCATGAAACGTGCGTTAAATGAAATCACTGGTTTGGGAGGGGGGGGGGGGCTATCCTAGAATCGTTCTGTTATATATTTTTTTCCAAATCAAAACAATCAGATTTTTCGGGACCACACCTGCTACGGTAGAAGGTGCAATATACATTTTGCCCTGCAAGGTCATCGACATGAAGGAGGAGGTCCGCGCCCAACCCTCGCCCCCCCCCGAACAACAAAAAAAAAGTTCTTGAGTAAAAATTGAAAAGGGCAACCCGACGACCCAAAAAAAAAACAAAAAAAACGGTCTCGAGGTAAACAAAAAAATCGCAAAACAAGAATTTTGGGGTTGAGGAGCCCCGGCCAACAGTCAGAAATGTTTCCTCCCAAAACAAACATGCTACCTCTTATCGCAGTACGTGCGTATGAGGAGTAGGGCCCCTCTTCAAAGTGACGAGTGTTGTGGTATTATTGTACTCGGAGCCTAACAAGGCGCAAATATCTGGGGTACACGGCTGGCTATAAAAGGGTTTCACATGCCCTTTGAAGGCATGTGGGTATAGGAAAAAGGGGATGATGCTCTTGTTTCGCGGGTTAGCAACGCAATCGTAGAGAGACATGCAAAGGGTGGCCTGTGTCTGTAACAGCCCCCCTAGTCTTATAACACGAGGCGTCGACGGCAGGACCAGCCCCCCCTTAGAGATTAATAATACATGGCGTCGACGGCAAGGATCCCTAGTATTATAATACGAGCCTCAGAATCTCCCCCCCCTCGCCCCCCCCTCCCCCAACGTAGCTTTGGTCATGCCAGTGACGCGCGTGCTATGATAGAGGTATACCTTTTTTTGGCGAAAATGGTTTCTGAATGATGGGTATCCTTAACCCAAAATCGTCAGAAATAGGCCATTTTTTTTTTTTGCATGATTCTCGCCGTGTACCTAGGCCATGGGATCTTTCATCCGGTAGCGGTTTCATCTTTTCTGCCAAAACAGTCATTGGGAGAGGTCTTAAGCTCCCAAAGTGAGGGGTAGTATTAAGAAAAAAACAGTGGAGCACCTCTCAGAGTCTATCGTAGCACGCGTCGTCCTTCAGATATTATTGTTTCAGCCAAAAAAGCCACCCTTTATCGCAGCACGCGTGCGTCGTCCGACAATTCTCCAGGCTACAGTAGGGATTCCCCAATACGGCGCGGTTTGAGTAGGGCGGTATCTGGATATAAGGCCGCCACACTCGCTCGGGGCGACTGGGGATTATTGCACCTGGCACGTTTTAGACTGACTCCCGATTTCATTTTTTATATATATTCTGGCGGAGGCATTTAGTTGCGTCAGCTATGATATATATATATGCGTGTATGCGTGTACCACTGTGTTGGTTTTGTTTGTGTTTTTTTGTCCGTGGGGTATTCCTCCACTCCAGAGTGACTGGAGCCTGTCCTGCGACCACGGACTTGAATATGCGAGTTACTGCTGTTAGAACAACAACAGCAACAACTCTCGGCACTCTGGAATGAGCAAGGCGGCTTCCCTCTCGAATAAGATGGCCATGTTGCTCAGGCACACCACGGCCATATTTGGGGACCCCTGCCGTACGCCCGAAGTCGACGAGCGACGCCCGAAGCCAACCACAGCCGCGGAGAGAGGGGCAGGGGGCCCGGGAGGTGTAACCATTTTCTCAAGAATGTGCCCATGTGTTGGGGGACAAAACTATTGATAGACGTACGGGGCAAAACCTAGACGCAGGTGCCACGATAGAGGTTCGCCAATTTGCTTCTGAGGCCTTCTCACGTGAGCAGCTCTATGCCTTTCCCACAGTTTTTTTTTGGGGGGGGAAGAAACAAAACTGCCACTCCCGGCAAACAACCCCAAGGTTCGTTAATAAAACACGTACACAACGAAAACATAATCCAAAACAGCGCCAAGACTGGCAGTCCGACGAGATAATGGGTACCAGGTACAAAGGAGTCCTGTCATTCAGGAAATATTTTCGCCAAAAAATGGTACACCTTAATACATTTATCGTATCATAGCACGCGTGACTGCTTGGAACTAGTGGGAGAAACCGTCACTCCAGGGACACATTTTAGCCAAAAAAGGGTATATAGCCCTACCGTAGCACCGCGACACCGCTTGAAACTATCAACAGTACGAGAAGAAATCTCGCACCCAGGGTATAGCAGTTGCAGTTTGCAGACAGCCACACCGGGATTCCCCTCGTAAGCGTAAGCCTGGGAGATATCTTGTCATTAATCAACGCCCCACTCTACTACAGCATGCTGTACCAGCATACTGCTGTGCTACGCTAGCGATGGAAATAAGGCCCAAAAGCCATCTTACTAATGAAACAGGCCACATTTTACCACGATGGAGCCCATCCGACAAGAAAAGTCTATACCAAGTGTTAATAGGCTATCTGGTAGGTCATGTTATACTAGACTAAAATAGAGCCGACCTTCCGACAAAGCAGGCCACCTCAATAGAATAGGGCATACCGACGAATTATACAGCTGAAGTACTGCTGAGACCCACGCCCCCCCCCCCCCGCCCCCCTCACGTTATATGCGTACTTTGAAGTATATACATACACGTGGGAAAAAAAACGAAAATATTTGCAGAAACTACCGCACCTGCCTATTGAACCGACCCAGGACAAGATCAAAAACTTTGTACAGCAAAAATAAAAAAATAAAACTCGAAAAACTTCATCGGTAGACGGACCAAGTCGGTAGGGTAGTGAACTTGCTGGAGGGCTGCAGCACTTTTTTTCTGTCCTCTGTTTTCTGTCCTTACCTCATTTGCGACCTGACCGAAAATCGGGCAGAATCGTCGAAAAAAAATTAGAATAAAGCCACCCCCAAAAAATGACCTACAACAATCGATTTCACCGAAAAACACCAGAAAAGCCACCCAAGGACCAAAATCACCGAGAAATAGAAAAAGTAGGATTCCCTCTACCCACTCGTCCAGCGCGGGCACGCAGCAGTTTGGAGCACAACGAGGGTGCGTCCTCGAGTGAGACGGTGGTTGGCTACGGCAGACGCGTGCTATGATAGAGGTATACCTTTTTTTGGCGAAAATGGTTTCTGAATGATGGGTATCCTTAACCCAAAATCGTCGGAAACAGGTCATTTTTTTTTGATGATTTTCTTCGTGTACCTAGGCCATGGGATTTTTCATCCGGCAGCAGTTTTACTCTCCTGCCAAATGAGTCATTGGGAGAGGTCTTAAGCTCCCAAATTGAGCAACCTCAGAAAAAAAGCGGTGCACCTCTATCGTAGCACGCGTCGGCAATACGACCGCCTTGTTGGGGGAACCCGTCGCCTTGTTCCTTCCAGGGTATGAGTGCGATTGCCCGGTACCTCGCCTAAAGCGATTTTGTAACGCCTTGTATCGGGATACCGTCCTACTCAGACCACCTTGTGTCGGGAAATCGCCTTACTCCGACCGCCTTATAGAGGAAGCCCCCCACAGGGTGACATTCGAGCCATCCCACGATGGTAGCGGGGTGCTGCAGCAGAAAGTTCCTTTGAGCTCCTCTCGCATGGGAAGCTCAGCTCAACATATCTCGCCCGAGAATGACTTCGAAGGCATTCGTTCGCACAATAGCCCCCGACCAAAGAATCTAGGCCTTAGTCCTTAAAAAACACGTAAGATCGACTGAATATACGATAGCCCCCCCGAAAAACAGCGATTGTAATAAACGAACTTTTCATGGCTGCTCGACACAAGGAAGGATACAATTGAAAACAAAGTATCCATAAATTTTATTGTGTGCAAAGAAAGGTCTATCTACGATCGATGACGTCGGGGTGTCGAGGAACACCGTATTTCAGGGGGTACAACCGGGAGCTGGCTATGAAACCGGCGATTTCGTTAAAGAAAAGCTGGGGGGGGCTACTGCCGTAGAACGACTCAATCATCGTGAAATTACTTGACTAACCGTTAGTTCCTCACTCTCGTGGAGCTCAATCGGACAGGAACATTAGTTACCCCCAAGAACCGCAAATCCTACCGTGGGATTACTCCGTACCAGGTTAAGCCCCTATAAACAAAAAGAGAAAAAATAGACTGAGAGAAAAAAAGCGGTCAAACCGACGTGTTACCACGCCTTCGTGTTCGTGACGCCTGTATTAAAACCTGGAGGGGACACCGTACCAACAAATCTGAGATTGAAAAAAGAGCGGAGGACGGAAACAAAGAGCGGAAAAAAACAATATCGGCTGCGTTTTCCGAGGGGCTCTCAAAACCGGGTGTATACCCCTTGAGACACTCGGTGGTATCTTGGCTATAGTATAAAAGGGAAAAATTGACGACGAAAATGTCGACTACGGGCATCGGCCGCTGCTGTGGCCGAGGTCATGATAAAAAATCGGAGTCCGAACGACAACAACAAACAATGCACTGACCCCTTTAGAGCCCTAAAATCCCTCCCTGTACTAACTTCAAGTAAATTTGTCCCCCAAAAGGGTTGCCAGTAGTGACGAGGCGTTAAAGACTCGTACGGGACGCGTGCTACGATAGAGGTGCACCAACTTTCTTCTTAATACTACCCCTCACTTTAGGAGGCTTAAGACCTTCTAGAGAACCTCCTAACGTGAGGAGCCTGAGAAGCAACGAAACCGCTACCGGATGAAAAATCCTATGGCCTAGGTACACGACGAGAATTATGCAAGAATAAATGGCCTAATTTTTTTTTTTTTCCGACGATTTTGGGTTAAGGAAACCCGCCATTCAGAAACCGCTTCAGACGAAAAGTGCTGCACCTCTATAGTAGCATTCGTCACGGGATGGGCGCAGGCAGCGTGACCCCATTCGTACTGCTCCGGGCTCACCTGCTAGCAAGACGCTTGAAAAATTTACCGATCGTAGTTTTTTCGGTCGCCGTACACGGCCCCAAACGGAATAAATCGAGCACCTCTCTGCACGGCGCCAGGCCATTCACTGAAAGTGTCGTCGCCTTGCCCAGCAGCCCTGGCTGGCTATTAATAGTGTATGGGCGAGTCGTTCTACACGGTAGGTAGCCCCCCCAGCTTTTCTCGAACAAAATCGCCGGTTTTGAAACCAGCTCCCGGCCGTATATCTCCCCGAAATACGGTGATGCCCCTTGCCACCCCGACGTCATCGTTCGAAATACTTTTACAAACAAGAACGGATGATACGAAGACATGTCTGTTTTCATACCATCCTTCCTCGTGTCGAGCGGCTGCCATGAAACGGTCGTTCAAGATAATCGCTGGTGTTGCGGGGGGGGGGGGCTATCGTAGAACCAGTCGAGCGAGGCTTACATAATCCAACTTAAGGGTGTGCTGGGCAGGTAGACTATACAATAAGGTTCCCAACCTTAGGGGTGTGGTTGGCGTGGATTCCCGGGTGTATCGCTATGGTGAAAAGGGGCAACACGCCGGCGTCCCTGAGCTATATACCTGGTGTACAACGTAAAAAACTCTCTTCAAAACTAAACAAGAAACAATTTTACAGCCACCGCGCAAGTCACCGGAACAAGTGTAATCCTCCCGCCAGCCCAAAAATTGAGTAGTTACTGTTATTACAGAGATATATTGTAAACAGGTGTTAACAGGACTGTATTAGACACAAGAAAAGAAAGCATCTCCAACTTTCAGTCTTCCTCCTCCTATGTCACGACTGACTAACTGCTGTGGTGTCGTGTTGTGCTCTATACTGCTGTGTAGACCAGGCAGCACCTATTATTCTCGAATTTGTTTTTACTGTAAACTAAGACGCACAAGCGTGGGTGTTTTTTTTGCCCCTTGAACGATTTGCTTTTCGCCCTACTAACGACCGATCTCCGTGATAGTCGATACCCCCAAGTACCCCCGGTACCAAAGCTTGCCCGTCTTCGGTCATGCTCAGGTATGTGTTATACCCGGGTTACCCGGGGTTACCAGGGACTAAAAACTGTTAATTTTGGTCATACCCGGCGGGTACCACCAGAGCACCTACCCTGTCAAGCATATTCATACAGCTGTAATCGCCATGGATTTTACCCCCGAGCATCCACCCTGTTAAGCACATCGCTGTAATCGCATACATGTCGCCAGTACCCCGGTACCAAAGCTGTTTGTTTTTGTCATGCCCTGGTACATACCCGGGTTACCCGGGGTTACAAGGGACTAGACGCCGTAAGTCTTGGTTATACCCGGCGGGTACCACCAGAATATTCGCCCCGTCAAGCATACCGCTGCAATCGCCACGCACTCTACCCCCAGAGTATCCACCCTGTGAAGCACACCGGGGTAATCGCCAAGTGCTTTTCCCTCAAGAGTATCTACGACACGTGCTACGCCCCAGAGGTGCATTTTTTTGGTAATGACAGCTTCAGCCAGACCTCACCCCCAAAAAAGTGATAGATTAATAGTGTAGGGAAAACTGAAAAAGACAGCCGAATGAACAAATAAAAAAAGATATATAGTCTAGTCTATACCAGGTACATATACATAATATTGCGAAACAAGAATAACCTCAAGACGATTATTGGTCAACAACTTCAGAGCTCCCCCCAAAACCCTCCCTATTCCAATTCCAAGAGATTTGTCCCCGAAAAACGGGTTTCTAGTGGTAACAGGCGTTACAGAGCCCCATCCTTTTGAAACAGTTTAGCCAGAAAGTGCTATACAGTACCCCTCTCTGTTTGTACAAAACAGCACACGTGTTGTTATCTGGTAACTCCTGTAGGATTGCAATCCCCATTTGGGGACAACAAATCTCTTTAAAAAAGAGTCAGATATATACGTTTCTGCACACCGCAATACTAGAGGGGGTCAAGCACACCACTGTAACGACCTGTGTTTTACTCCCTCAGCCGCACAAGACCGGCTGTTTGAAGGGTAACTAGTCGCTTTCGTCCAGGTTGTGAATGTCCTTGCAGCAGCAAAATACCAGCGCCAATCACTGACGTCGTGCCGGTAATGGCAGTACTGAGACCCACTGTTAACAGGATGAAATCACACACAAAAATGGAAAGCATCGCTACCTTCCAGGCGGGCTCTCGTGCGCTACGACCGCGGTCGATTGAGGCTCTGGACTACCTGGGAAGCCCAGCCAACAGAATAAACCCGAGTCAAACGCTATCAAAGGCGGGTTCTTCTTCGTCGCCTTGCTCCTTTTACAATTCATCTTCCTAACAGTGGATCTCCGTAGTAGTCGGAAAATGTTGGCGTTGGTGTTGGTATCGGCGGTGTTGTTGATCACGCCGGTGTGTCGGTGATGGTATTGGCGCGGTGGTGGTGGTGGTGGTCATGGCGGGTGGTGATTCTGGCGATGTCAATGGTGGTAGTGGTGGACGTAGCCATAGCGGTGGTGGTGGTGGTGGTGATGATGATGGTGGCGGTCATGGCGGCAGTGTAGGTCATGGCGGGTGGTGGTGCTGGTGGTGATGTGGATGGCGGTATGGTGGTGGTGGTGCTGGCGATTCTATTCTGACAGACGGATCAGATGAGTATCAATCGTCTTGGCTCGGGGTGCGAGGAGGAAGCGGTACAAGTAGATGGCCCTCCCCGCTATCAATATATGTGCCGGGTATATATTTTCTCTCGGCTAGCGCCCCAGGAAATAAGCCGGCGCCGCAACGACCGAGACTGCCAAACGACCGATAAGAAAATCGGCAACCCAACACTCGAATCAACCTAAGATTCATATCATCCAACTACGTGCAACCAGAAAAAAAAAAAAAAAAATGACAAGAAAAAAATCAAGCCCCGAAAACAAAACATCCCAAAACCCCTAAAAAAACAATTCCGCAACCAAAATCCCAACAAACCATGCAACCAATTCGCCGCCAAACCGTTTTTTTTGTTTTTTTATCAAAATCCACAAAAAAACACACACACGCCATGCCACGGTAGATGAGGGCCAAACGTTTCGGCAAAATAACGGGGATCCTCCACCAAGAGGAACGTGCTTTTTCTTTACAATTTTTTTCGCTTAATACACGACTGTTCATCGGGTGAAGGCGCGCATTTTTCAACTCAACAAAAGTTTGTTTCTGGGTGGGATACAGATTTCAGAAACCGAGGGGAAAAATTACACACCTCCCGGTGTTTTGGGGTGGAGTAGCGACCTCACGATGCTAACAGAGAGAGAGAGAAAAGTGAGATACCCCCTGAATCTTGGGGTGGAGGTACCGGCTCTCCCAATCTCAGGGACCTAAGAAATATTTCAAGTACCTGGTCTAGTCTACCGACGACATGAGGTTGGCGTTTAATGGACTTTCAATCAAGCAAAGACTCTCGCCAAGGAGGGCAAAAACATGTTCACCCTTCAAGGCCTCTGAGTGCACTGGTGTGCAAGTGGACGCTCTGCCGTCGAGAAAAAAATCGGCACGCCCTGTTTTTTTTGTGCTTTTTTGGGTACAGAGCCCCCAAACATTAGGCACAGGAGAAAATCCCCCGTTTTTGAGCGGGGGTACAGAGCCCCCCCCCCCCCCCCCCCCGCGCGCGAACGAGAAAAGCGCGAGACAAATGAGGAAACCTTGCGTTTTTGGGGTGGGGTACAGAGCGTGCCCCAATGACATTATCGGAGCCTGAGACAAAAAGCAGGCACTCTCTCTGCTGTGGCTAGGCGCCCTCTCTAGCGCGGCATGGTTCAAGAACGTGCCGAGACGGGAAAAGAAAACGAGGCCAGTCGGTCATGCCCGGCATCGATGTGCTACGTCCCACACCCTGACAGCTCCCCCCTCCGACGCTGTGACGATAACGGCGCCCTCCTCGCCACTAGGAGACATGTCAGCGCAAACTTGTACCCCGGTGATGTCGCCCTCGTGCCCGGATTCTCTGACCGCGGTCTGGCAAGAGAAAATGCGCAAGGAGATAGGGTAGGGGGGGGTCGGTTGGGCTGGGTTGGGTTGGGTATGGTAGTGTAGAGTAGCGTCGGGTAGGATGGGTAAGGGTAGGGTGGGGTAGGGTAGGGTCGGGTCGGGTAGGGCAAGTTCGGGTAGGGTAGGGAAGGGTAGGGAAGGGTAGGGTAGGGTAGGGAAGGGTAAGGTAGGGTAGGGTAGGGAAGGGTAAGGTAGGGTAGGGCAGGGTAGGGTAGGGCAGGGTAGGGTAGGGCAGGGTAGGGTAGGGTAGGGCAGGGCAAGGCAGGGCAGGGCAGGGTAAGGTAGGGTAGGGTAAGGTAGGGTAGGGTAGGGTAGGGTAGGATAGGGTAGGGTAGAATAGGGTAGGGTAGGGTAGGGTAGGGTAGGGTAGGGTAGGGTAGGGTAAGGTAGGATAGGGTACGGTGGGGTACGGTAGGGTAGGGTATAGGGCGGGGTAGAGTAGGATGGGGCAGGGAAAGGTGGGTCAAGACGAGGTAAGGTAACATAACGTAAGGCAAGGTAAGGTACGGTGAGGTAAGTTAAGGTACGGTAAGGTAAGGCATGCTTCGGGGTGGGGTGGGCGTGGAAGGGCATCCGAGCTAGTAAAACAAAAGCTACTTAATCATCCAACCAACCAGCAGGATTTTTCTCTCATCGCATGACAAGCCAGTTCGGAACGCACAGCTTCGTTTCGTGGTGGGGTGGGGCGGGGCAAGTAAAACAAAACAAACATTGCACGAAAACAAATCAACCAACCGACACAATTTTACACGATTATTTTCTTTCTCGCTGGACAGGCAAGTGACGGAGCGGGGAGGACGGGTGGGTGGGGGTGGGGTGGGTGGGTGGGTGGGTGTGGGTGGGTGAGTGGGCGTGGATAGGGGGTGGGGCATAGCTAGGCACCCAAGGCACCGTACCAAGGAGACCAAATCAATCAACCAACCGACCGACCGACTGATTTTGGGCGTGTTCCTCCCCCCATTCCTACCTGCACGAAGCTTCTACCGTCGTCGACGGAGTCGAGCAGCCGAACAGAGCCGTCCCTGCAGGCGACCACGGTGCAGCGTCCGTCGCTGTCCATCGCCATAATCTCAGAGTCCAGCCTGCGTGCACGCGGGAGCAAGTTCGGCGCGGTTGGAAACTGCAAAAGCTGAACACATTAATAGAGCTACGAGCTGGGCCAGCCAAGCAACCGCCAGAGAGGTAGATTGGCCATGCCCCGCTCCATCTTACGTATTTAGGTGTGATTTTTGGACACGATGTTGATAATGGACCAACCCACAGAAGCCGGCCTTTTAAATGTTCGTTGTCGTCCGAGGGATTTGACCGAAATAACGATCCGAAAAAGTACAAAAGCAATCAGAACTTGTGTGATTTTTGGACACGATATTGATAATGGACCAACCCACAAAAGCCGGTCTTTTAAATGTTCGTTGTCGTCCGAGGGATTTGACCGAAATAACGATCCGAAAAAGTACAAAAGCAATCAGAACTTGTCTTTTTAACAAGAGAAAAAAAAAGAAAGTCGCCTTTCGGTTTGTTTGCACGTTCGGTGCAAATACGAGGTTAACGTTTCCGATCGAAAATAACCGTGATATTGAGCGGGGGCATCGCAGAAATGCCATTTTCTCCATTTTTTGTCGAAATCACCAACTCCATATGGAATCTTCGTATGGAATCGAGTTGTAGCAACATCTCTTCATGAGTGGTGATTTCGAATTGGGCAATGAAACTTGTATCGATGTTCTTGTAGAATCTTCTGCATTTTCTCCACCAAATTTAAATCGGCAACGACGAGTTTTATACGATTTTAGGGTGGAAAAAGTTGGTGCGTTTGAGTTTTCGCGGATATCTCGGGGAGATCGAGCCAGAACAAGAAAAAAAAGGAATCTTCACACATTTTTGTCTCGTGTGTATGTGCAACGTTGTGTCAGGGTCAGCGCTTCCAATCTTCCAAGTTCAAACTCGTAAAAAAAGCGGTGGCGGTAGAGCCTTCGGATAATCCGTTTTAGGATGGCCCAACTCGTAAGGTACGCGTAGCTCCGACACTCGTGACCATCCCCTTTTGGGAATTCAGAGGAAAAGACTGACAACAGCAAAACAGCAAAAAACAAAAACCGACGATTACGGTGCCGATTATTCGGAGCAGGCGAGGTAAGAAAGGGCTGAAGTCTTGACGCGTGCTACGGTAGAGGTATACCTTTTTTTGGCGAAAATGGTTTCTGAATGACGGGGCTCCTTAACCCAAAATCGTCGGAAAAAAGTAAATAATAGGCCATTTTTGTTGGCATGAATCAAATCGTGTACCTAGGCCATGGGATTTTTATCTGGCAGAAGATTTTTTTGCTCCCAAATCAGTTTTTGGGAGAATCATGTCTTAAGCTCCAAAATTGAGGGGTAGTATTAAGAAAAAAGTGGTGCACCTCTGCCGTAGCACGCGTTTTTTCTCGCGAAAAAAAAAATCCAAGGCTCGTATTGTAGTGGGGGTGGGAGAGAGAGAAGAGTCTGCTTAGTGACCCCGGATCTGAGTGCGTCTACGGAGGGGAAAGGACAAGAGAAAAGGTGCGACGATAATTAATGGAAGGCGTGAGCGAAAGAAACAAAACAACACAAAACAAAACAAAAAAATGCCGGCTGCTAGGCTAAGACATTATTATGCCTTGAATGACGTTTTACTACGCAAACAGTGGTTCATACATGCGTGGCCTGAACTGTCGCCTGTTGCGCGCCCACGCCGTTCACGGGAACCGCAAATTTTAGTTGAGTAAGAGTTGGGGTAAGAAAGCATTTACTATTAGTGTTGAGACCGTTGAACGTCACAATCTAAGGCCAACCTTAACCTACGAAAAATCGGCAAAACATTGGGGTTAGAACTATGTTTTCCGGCCAGTTTTGTTTAGACATTCTTAACCTGCCGTATTTTTTTCGAGGGTTGGCTGGCCAGTGTTGAGGCCCAAAAAATCCAACGCCGATCTCAACCCAGAAAAAAATAGCGAAAATTGAATTAGAAATATATTTTCCTACCATTTTCTTCGTATCTTAACCAGTTTTTTTCGTGGGTTGGATGGCCTTGGACCATAAGGCGTTCGTCCGTTTCAAAACTACTTTTACAAATTTTCCAATGCGACAGAAGTTGGAAAATCCAAAAATACTTAACTGAATTTCTCATACATGGGCCCCAAGGACGAACGGCGATACGGTTTATAGCTGCCACACACTCAGCTACGACACCGCTAGATGCGAAACGCTCAGCCGCGTATCACTCAAGACACGGCACACTCAAGCTGCGGTATCGATGGAAAATCGACGAGCTATGGGATTGCTGAACCCTATGTGCGATAAAAGTTGAAGGCAAGACCCGGGGGGGGAGAAGGGACGACACCTGTGACCACGGCTTGTCCAGAAGCTGGAAAGTAGAAGTGTGAAAAAAAAAAAAAAGTTCGTTCCAACATTGTTAGCTGCAGTATTGGTTAGCTCTTTGGCCGACCGCCAAAAAACAATTCAAAACAACTCTCTAAAGGGACAGGCATGGTGAAATAAATACGGTGAGAGCTGCATCACGTTAACTGCGACACGCTCGGTTTCGAACTGGTTGTAGCTGCGACAAGGCTTGATGCTACGCTACGGAGCAAAAACGTTTCGGGGGAAGGAAAATCAAAGAGAACAAAAAAAACGACCCCCCCGTCCGACCTGATGGAGCCCATAGCTTCGCCGACCGGGGACAGCCGGCACACACTCCCCGAGGCCGAGGCCAACACCAAACACGCCTTCCCACCATTGATAGGGGATGCTGAATCCGCATCCCCGGTTCCGGTTTCCACCCATCGTATTGCCACAATCGGACTCTGGTCAGCGCACGCGCTAAACCTAAATCACGACAGAGGCGGTCAGGAGATTTCCCAATGGCGGAAGGCATGACGCGCACGGAGGGGGGGGGGGGCAGGTCAGGTCCAACAACAGAGACAACACACACCTACACACACTACCAAGCGCGAAACTGCGGAATATTCTCTGCAAGGAAATGTAAAGGCTACCAGGGTTTTCATACGACCATCCTAGGGTACTGAGTTTTCATACGACCATCTTGGGGTACTGAGTTTTCATACGACCATCCTAGGGTACTGAGTTTTCATACGACCATCCTAGGGTACTGGGTTTTCATGCGACCATCCTAGGGTACTGAGGCACCTGGCATGAGGGTGTGTGAGGACCACGAGAGGGTATTCACGCCAATATCTTGGGGGGTAACGACACCGGGCATGGCGGTATCCACATATCAATCGGGCATTCGTCTGCCCCCATGTACTTCCGGACGGAGCGACGAAAAGCGAGTCCTCCCGCGGTAGGGTGCTGCACTTCTCGGACCAAATATTTCTGACCGGAGGCTGAGGGTTAAGCTCGCCAAGTGTGGAACTAGTCTATATTCGATAGCATGATTAATTCTACGAGCGTGCTTCCAGGCATTCGTTTCAGGACTAGCGCATGGAAATGTTGGCCGGATTGCACGCCCGAGCGCCTTCAAAGTCATGTTTCGGGGGTGAGAAATTCGTGAGCTCCTCATGTTAGGAGCTCAGAAACTTCTTAAAAACTTCTGCTGCACTCCTGCCGTGGAACCAGCATACAGCGCGAACGCCTTGCCAGATTGTTTTCATACGAAGTAACACCACCCCACAAAAAATATCCATATTTTTCAGGGTTTTTCGCGATTTCACGGATCGGGTTGGGGTGACCCGGGCCGACCGATAACATTTTGAAAAACTCTAGACCCGACACGACTCGATCCGCGGATTTTTGAAGTACTTTCGAACGCGACCCACGGGCCGGGTCGTGACCCGTGAAACGCCTTGCTTATTTTTCCATACAGAGTGGTATGCGGTATGACCCATGCAACGCCTTGCTTGTTTTTCCATACATAAGTGGTATGCGGCATGACCCGTGAAACGCCTTGTTAATGTTTCCATGCATAGTGGTATGCGGTATGACCCGTGAACGCCTCGCCTATTTTTCCATGCATAGTGGTATGCGGTATGACCCGTGAAACGTCCTGCTTATTTGTCCACACATAGTGGAATGCGGTATGACCCATGAAAACACATTGCTTATTTTTCCATACAGAGTGGTATGCGGAATGACCCGTGAAACGCCTTGGTTATTTCTCCATACATAAGCGGCATGCCGTATGACCCGTGAAACGCCTTGGTTATTTTTCCATACACAGTTGTATGCGGTATGACCATTGAAAAGCCTTGCTAATTTTTCCAAGCATGGTGGTATGCGTAGAGCTGCGAGTCGGCACGACTTGAGTCGCCAGCCAGCTATATTAGTCGGACTAATGTTTAGTCATTTCCCGGAGGTGCTGACTATCCGATAGGGTGGAAGTGGTTGGCCCATTTAAACATTACAATCTCTATTGAAACATCCACAAAATTCGTACTAAAACCCTTTGCTTCCCAATGCTTGAACTAAGTAATATATATATTCCTTGCTAAATCCAAGTGATTTTCCAAAATCACCACACCGACTTATGGGGTTTCCATACTTGTAGGAAGGAACGTAAAATGCGAGAGACATGTTCCCTTTTTTGGGCGGGGTTCGCCTGACTTAAGTCGGCAAGTCGGCTGACTATCAGCTGGTCCCGCCAGCCGGCATGCCGACTGCACCCACTATGTTGGCTAACGGCACCTACCGATTAGGTACTAGTCGTGACTTTTCGGGCTTCTCACACCTCTACGTTTCGGGCTTCTCGATATGCACCGCCGCCGGGATTGCTTGTTGCGGTGCGCCGACGAAAATTGTTCCTAACTCCGTCTTTGGGTGAAATTTAGAGCCACCCGCGTGGGTCGCTAAGTCACGGTAGTGCAAAAGGTTTAGCTGTGAGTCGGCAGAATTTCACGACTAACAACCAATCGGTGTGTGCCGTTAGCTAAACTAATGGGCTTTAGTCGGCAACTCGGCTGGCGAAACCAGCTGATGGCGAGCCGACTTGCCGACTTAACTCGGGCGAGCGAAGCGTGCCGAGTTACCCCGCCCCGTCCCGACCGAGGGAACCCCGCCCAAAAAAAGGGAAACATGTATCCCTCATTTAACGTTCCCTCCGACAAGTATGGAAACCCAAGCAGTCAGTAAGTCGGATAGTCGGCACCTCCGGGAAACAACTAACTATTAGCCCGACTAGTACCCAGCAGGCCACTTAAAACGTGCCGACTCACAGCTCTAGCAAAAAAAAAAACTCGGGCTACGACAGAGGGGTATCGTATTTCGTCGACCTGAAATGGTCTCTGAATGACGGCTCCTTAACCCAAAATCGTCGGAAATCGTTCATTTTTTTTTTTGCGTGATTCTCGTTGTATGCCTAGGCCATGAGATCTTTCATCCGGTATCATGGGTATCATAGCAGTTTTATTTTTCTCCCAAATCGGTTTTTTGGGGAGGTGTTAAGCCCCGATAGTGAGGGTAGTATTGAGAAAAAAATGGACTCGCACCTCTATCGTAGCACGCGCCAAAAGCGGGCAACCCCGCCCCCCTGAAAATATCACAGCCTTCCATGTTCTTACCTGGTACTACCAATACTCGCACGGTAGCGGTGCACCGGCTCTTTTTTGCCTTCTGAGAGTGATTTGATGGCTTGAATTAAGGAGCTCTACACACCCCGCCTAAAACCTTTTTTTTTTCCAAAAAAAAAATGAAAAGGCCAACGCGATGAACAAAAAAAAACACAAGAACACAAACGCAGTTCTTGCAAAGAATGAGCATTGCGACCGATGACTTTGGGTTAACACCTTTACCGCTGGAAACCCGTTCTTAACTCACTTCAATTTAGTATAGGGAGGGATTTTGGGGCCCTAGAGGGGTTAAGGAGGCCCCGTCAATCAGAAAACGATTTCGCCAAAAAGAGGTATACCTAAAAATACACTAATAATACCGACATCGTATGTACCACCACGTGTCCTTTGTAGAGAACGTCTTCTGCACCTTCGGAGAGAGTGGCATATGGCACTCACGTTGACAAAAGCGCGCCGCTCGTGGCGTCCCACACGGCCACCATCCCATCCTCTCCAGCGGCCGCCAGAGCCTTGCCAGCCGCATCGATCGATAATGCCTGCACTGGGGTTTCCAGGTCGAAAAGCTCCAGCACCAGCACAGGTTCCATCTCGAACTGTTGGATTTCCCACACCTTTTTGGGGGTTTTGGTGTTGGCGTTGGTTTTGTGTCCCAGTTGGCAGTGGCGTTGGCGGCGGTGATGGTGGGTTTGGTGGTGATGCTGGTGTTGGTGTGATGTTGGACGAATGCTGCGATAGAGGAATATAGCAGTTTTCGTCTGAAATGGTTTCTGAATGACTTAAGACACTCCTTAACCCAAAATCGTCGGAAGTAGCCGAAAAAAAAAAAGTGAGATTCTTGCTGTGTACCTAGGCCATGAGATTTTTCATCCGGTAGCATTTTTTTCATCGCTACATCAGTTTTTGGGAGAGGTCTTAAGCTCCCACATTGCGAAACCCTCAGAAAAAAAAGGTGGCGCAGCTCTATCGCAGCATGCCTCGGTTTGCTGGTGGTGCTGGTGTTGGTGTGGTGTAGGCTTGGTCTTGGGTTGGTCTCGTTTTGGTCTTGTTCTTAGGTGTTGGAGAGGTTGGTAATGATGTTGGGTTTGGAAGTGACTTGTATGCTGTTTTTGTTTCCGTGTCGGGTTTGGTGTTGGTGTTGAATTGTTTCGTTTCGCATGCCATGTTTATGCTATGTTCTGTTTGGTTTGGTGTGGTGTGGTTGGGTTGGGTTGGGTTGGGTTGGGTTGGGTTGGGTTGGGTTGGGTTGGGTTGGGTTGGGTTGGGTTGGGTTGGGTTGGGTTGGGTTGGGTTGGGTTTGGTTGGGTTTGGTTGGGTTGGGTTGGGTTCGATCAGTTGTGTTGGGTTATGTTGGTTCGTTTCGGCTTGGTTCGGTATGTTGGTCGTAAGGGTAAATTTTGAGCATCACAGAAACGGAAGAATCACGCATTAGTGCTTACTACCTGGCTCCGCTTCCACAAAACGGTTGTGCGTGCACACGACCTTCTCCGTACAGCATACCTCCTTCTCCAAGGCGCTCACGGTGCAAGTTACGGCAAGGATTAGGGGAATGATTTGGAGGAAAGTCAAATTCAAAGCGACGCGTGTTACGGATAGAGGTACCATTTTTTGGCTGACACGTTTTCCGAGCGAAACGGCTCCCTCACCCAAAATCGTCGTCGGAATTTGATTGTTGTTTTACAAAATATACCAAGCACATAAATTTACAAAAATTTGTTCCAACAACGTCAGCCGCGAGTTCGACAAATTTAGGGTCGATGCCCATCTTTGCAACCTGCGTGACACACCGGTCGCCCGTTTTTTAGCGAGTTTTCATGAAGCCAAAAAAAATCAATAGTAATAGCGGACACTTAACATTAAGCCTTCAGTGAACCATGACGAAGACATTATACCAGGTATTTCTTTGTATGCCTACGTAGGCCGCGGGACTGTTCATGGAGCAGAAAATATTTTTTCTTAATCAAAATCGACGCGTGCTACGACAGTGAGTAGTCAGGTATAACGCTTTTTGGCGAAAACATGTTCTGAATGACGGGGCTCCTTAACGCCTTTACAAACGGAAACCCTTTTCAGGGACATTGTACTTGAACTCAACATAGGGAGAGATTTTGGGGGATCTGAAACCCGAAATCGTCGGAATGCCAATATTTTCACTAAATATAAATGTTCTTGGTACCTAGACCTTGACTCTGTTCATCAACTTACACCTTCAGTTTGCTCAAAAAACAGCTTTTGGGCGAGGAAAAAAGCTCGTGCAGTTAGAACACTCGGCCAAACGTGGGTGTACCTCTATCTTCACCCGAGCCAGTCACCTTTCGGACGAGGCATAGAACTCTTCAACAGTGAGGCGCGTCAGAAACAAACCGGTGTCGCCCTTCCCCCACAGCTAGCGTCAAACTATGTACTTCGAAGTATATACATACATACCTATATACTTCAAGCTGGAATACAAATCACCAAAACTCAGAGGGCGATGTATAGCGTTAGGTTATACGGGTCGAAACACGCAGATCTGCCATAACAGGCGGGCAGGCCACCCGACCTTTATGGCCGCGTCCCACGATCCCGTGGCTAGGACGCCCTTCCTTTGACGACCCTGATGCAAGCCCGGCGTCTCGGACTCTTCGTGGAGCGCCAGGCAGGTAACGCCATCCTGCAGCGGATAAACCAATCAGCCAAAGAGAGTGAGAGAGAAGGAGGGACGGGGGACGGGAGGGGAGGGGAGGGGAGGGGAGAGATATTCGTGCACATTTGAGATATTGAGGAAGAAGACGTTCGTGCGAGCTAAGGGGGGGAAACTCGAGAGAAACCAAGGGGGAAGGGAGGGAGGGGGGGAGGGGGGGGGGGGGGGGGGGGGGGGGGGGGAGGGGGGGGGGAGGGGAGGGGAGAGATTTCGTGCAAATCGGGGTAGACGATGTTCGTGAGAGTTAAGGGGAATACCTTCCGTCATTTTTTTTGCTCGCGGGAGTTTCGATACAGCAGTGGGTACCCCAATGTAACACCGCCCCGTGACAAAGCCGAAACACGCCCTCAACTGCAAAGAGCTCTTGTCTGTGTAGGGGGCAATATATAGCCTTTAGTGCGGCGGGACATGCCGAGTTGAACACTATTAACTCCCAAATGCTCTTAACTCGGGTGCTCTTCAGTCGGGGTACCTACCGCTTCTCGAGCGAAAATTGTTTATTTGTCGCGAGAGAAGTTCTAAAATCGTTTTAACCCCGACCAACGGTACGGGAGGAGGGGAAGGGGGGGGGGGCGTACTCATTTGTTGCTTGCCTTAGCCATTTGACCACTGACCACGCATTCCTTTCGAGACGGAGCACCGTTCCTACTCCTAATGGAGACACCTCGAACATTTGGGCGCTCATCACGCTTCTTCCACATACTACACAGAAACTTTTTGCATATCATATCCCCGTCCTGTTTCGCCGTCTGCGGCCACCATCCATCTTCTAGGATAGCGATCATTCTCTCGCTACTCTCTACGGCCGGGGGGGGGGGGGGGGGGGTGTACTCAGTTTGTGCATGGCCGTAGTCGTATAACCATAGACCCTCGCATCCTTTCTATGCCGGGACGGACCACGTCGGGTTTTCACCAACCAGGCAGGCATTGCTTGCACCAAGCGCGAAGCGTCGTGAGGTGGCCAGCGAGTCGCATGAAGGGTAAACTGCATCCTTCCAATAACCGCAGGGGAGGGGGGGGAGGGGGGGGGGGGGGGGGGGGGGGGCACTTGGAAGACCTCGTTCTCATCGGCTCCGAGCCACACACTCGCGAGAGACGCACGCTACGCTGCAGAAGTGAACGACTGATTTCTTTAGGCTACTCGCCTTGAGGATCTTTATACCTCTCGGAGGCAAAACGACTGATTTGGAGAAAACTAAAAGTGCCATGTATCTTGGACCCGATATACAATCCCATAGGCCTAGCTAGCCAGGTATACAGCGAACAAACACAACGGCAAACACACAGAACGAAAATTTCCGACGGTACTCGGTTAAGGAGGGGAGACCCTCTATCGTAGCTATCAATAGCACGTGCAGCGAGGGCGGCACAACGTGCTGTGCTGCGTGCTGTTCGATTTCGCGACCAGCACCGCCATTAAAGTTGTATGTTGCGCTGCATCAAACCAATAATGTTTTTTCGTGTCGCAAACTCGACGCGAGTCGACGAGGGAGAGAAATCATCAAACCAATAATGTTTTTTCGTGTCCCAAACTCGATGCGAGTCGACGAGGGAGAGAAATCATCAAACCGATAATGTTTTCATGTCGCAAACTCGATGCGAGTCGACAAGGGAGAGAAATAATCAAACCAATAATGTTTTTCATGTCGCAAACTCGATGCGAGTCGACGAGGGAGAGCAACAGCTGGGAGCCTTCTCGCGACAAAAATGAAGTGAAGGCGCGTACCAGGGTGGGGAGGGGGGGAGAAGAGCCCGCGTAAGTGTTTCCTGATATGAGTCACGTACGTCCAGAGACGGAAAAGGGAAAAGTCATGTGCGAAGGTAACAGAAGGGATGGGCACAAAGACAAAAAAAACAAAAGCAAAAGCAACCTCCGTTGTGGAGAAGATATCGAGCCACTCGAGCGAATCCCCTAAACTCGCGGCAGAGGCAACGGGGGCCGTCCCTTCCACCGTGGTAGCCTCCGTCAACCCGTGCAAACCCAACCCCACAAGTGTGTGAAGGTAGGCTGCCCTTGAAAAAAACGCGGGCACAGTGCTACATGGGGATAGCTGAGTCGTCTCACATGTAGGGGTGCAACAGAAGTTTCTAAGAAGCTTCTAAGAAATTTGTGAGCCCCTAACACGAGGAGGAGGTCCAAATCTCACATCCGAGACACGACCTCGAAGAGTTTTCCTTCGCAAAACCCGACCGACGTTTCTATACGCTATTTTTTTTTTTTTTCTTTTTTGTTAATCCTCCGGTGGATGGGGAAAAAAAAATACAGCTTATTCTCACCACACCCTTCCACGTATTTTCATACACACGTCGTGTGTCGATTTAACTCAATCGCATTCGCAATCCAGCTGGTTTTCTGGCGTGTCCTTCGGTTCCCGCGATAGCGATAGCGCGAGCTGTCCCTACCGGTCGTCCCCGTTACTACTCCGGCAGCGCAAGCTGCCGCTGTATACGGATGCGTGAGTATGCCGACCCGACTTGACCCCTGAGGGTCAGGTGCGGTGGAGATGGCCACCTGGAACGCTAGTCCAAAAGCAAACGCAATCGAAAAGTTTCATACAAAACGATCGTGCCACACTTGGGCAGCTCAGGCGGTTAGAAATGTAAAACTGCTCACGCATGCCGTGGGACGACGGGACTGCGGTTTGGATTGAATTAAGAGTGCCGTGAGACTTGTGAGCTTCCACGATGAGAGACTACGAGCTTCGATGAGGGAGAGCGCGGGCGGGAAATTTTGCTTGGCGAAAGCACGCGCAAGACAACAACAAGTGCCTTCGTTTTCCCCCGCGCTTCGCATCACATCGTATCTCGCCACGCACGCGAGAGCCCGCGCGCTTGCGACCCACGTGCCCGACCACCCACCCACCCACCCACCCACCCATCCACCCCGAACACCCACAACGCGTCTTCACCGTCATCGTCGTCGTCGCCGTTCTTCTTCTTGTTGTTGCTGTTATTGTTGCTGCTGCTGTTATTGTTCCTGTTGCTGTTTTCGTTATTGTTGTCGTTCGTTGGTTGTTGTTGTTATTCTTATCGATGGCATTTCTCAGCCATGTTTCTTTCGTTTCCCTAAACCCTTCTGCAAGCACTAACCTCGTGCGCCCCCTCGACCCTCGACACGACGCAAGCAGCTTCCACTGAGTACACCAGGATGCCGTTATCCCACGACCCTGCCTCACGAGGGGGGGTGTGGGGGGGGCAGCATTGAGAGGAAGAAGGGTAGCAGGGGCGGGGACAGGATGGCATTTTGAGAGCGGGGGTGGGGTGGGGATGAGAGGGATCGGGGCAAGGACACATACACCTCCATGCGGCGGGTCGAAGGTTCAACAAATGCTATATGTCGGCCTGCCATTGGGCGATTTCTTCCTTGCACTAGCAGGCGCGTTCTTTTAAGAGGGTGGTGGAATCTACCCCCCCCCCTCCCCCATCATTCCCAGCCTCCCGAATACCGGCGGAACCAATGTAGACTGCTGGGCTGACACAAGGCGGCGGCGGCGGGGGGGGGGGGAGGGGGGGGTTGTCTCCACTGCCATAGCGCCCGGTATCGGCGCAAGTAATTCCACGAGAAAAAAAAACAGGGCTCTTCACGGACCCGACCCGACCCGACCCGACCCGACCCGACCCGACCCGCGAAGGACCAGACCCGTGAGATTAACAAACCTCATAACCCGACCCGACCCGGCTCGTAATATTCGAACCACCTCTTGACCCGACCCGACTCGACCCGCGGGTATTTGAAAACCTCTTGACCCTACCCACAAGCGGGGTCATGACACGCGAAAAGCGCTGAAAAAAACGGGGTCGTCCGCGGAAAGATGATAACGTCACCGCTACCGCTAAGGCTACGGCTGAGCGTACCCACCGGCGGGGTCATGACACGCAAAAAGCGCTGAAAAAAAAGGGGTCATCCGCGGAAAGATGATAATAACGCCACCGCTACCGCTAAGGCTACGGCTGAGGCTAAGGCTAACACCAACACCACCTGGCAATACTTTTTTCTTGCTCATCACATCCATTATCTTCGCGCTTTTTGTTTCTCTTTCTCCCTGCGTAGACGTAACTCAGGTCCAGGGTTACCACGCAGGCTCTTCTCCTCCCCCCCTTGCCCACTTTCGCACAATGCCTTCGATTTTATCGCGAGAAGATCTAAGCCCTTGCTTCCCTCGTCGACTCGCATCGAATGGCCTACCCAGACAATAACCTAACACGACTGGCGGTGTACAGACCAAACCACAAAGTCGTTTTAGCTACAAATAGTCGATGCTTCTTGCCGGGTCACTCGCGGTGTGGCTACGTATTTTTCCTTTTTCTCATCATAGTTTTCTAGAGATGTTCTCCGCGTTTTCAATTTGCGACACCCCCGGGGAGGATTTCAAATCACCCCCCCCTCCCTAGGGTAAACATAGGAACCTTCTAGATCGTAACAAAAAGAAAAAAACACACACACGTCTTCCTTCACCCCTTTGGAACCGCGCTCACTTCATTTCAGGACAAATCACTTGAAATCAATGTAGGATCATGTTTGCGGTTTTGAAAGAGGGTTAAACAAAAGCTGTATACTGTACCGTATTTTCCCGTTCGCTGGAGGATGAAAAATAAAAAATAAAATATAACATGGAAACTCGTTTACAGGGACAAACCACGTGAAATTACTGCTTCATTATATAAGAAGACGGTGTCGTTCCCACGTTTTTTCGGGATGCATTACTTGAAAACTAGGGTAGGATCCTGTTTGCGGTTCGAAAAATAGTCAATTCAGCTTTATACCGCATATATGCCACCCTGTTGACCCTGGTGCAAGCTGCACTGTAGTTCCAAGGGGAGTCGCCGACCCATGTCCTTGATGAGGACACACACCCAGTAAAACGCGCGATCGGAGTGTCACACACAGCTTGCAAAGATGACTTTCGACGAAACGTTCGATCTCACAGCTGGAGTGTATTTTTACTAGTACAATTCACCCGTTCGCCGGAGAATATACAAAAAAAAAATCCAGCACGCACCTGCTACAGCATGCTTTCCGTCCGAAGTCAGCGCACAGCAGGACAGGACCATCTCGCCGCCCGCGACCCGTCGCCTAGCGTGCGCCTTAGACACAGGACCAGAGCCCCCAGCCTGCCGGCGCGCAAGGCATTCAATTGGTGGCAAATGATGCCGGAAAAGACGTTGATTGTTTCAATATATATGCCAGGTATGTTGCAATATATGAAAAAATCAAAATACTCTCGCACAGCTGCGAGGTCGAAGATCTCGCCGAAATTCATATTTGCACGCGGTGTGTGATACTCCAATATCTATCGTCAATTGGTCGTACATGGTGCCGGAAAAAGGCGGTGATTGTTGCAATATATATATGCCGCAAAGTGTACGTATTGCAAAAAAATGTCAAGATCGTATGGACAATATAAAAAAGAAGGAAAGCGATTCCCACCAAAATTTAGGAGCGGTCAAAGTCCGCAAAAAAACAAAAACATACAAAACAATTTACCCCCCCCCCCCAAAAAAAAACAGCAGGAAGCCTGGCAAAGGCTAAAAAACACGAAAAAAAAAAAGAGAAGGCAGGGTTGCATCATTGGATGATCCGCTATCAGAACAAAAAAGGCGACCAAAACAAGAAATAAAAAAAAGGCAGGATTGGATCCAAAACCGGAGGGAAAAACAAAAACAAGAACAAAAACAAGAACAAAACAAAAACGAAAACAATTCACCAGGGAAGAATCCAATCCGGGGAAGAACAAAAAAAAAACACACACACACACTCAGGAGTTGGACCATTAGATCCTTCCTGCCGACAAAGCAAAGGCGACCGGCCGATCCGACCGCCCACCCACCTCGCGTTCCAGGGAGCAGATCTTAAGAGAGCCGTCTTTAGAAGAGGTGCACAGCGTCAGGTGCCCCCGCTCTTGTCCGGTGGCGTCGGCGGAGGGTACGGCCGAATCGTCGTGGGTAGCGGTTCTCACCACCTGGGCGCAGGTCACTCCGTCCCGATGCAAAGCCTACCGCCGAATGCGTGTCAACGTCAGTGGCTAGCATTAGCGTTCATAGTAAGCGTAACAATGGAAACGGAAATGATCATGGAAATGAAAATGAATATGGAAATGAAAACAAACATGGAAATGAAAATGAATATGGAAATGAAAATGAAAACGAAAACGGAAATGAAAATGGAAATGGAAATGCTTTTGTGCCTTCGCTATTTTTTTTCCTCTGTTTTTTTTCTTGTTGTCCGATGCAAAGACTACCGTGTACATCTTGTTTTTCGGGGTCCGTCCGTGTATTACACGGGTACTAACTAACCAAAATCATTGAAAAAAACACGAAAAAAACGAAGGCCGAAGCACGAACCCACGAGGAAAACAAAAAAAAAACGAACAGGATACTATCACAACGGTTCCAAACACGTCAGCTGCGAGAGCTCGATCGATCCAACAAGGGTCGACACACCCACAACCCGATATCTGCAACCTGCGTGATACTTTCGGTCGCGGGTTCGTTAAGAGACGTACTGCTTTTCGAAGAAACATGACTCCCCCAGATGCTGCCAGGGCGAACAGGATACTTCGGCGCACGGGACGGCGGGTGGGCCGCTCGCTGTCTTAGCCGACCGGGTTTCGACCGCACACACTCTCGAACATAGGCGATGGTTGACGCTTGGTAGCAGACACAGCAGAGGTAGGGGTGCATCATATTCCAAGATTTTTCTGAGCTCCCAACACGAGGAGGAGCTAAAAAATACGACAGAGGCACAACTTTTCTTGTCTGAAATGGTTTCTGTTCGTGAATGACGGGGACCCCTTAATCCGAAAAGTCGGAATGATTCTCGTTCTCTACCCAGGCCCTGGGATTCTTCATCCGCGATAAAGCAGGTTTCATTTTCATTAAAAAAAAAAGTTTTTTGGATTAAGAACGACATGTCTATCACGTCATTGACCTTCTGAAGCGAAGAGCCTGAGACAGGCTCCTCACCTTATGAGGTCTTGAGCCTCCTGAAGTGAAGAGCCTGAGACAGGCTCCTCCTCCCTTTAGGAGGTCTAAAGCCTCCTAAAGTGAGGGGTAGTGTTGAGAAAAAAAGCTGTACGCCTCTATCGCAGCACGCGTCTCAAGTCACGAAGCATGACTTCCAAGGCATTCAAAGGTGCAACTCGACCACCGATTATGCGCGCTAGTCCTATTAATAAAGAAAATGTACTCGAAAAAGGATCCGACTAACCGGTAGTTTACTAGCTCGAGGAGATCAACCGGCCAGAAACACCATAGGACCCAAAAACTGCAGTCCCTGCTGTGGGATGACTCTACCGCCGGAGCAGCACTATCAGCAACAGGAGGCCACATGCTAGGGGGGCGACCTTTTGGGCACAAAATCTCAGCACGGACATCACGACGTGTAGCTGTCCTCCAGAAGCAACACCGATGTCGGCAACAGCACCGCGGCATCACCGCGACAATCGTTATCAGCACTTCTCATCATCAACCTCCACCCCCATTGAACGGCAATCTCCATAATGCAACCATCGTCCTCGTTAAAAACTTGATAACGTCACGCGATTCTTTGCAGGGGCGCATGCAGCGGCCCATCTGATGACGTCACCTCGAGGGAGGCGTAACGCCACGCACAGGCGATCGATGTTACCCCTGTCTCGCTGCAAACAAAAGAGTCTTAACAGACTGCTCCGGACAAGCAGCAGGGGCATTCGTCAGTCACTATCAAGCCAGTAAGCTTCGCTCGATGCACGGATCAACTATCACTCACCGAAAAAAACACAAATAGTTACGCTTACCATGGGCTCGCCCGGTCGCAGCTCAGCTTTGGCCGCATCTATTCGCCAATGCCGTTTCCCCCTCGCCGCAGAAAGAGCCGCTGGCAATAACGGCAAGCTGTCCGACTTAGTCAACCCGATCGTGCCCTCCCTCATTGCCTGTGATCGCGTTTACCGGCAGCACGAAGGCGTGGGCAGGGGTTATGGGAAACATACCTCGTATGTATTACAGTGGGTACTCCGGTTTAAGAGCACCCAGGATAAGAGCATTCGGGACTTAAAGAGCGGTCAAATCGGCATGTCCCGCCTATACTACAATCTGTATATTTCTCACTACACAGATAAGAGCAATGCCTAGTGACGAACGCTTGTTTCCGCTTGTCAAGGGGCACTCTTACAGGAAAAGAGCATTCGGGACTCGAGGGCGGTCAAAACGGCATGTCCCGCCTATACCAAAATGCTGTATAGGATACACCCAGTAATACGCGCGATCGGAGTATCTCACACTGTGCAGGTTGCAATTATGAGTTTCAACGAAATCTTCGATCTCACAGCTGGAGTGTATCATACATTTATAATATTTTCCCACTACAGATATGAGCAATGTCTAGTTAAGAGCGCTTGTTTCGGCTTGTTTGTCACGGGGCGTTCTTAAACCGAGGTACCAACTATACATACACGCGTCCCCTTCGCGAGGTGGTTGGTTGGCTTGAAATCCCGGGGATAGGGGGGGGGGACAATTGAAACGAAAAAGGACAAAAGGTAGGCCACCCGGCAAGTAACCCGGTAGGTAACCCGGCAAGTAACCCGGCAAGTAAACCGTCAAGTAAGCCGACAAGTAACGACAAGTAACCCGTCATGTACCAACTTATATGCAAGCTTCCCCTTCGGGAGGTGGTTGGTTGGCTTAAAATCCCGGGGATGTCGCACGTAGAAACGGGGGGGCGGGGGGGAGGACAATTGAAACGAAAAAGAACAAAAGGTAGGCCACCCGGCAAGTAGCCCGGCAAGTAACCCGGCAAGTAACCCGGCAAGAAACCCGGCAGGTAACCCGTCATGTACCAACTTATATGCAAGCTTCCCCTTCGGGAGGTGGTTGGTTGGCTTGAAATCCCGGGGATGTCGTACGAAGAAACGGGGGGGGGGGGAACAATTGAAACGAAAAAGAACAAAAGGTACGCCACCCGGCAAGTAACCCGGCAAGTAACCCGACAAGTAACCCGTCATGTACCAACTTATATACAAGCTTCCCCTTTGGGAGGTGGTTGGTTGGCTTGAAATCCCGGGGATATCGCACGAAGAAACCGGGGGGGAAAACACAATTGAAAAAAAAACAACAAAAGGTAAGCCACCCGGCGAGTAACCCGGCAAGTGACCCGGAAAAGTAACCAGACAAGTAACGCGACAAGTAACCCGACGAGTAACTCGACAAGTAACCCGCCATGTAACACCGACCAGCGTAGATGAATTTTTATTTGTAGCGTTTTCTATACCAGGTACCAGGTATATATTAACACATGCAGGCGATGGAAATCTGCGAAGAAAAAGCAAAACCTGATTTCCCCTGCCGTCGAAAAAGCGAACAAAAAAAGCACAAATTGGTACTGCCAGGGGTTACGATCGGGGTCAGCTAAATACAAAGTATATTTCCACCACGTCATCAAAAGCCAGGTCAAGGTCTACCCCCCCCCCTCCGCCTCATTTCGGTACAACACGTACCGGCGTCATTTCCTCGTCAGTCCGGGGCCCGCCCAGATCTGGTACGGTTGGTGTCAAACCATCACCCTTCGTCGTCTCCGCCTCCGCCATCATCGCCGTCAGTTCTTCTACTGCTGCCGCTGCTGCCGCCGCTTCCTCTGCTCTTGTCGCCACCCCAGATAGCTGGTCGCGATAACCAACTCCACTCTCACCAACACCACCACGCTCACCACCAACACCAACACCACCAACACCACCCCCACGCCCACTACTACCACCCCCGTCCACACCACTCACACCACCGCCACCACCCCCAACCCCAAGCTCAAAACTACCACCTCGCAAGGCGTTATGTCGCTCGCCGCCATCGGTTCTTCCATCGCGGGTAAACGCATCGACGCGGTCGTCCCCCGTCCGCTCCGAGCTGGGCGCGCTGACCGTCCTGTGGATGGGCCGGTCATCGTCGACCACATCGACCGCAGCCTGGTGGAGCAAGAGCACGCGTGTGGTTTTGTTAGATTTGACTTAGTCTGGTATGGCTTGGTGAGGTGTCGTTCCATCCCCCCACCCCCCCTGCCTCCCCCGCCCCTGCCCCCGGTGCCTCCCTCCTTCCGCCCTTCCTCTCTACCCCTCCCTCCTTCTCCCCTCCCCCCCTCCTCCCTCCTCACCAGCCCCGCTGCCCCCCCCCCTCCCCCCCGCCCGCCCGACGTACCACCCCACCTTCTCCCCTGATAGGAGAGAAAACACTCACCGCTCTCTGCACTGCCGGCAGCGCCGAAAAGCTGCTGGACCCGTAGCCGCCACCGCCACCCCCACCACCAGAATACCCTCGATCTCCGCTACCCTGCCGAGCCCGCCTCTCTCCCCCGCCACCTCCAAACAAGCCTCCTCCTCCTCCAAACACCCCCCCTCTATCTCCCGCCTCCACCCCTCGCCCAGCTCCGCCCCCACCTCCACCTGGCCATCTTAGCCCCCCCCTAGCTCCCCCCGTTGCCACATCTGCGGCCGCACCTCCTACAGCCCCGGCCATGGCTAGCCCGCGCTTCCAGAGGGCCCCAACGCTGCTCCCGACAGTCAGGGGTGGAGGCGGCGGGTTTTGTGAACCGGAAGTATTTGCGCCGCCGCTGGTTGCGCTGCTGAACGCACCGTTAAACGCGCCGCTAAAGCCGGCAAAGCTTCCGCGTCTAGAGTCCGCGGCTGGGATAAACCCCGCCTGCGAGAAGGATAATGGCTTTTCTTGTGGCCTCTGCTGTTGCTGCTGGTGATATTGCTGTTCGTACTGCTGCTGCTGCTGCTGCTGCTGTGACGGTGAGCCCCTCCCGCTCCCCGCTCCCCTCTCCAAAAAATCTCCCTCATGCGGCTGGAAACCCCCTCGATCGTCCTCCCCCCCCCCACCACCACCCCTACCACCGCCTTGCCCCCTCCCCAAGGAGGAAGACGCAAGCATCACCGAGGCCGACGGATCATCTCTTCGGGGGTGAGGGCCTCCAAAGAGCAGGGACGGGCACTGCCCGAACTCCGATATCTGTGATTCCAGAGCAGAACGTTCCCGGGGATCGTCGATCGATTCTAAGTCGACGGTGCCCTGAAGAAAAAAATGGGGAGGGGAGGGGGCGGGGGGGGGGCAGGAGGGTGAGCGGGGGTTTCGGGGGTTGGGATGGGGGGGGTCATCGCGCCCAAAATGTCACAGCAAGCGCCTACAACCGTCGTGAGAACCTTCCTGAGAACATTCCCGCGAGCCGTCCCGAGAACTCCCCCACGAGCCTGCCTCAGACTTTTCCGAAGTCACTTCTCGAGGACCTTCACGAGTATTTTTTTTTCTCTGTGCACGGTGTCTCGAGAATCTTACCGAAAATGTTCGGGATCAAATTCAAATTCCAGACAAATTCATGCGAGACGTATGCCCCGCGAGAGCCTTCCTAAGAACCTCCCCGAGAAACTTGCCGGAGAACGCCCCCGATACTTTTCCCGTGAACCTCCCGGACAACCTCCCCACGAGATTCGCGCCGTGATAACTGTACCGCCATAACTGTCTCGAACGAATCTTCCCGCGAGAACCTTCCCGAGAACCTTCCCGAACAACTTCCAAAGACCTTTCCCGCGAAAGACTTCCCGCGAGAACTGGCCCGCGAGACTAGTCCCGAGAGAACCATGACGCGAAAAGATCCAGCGAGAACCGTCCAGCGAGAGCCGTCCCGCGAGAACCAACCCGCGGGAAATGTCCCACGCGAATATTTCCCGAGAGAGCCATCCAGCGAGAATCGCCCCCCGAGAGATTTCACGAGAACGTTCTCGAGTGCCCCTTGGAGAGACCCCCTCCAGAATTTCCCAAAAAATACTCTCCGCGAAAATCTTTCTGCGAATACCGCCCAGCGCAAACCTTTCCGCGAAAACCATCCCACGCGAACGGTCTCGTGAAAACGATCCCGCGGTTTCCGTGAGCGCGTTCCCAAGAGCGGTCCCGAAAAAATGCTAAAGAAACTTCCACACGGAAAAAAAAATGCCGCGAGAACCATCCCGCAAGAACCATTTCGCCAGAATACTTCCGAGAAATTTCCCAATGAATTTTTTCCCGCAAGAACCGTCCCGTGAGAACCTTCCCTAGAAAACCATTCCCCGAGAAACGTCCCACGAGAAAGTTTCCCGACAGAACCATCTCGCGTGAATCGCCCCCCGAGAGATTCACGAGAATATTCTCCAGTGCTTCCTCGAGAGACCTCCCCCCGCATTTTCCAAATAAATTTCTCCGCGATTTCCGCGAAAACCGTCCCGCGCAAACCCTTCCATGATAACCATCCCGCACGAACCGTATCGGGAGAACGTCCCCTCGGTTTCCGCGAGAGCGGTCCCAAGAGCGGTCCCGACAGATTGCCAAATAAACTTCACGAAAAAAATCCCGCGAGAACCGTCCCGCAAGAACTGTTTCGCGGGGACCTTCCCGCGGCAATCGGCTCGCGACAACGGTCCCGCGAAAATGTTCTCCAGAACGTTCCCGACAACACTCCCGAAAGCAGTCCCAACAGCTCTTTTAAGAACCTCTCCCGCGGAAACCTTCCCGCGAGGACCGTTCCGCGCCAGCCGTTCCGCGTTCCGCGAGAACCGTCCGGCGAGAACCACCCTACGAGAGCTGTCAGTCCCGCAAGAACGTGCCGGGAGAACGGTTCCGCAGGAACGTCCCGGGAGAAGGGTCCCGCGAGAACCGCCCAGCGAGATGCGTCCCGCAAGAACCATCCTGCGAGAGCCGTCCCACGAGAAACTCTAGGCGAGAATCGTCCCACGAGAAACTCTCCACGAGAGCCCTCCCGTGAGGACCTTGCCGCAAAAACCGTCCCGCGAGAAGTATTCCGCGAGAACCGCCCACGAAAATCTTTCCGCAAAGAACCGTGAAGCGAGAACCGTCCCGCGAAAAACTTCCCCATGAGAACAATCCCACGAGAACCGTTCCGTGAGAACGGCTCCCGAGAACGTCCCCCCTGAGAGAAACTTCCACCCCAAAAAAACGCGCTAGCGCATACGCGTGCGCGCTCACTCGTCCCTTCCTCAAATCTAGCTACAAAAAAATTCGTGAAAGCAATTCTGTCGGAGACCACGTGCAACAAAAAAAAAGGAAGCTTAACTCCAGAGATAATGCGTATCTCCCCCGATCCTCATCCCAGCGCAATTTTATCGCAGCACCCCTCGACTCACCTCGTAGGTGAGGTGGTAGAACAAGTTGTCCGCCTCGATGGCGGCCTTCCCCCTCTGCTTGCATCCGAATATAAGGTCTATCCACAAGTGCAGTCTCTTCGAAACGTAAGGGCTCTCCAAAGCGCGTCTCATTTTGCGGACGAAGTCGCGGGGGTTGCGGGCCCAGGGAGGGAGTTCTACATCGCCCACGCGCTGACCACTCTGGGAGGAAGGGGGCGAGCGAGTACGGGCGGCGGGGAGTGGGGTGCACGGGGGAAGAGGGGGGGGTGGGGAGGGGGGCGGGGGGTTACTTTTTTCTTCTTTTTTGTAGTCCGGCGGGCGAGAAAAAACAACTGCTTTCCCCCTTCAGACCCACACCCACGCTTTAGGGCAACACCACATGAGGTTGGTGTAGGATAAACAAGGTGCTTCGCTCCGCGGGCGGCTTTCGCACAACACTTCCATATCTGATCGCGTGTCAACTCTAGCTCGTATGTATGCACAGCCGTGTTGACGTGGCAACGCCAGCGCCAGCCGCCACGGCATACGGCAATGTTAGTATATCTACCGCCCTGATCCTCCCTTCGGGAATCAGGCGGGGTAGAGATATCACCCGGGGAGATACACTCTCCGGGTAGTGTGGGAACTGCGCGAACTGTATATGGTTATGGAGGCGTGAACCTCCATCCACCGTTCCAGTCCCCCCCCTCCCCCCCCCACCCGTCTCTGGAAGTGGCCACACCAGAAAAAAAAGGAAATCGAAGCTGTCATCCGAAAAGCAAGAAAGTTTTGCACAAGTTGCGGAAGTCCGCCCGCCTCACAAACTTAGCACAGGATGTTCACGCTTCAAATATTCGACTCGTCGAGCACCTCACGGTGCTTGGCGCTCTGGTGCACGCGATGTCTGCCTAGTCGGTGACAACCCGACGTACTCCGTCCCGCCATTGTTGGGGTGCGAAGGTCAAAGCTATCAATAGCACCGCTCTGCAAGAAATGAGTACATCCGCCCCCCCCCCCGGCAGCAATCCACAGCAGAAAAAAATAACAAAATGGACATTCTCTACAATTCATGTGCGGTCCGTTTTGCAGGCTGGACTTGACTGGACCCACCTGCGTGACGCCCAGCTGCAAGTCGTCCACATTGCTCAGAAAAGATCCATCCCCCGCGTAGAACTCCGGGATGAGCTCCTGAGGTCGACCAAGCGAACAGTTACATGGCAGTTACAACAGTTGCACGTACACAACAATTACAGAACAGTTTACAGTAGCTGTTACGGAACAGTTACAGTTACAGCTACAGTTACCGTTGCAGGTACAGATGCAGGTACTGTGGGCACCCCGATTTAAGAGCGCCCCGTGATAAGCCGAAACAAGGCGCTCTTAACCACAAAGCGCTTTTATCTGAATCGGAAAATATGTGGCTTTTAGTACAGGCGTGACATGCCGATTTGACCGCTCTTAAGTCCCGAATGCTCTTATCCTGGGCGATCTTAAATCGGGGTACCCACTGTACATAAACAGATTCCTGGGAGTACAAAAGCTACAGGAAACATCATACCAGGCATAGCCAGAGCTACATAGCAGTTACAGCAGTTCCACAAACGGTTACAGTTACACCATACAGCACAGTAGGAGATAAGTTGAAATCCTACGGGTCGGACATGGTTGGGTCAGCAGTTTTTCACAGCTCACGGGTCGGGACGGGTCATGGCAACCCGCGAGCGGTGGGCCGATCCATGAAAAGCTCTATCCCTGTGGACAGTACTTGCAAGTAGTTTGACATGAACACAATTATGAAGGAATTAACCGCGCTTTAATTTTGTGCGTGTACCTCAGTGAGTATTGGGCTGTGATTGTCCTCACGTTAACTCGCGTAATCAAGTCCGTGGTCACGGACAGGCTCTAGTGATTCTGTAGGGAAGAAAACCCTAGGCGTAAAAAAAAAACAGTCCAGAGTGGTGTACGAAGTACATCATAGCTGAAGCAAGTCGTACATTCGCCCAAAAATGTAAAAGTGGAATCGGAAGTCAGCGTACGTACGTAACATGCCGATGCTAGTGCCAATGCTCAAGATCACCCTGTGACCGGTATTTCCAAGTAGTTTGGCGTGGATACAGTTGTAAAGGATTGAACAGCACTATTTTTTTTGCGTATACGGCATTGACAATAGGGTATTGGGTATCGAGATATTTCGCTACGCGAAAGAGGAAGGGTAGCAATATGCTGGGAGAAGACGCGAAGTGAGTACATGTTTCTAATATCCTGGGGGTCCCCCAATAGTGCGGTCTGAGTATGGCGGTATCCCGATATAAGGCAGTCAAAATGGCTTGGCGCGACGGGGAATTGCACTCATAACCCGGAATGAATACGGCGGGCTCCCATTACTCAATACCCTCCTACTGCACTCATAACCCATTACTCAATACCCGGGTGCATGACAAAAAGGGACAACGACACTACACCCGTAAAAAGGGCAGAATGAAAAACAAACCAGAGCGCTATCATCACATGACGAATGAAGATAAACTGCTTTTATTCGCTTTCGCTTATTTTTTTACTTGGTTCGAAAGCCCCTTATCTAGGCCGGTTCTAAAGCCCCCTATCTAGGCCGCTAGGCCGTCGATAGGGGGGGCTACTCATCTCATGCATAGCCGTACACCCTCGCATCCCTACAGTAGCGGGTCGGAGCACGTCGGGTTTCCACCGACCATGTAGGCCCTTGACAGGGAGGGGGTCCCTAAAACCAAGTGAAAGTTGAAAAAAAAAAAAAATCTTTTCAAATATTATCTTATGTCGTCCTGTGAACACGGCGCGCTGGTTGACCTTTTGGGACTGTGAAGTCGTGTTTTGCAGGGCTTTTCACGGGTCAAGGGGATTTCAAAATCTCGCGGGTCGGGTCGGGTCGGGTCATAACATTTTAAAATCCCACGGGTCGGGTCGGGTCGGGTTAAGAGGTTTCAAAATCTCGCGGGCCGCGCCGGGTCAATAGGCTTCAAAATCTCGCGGGTCGGGTCGGGTCGGGTCAGGAGGATTTCAAAATCTCGCGGGTCGGGTGGGGTCGGGTCGGATCGGGTCAAGACGTCTCGAAATTCTGGCGGGTCGGGTCGGGTCGAGTTAAGACGTCTCGAAATTCTCACGGGTTGGGTCGGGTCAGCTGACCCGACCCGACCCGACCCGACCCGCGAGATTTGACCCGACCCGTGAAAAGCCCTGGTTTTTTGTTTTGTTGTCGTGCACCCCATTCCATACCCGATACTCAATACATGCCTTGAGGTCGGCATGGTCCTTCAATACCTAGTCTCAAGCCTCCCTGGCGCTGATGAAGCTCCCGTGCGGGCCATCGAAGCGGCCGTTTTTGCGACCACCCCAAATACCCAGTACCCGACTACCAACACCCACATCCCAACACCGAATACGCAATACTCCAACACCCGGTACCCAATACTTGGTACTCAATACCCCAGGAACCCAATCTTCAACGAATACCCATTACCCACAACATACCTTGAGGTCGGCATGGTTCTTCAATACCGAGTCCCAAGCCCCCCTGACGCTGATGAAGCTTCTATCCGGGTCATCGAAGCGACCGTTTTGCAGGCACAGCATCTCCTCCGGAGCCGACCTCACCAGGAAAAACAACACATAGCTGGGTGGAGAGGATGGCGCGTCGGAGGGGGGCTACTTTAATGAACAACCGTGAAAAAGGAATCAGCCGAGGAACGCAAGTACACCGTTTTGCTTTGCCCGTGCAGCGTAGAGAGCAGCACGTGACATTTGCTCGTCTCAGCTACTAGACCCACTCTTCCTCTCTTGCACTTACCTCACATCGCTCCGTGCGGGACTCAAAAGTCCAAAAGAAAGAACAGAGAACGGGGGGGGGGGGGAATCTCACTTCATGCATAGCCGTAGTTTCAAGACCATTGATCGTCGCATCCCTACTACGCCGGCACGGAGCACGTCGTGATTTCACCGACCAGGCAGACATCGCGCGCACCTAAGCGCGAAGCGCCGTGAGGTGTTCGATTAAAGGTGAGCCGCATCCTAGCTTTCGCCATCGTTAGGAATGGCCGTAAGACACGAACACAGACGCTGCGACGCGAAAAACAAAAAACTCACCCCGGAGTGGAATAGTGGGTGCCGTACAAGAAAGGAGGCGGTATGCCTTGTCCGGGGTGCAGGGCAGGATCCGGCATGGACCTCAGTCGAGTCCGGAAGTATTCAAGGCGCTCTGCGTCGAGCGCTCCTATTGGTCGACTCAAGTCCCTTTTCAAAACACAGAAAAAAAAATCAGGAAAAAAAAAAAACAAGCAAAACGCATAATTAGAACAGACCCACAACAAATCCAGTCAGAACACACACAAAAAAACAGGGGTCAGTTACCGGCCCGGGTTCTCGAGCAAAAAAAACTGCGATTCCTGAAAGTTTGGTAGCAGGCCCACATAAACGCCTCCATCCATGTTGGAAACCCCTACTTCGTGTATTACTTTTTAGATGACCACCAGCAGAAGCAGCCTCTGGCTACGCCTGGAAGCCACCGAAGGCGATGCAGACCACGTTATCACTCACAGACACAGTGCAAAGTTCGCTGGGCGTCGCGCCAGTGGCGCTTGGCGGGCGGGAAGGCATTCTCGAGTTTGTACATGTGCCAGAACACAGTCGCTCGCGAAACCACAACGGCGGTGCAAGCTTTGATACGCAATACCTACGCGACTCTTAAGCTAAAAGACAGCAAGGTTTTAGTTTTATCGTCAGCTCTGGTCCCTCCAACTTCAATATTATATCATACGAGCACACAGGCACTGGTTGAGTTCGGAATAAAAGCTGCCGTGCTTTTTTCGCCTTGAAAGCTCAACAGGGGATGGTAGCAATACGTCTCGTATCATGACGCCTGAACGCATTTCTAGGTAGCGGTTCTTGGGTTCAGCTCGCACGTTGGGTGGTGTTGCGGTAATACCGATAGGTTCGCACACATTTTTTTGCGGTAGCGGACATACCTTAAAAATACAACCGAAAAAAAACACTCAAACTAAGTGAAAAAAAGAGCAACACAAACAACGAAACCAACTGAAAGACAAGCAAAAACTAGCAGGAACAAGGGCGAGGGAATCCCCTAAACGAACAGAAAAAAAAAAAGAGAAGGCGTTCCATACCACGCACCACACCACACTACACCATATCGTATGATACCATACCGCCAACCTGTAGACTCCTTCATCGCTACGGTCGAGGATGGCATACCATGCCATACCATGCCATACGCCATGCCAAACCACACCATACCGCACCACATCCCATCCCACACGACATCATGCATACCACACAATATCATACCATACCATGCCATGCCATACCATACCATATCATACCATATAATACCATACCATACCATACCATACCATACCATACCATACCATACCACCACTAACCTGTAGACCCGCTCGTCGTTGAGGTCGAGCGTAGAGCTCTCAAAGTCCTGGATGACCCATGGGAAGACTGGGTACTGCGTGATATCATTCACGGTTCTGCCGGCCACCGTATTTAGAAAAACCAGGTAGTCGTAGTTTGACACCTGCGGGGGGTGTTGGGGGGGGTACTCATTCGTTGCTTGCTTTAGTCATTGGACCATTTACACCACACATCCTTTTCGAGATGGGGAACCGTTTCTGGTCCTGTCCATAGTGGGGGCACCCTGGGGCGCTCACAAGGTTTCTTCGCAATCGTCCAAACACAAGAGAGCATTGAGCCGCTCAATAACAAGAGAGCGTTGTTTGAGGAACCAACCTAATCACACGAGAACGTTGTTTGAGGGCCCCGTCCAATCACAAGACTGCCTCGTTGGAGGACCCTATCCAATCACAAGCGAGCACCGCTTGAGGACCCCATCCAATCACGAGAGAGCGATGTTGTTGACGTTTGAAGACCCCACCCAATCACGAGAGACTTGTTGTGAGGTATCACAATCACAATCACACGAGAGCACTGTTTGAGGAGCCCATCCAATCACAACAGAGTATTGTTTGAGGACCCCGTCCAATCACAAGCGAGTTTGAGGGCACCGTACAATCACAAGCGAGCATTGTTTGAGGACCCCATCCAATCACAACCATAATAGGCTCTCGTTTGAGGAACCCATCCAATCACACGGGAGCGTTGATTGAGGACCTCAGCCACCAACAAAAAAACGTTGTTTGAGGATCCCGCCCAATCACGCGAGCGCGTCGCTCGTTGAGGACCCCGTCCGATCACACGACTGCGTTGCTGGAGGAACATATCCAAATCACATGCGAGCATTGCTTGAGGATCTCATTCAGTCACAAAAAGACTAATCATTCGAGGATCCCATCCAATCACAAGCGAGCATTGTTTGAGGACCTCATCCAATCACATCCGAGCGTTTGCTTGAGGATCGCATCCATCAAAAGTGCGTATCGTTTTAGGAGCCCACCAATCAAGAGCAAACGCTACTTGAGGATCCCCTTCAACTGCAAAATAAAGCGTGTGTTTCGCGGACGCCATCCAAACACAGGAGTATAGTCTTCGAGGATCCCGTAACGATTCGACAACGGCAGTAGTACGCGGCCGCGACAAAAAAGGGGCTCGCGGCGAAACCTAGGCACGTTCATTCGCGCCCCCGTCTCCTCCCCTCCCCACCTTCCCGCTCTGCCATCGCCGCGTCTCGGCCTCTATGTCCCTCGCAGATCGCGCCCGCGGTCCCACCAGGGGCTGGCTCATCAAGACGTCGAACAGCTGTAGAGGTGGCAGTAGTCATGGAAACGATAAAAAAAAAAAACGGGATGTGCATGTTCAATAACGCGGCAGACGAGCACAACGGGGAGAGGGACCGAAGGGAAAAAAAGGGGTGAGTCAGACAGTGAATGAAAGGAAGGGAAGGAAAACAAGAAAAGAGGCTGGCTCATCAACACGTCGAGCAGCTACGCTCTAGTAGTCAAGGGAACAGGAAGGATGGAGGGGGGGGAGAGGCCGAAAAAAAAAAACACGGACACCACAGACAGAAACAACGACACAAAACTCAAACAAAACTCGTTACAAGATATAACAAAGCACAAAAAACACAAAAAGCACAAGAAAAAAACATAGTCAGGCGAGGAACACAAGTACACCGTTGCTTTGCCCGTGCAGGGTAGAGAGCAGCACGTGACATTCGCTCGTCTCAGCTAGATTCACGCTCCCTCTCTGGCGCCCATTTTAACTCGCTTCTCATGCGACTCGAAAGTTGAAGACAACGGACAGATGGGGGGGGGGGGGGGTGTAGTCATTTCATCCACAGCCGCAGCGGAATGACCGTAGACCCTCGCATCCGTACTATGCCGGGACGGACCACCTCGGGTTTTCACGGACCGGCAGACATTGCGTGCCCCAAGCGCAAAGCGCCGTGAGGTGTTCAGCGAATCGCGCATTAAGGGTGGGCCACATCCTACTCAAAACCGCTTGTGGGGCGGACTCCAGTACCTTGAGCGTGCAGTTTTGCATAATGGATGACAGCTTTCGAGATAAAGGGGGGGAAGGGGGACAACATAAATTAAAACCCGCAAAAAAAATCGTGCCAAAACACTAAACACAACAATGACAGAAACCATACCAAAAACACAAGGACACCGCGTTGGCTTAAGCGTGCAGCGTGCAGCATGTACAGCAAAGCGCACGAGCGGTTGGCTCGACTTGGCCGACGCTGCATCTCGGGCGCTCACCTCATCTCTCTCCTGAGGGGACTCGAAGTTGAAAAACGCCGACCCACCGTCCCCCTGCATAAACATCTCCAGTCCTGTTTGCCGAAGCATGTGCCTGGGGCGTGAAGCGATCGGTGACGGCGACGAAAACATTTCAGATTATGGGTCTAGTGGTGTCCCGTCAAGGCCTCTTTAGACTTAACACACTAGATTTTAGTGTGGGAAGGTGTTTGACGGAAGTCATGGCCGTTTTAACTTCAACATACTAGTTTTTAGTCTTAAGTGTGGGGGTTTTCTTGACGGATGTCCGTCAATTAATCTTTAGACTTAATATACTTAATACACTAGCTCTTAGTGTGGGGGGTTCCTTGACGGGAATCAAGGCCGTCTTAGATTTAACATACTAGTTTTAGTGTGGAGAAATCCTTGACGGCTGTCAGTCAAGGCCACCTAGACTAAATGTACTAGTTTTGGTAAGGGGAGTTCCTTGACGGCTGGCCGTCAACGCCGCTTTAGAGTTAACATCCTAGTGATAGTGTTGAGCAATCCTTGATGGCTGTCTGCAAAAACGTCTCTTTAGACTGAACGTACTAGTATTTGTGTGGGGATTTTCTCGACGGCTGTTGTGTGGGGATTTCCTCGACGGCTGTCCGTTAACGCTCTTTAGACTTAACATATTAGCATTAGTGTGGGGAGCTCCTTGACGGCTGACCGTCAAGGCCGCATTAGATTTAGCGTGCAAACAATAGCATGTGTATCCACACCACGACTTGTGTATAACCCTAACCACTGCCAAATAACCCTACTCACTACCAAGAATATATGATGGCGTTTTTATCGCGGGTGAACTTAAAACAATCCCTCAGTTCGTTGACTATGCGTAGACGGCTGATGTTATACATTTTTCGAACATTTTTCGTAGACGGCTGATGTTATGCAGTCCTTGAAGGTTGTTCGAAAAAAAGCCTCTTTAGACTGAATGCACTAGTTAATTGCTGGGGTTTCCTTGACGGCTGTCCGTCAAGACCGCTTCAAATTAAATACACTAGTTTTAGCTTGAGCAGTCCTTGACGGCCGTCCGTCAGCGCCTCTAGACGTACTACACTAGGTTCAGTGCGGAGAGTTCCTCGACGACTGTCCGTAAAAACGCCTATTTACAACTACCATACTAGTTTTAGTGCGGGGATTTCCTTGGCGGCTGTCCGTCAAGGCCGCTTTATATTCAACAACCTAGTTTGGGTGTGGAGCAGTCCTTGACGGCTGTCTGTCAACGCCTCCCTCTTTACCTCTCTTTTTAGACCTACAATATTAGTTATAGTGTGGGCAGTTGGGGCATAACTGTCAACAGGCATCTTCGCATAGCATATTTCAGCCCACCAACAAGACTCGAAGAGAAAGAACAGTCCAAGACTCGAAGAGAAAGAACAGTCCATCCCAGTCTGCAATGCAGATGCGAAGAGAAGGCACATTTCATTCAAGTTGGCCAATCAGATGCGAAGCGAAGAGACAGTTTATTCAAGTCGGCGAATCAGACACACCCTTGGGTTACTGAAAAAAATCCATCCGGCATGGTCGGGCGGAGCGGAGGGGTGTTTTGGCCTGTAGTTGCCTCGCATTACCATTGCCCCGCTTGCCTTCGCTTGAAGGCCCGGAGGACATCCGCGTTCGGAAAAGACGCCACAGGTTCCCCCACATTGTTCAGGTCTGCCGGCTGGAAGTATACCCTGCTCGAGCCAGGGCATCAAAGCAACGCACCGAGGGTCCATAAAGGTAAGGTAAGGTGAGCTAGGGTAACGAAGGGTAAAATAAGGTGGGGTAGGGTAGGGTAGGGTAGGGTAGGGTAGGGTAGGGTAGGGGTAGGGTAGGGGTAGGTGAGGTACGGTAAGGTAGGGTGAGGTCTGCCGGCTGGAAGTAACACCTTGCCCACGCCAAGGCATCAAAGCAAGGCATCAAAGGGAGGCATCAAAGCAACTACTGAAGGCAAGGGCACGGTGAGGTGAGGCGAGACGAGGTCGGACAACGCAAGGTGAGGTAGAGTAAGGTAAGGTAAGGCAAGGTAAGGTAAAGAGGCATGCTACGGTAGGGGCACACCTCCTCACGCGAGGTGCTCTGTGCCCCACCCAAAAACCCCTGTAAGAAAAAACAAGAGTGCGTCCCGATTAGAAATTCCATGGCCTCGGTCAGAGACAGCGCAAAAAACCGAAAACACTGCTGTTTGATGGGATTCCAACGATGTCGGGTAGTTTGTTAGTTGAGCAGCCCCATCAGTCAGCAATGTTTTGGCAAAAAAACGATGAAGTAGTCTTACCTCGAGTCAGGGTAAGATAATGATAGGTGAGGTAGGGTAGGGTAGGGTAGGGTAGGGTAGGGTAGGGTAGGGTAGGGTAGGGTAGGGTAGGGTAGGGTAGGGTAGGGTAGGGTAGGGTAGGGTAGGGTAGGGTAGGGTAGGGTAGGGTAGGGTAGGGTAGGGTAGGGTAGGGTAGGGTAGGGTAGGGTAGGGTAGGGTAGGGTAGGGTAGGGTAGGGTAGGGTAGGGTAGGGTAGGGTAGGGTAAGGTAGGGTAGGGTAGGGTAGGGCAGGGTAGGGTAGGGTAGGGTAGGGTAGGTAGGGTAGGGCGGGGTAAGGCAAGGTAGGGCAGGGTAGGGTAGGGTAGAGTGGGAGGGGGAGGGCAAGGTGATGTAGGGTAAGGTAAGGTAAGATAAGTTAAGGTAAGAGGAGGTAAAGGTAACGTACTGTAGTGCAAGGTACGTAAGGCACGGCAACAAGTATCAGAGAAGACAACGCATGGCAAGGTAAGGCAACGCAAGGCTGTGAGAGTGGGCAGCACAATGCCTGTAGGGCGGTGTGGAAATGTACACACCTGGCATCGGTGACCATGATGCACCCCGGATTTCTAAGGAGCGGCGTTATTCGGTCCACACGGACCGGGCACGGCAGCAGCAGCGTTTCCCTGTCGAGGCACCACGCGCGGTTAGCACGCGACGGAGCACCACGAAATAAAAAAAACGATGAAGCAAAAGCGGTACGAGTCATGGAGTGAATAAAACAAATCCTTTCGGGATCCTTGCATAGCGACCTAAAAACCGACAACTACGGTCTTAGGGTTAGGTATAACTACCGCAACAACACTACCAAACGCCCCCCGGGGCGTTGTATTGTTGCAAGGGTGAAAAAGGCACACTCCGAGGCGTTTACTGCGCAGTATATCTGTCGTCCACACCTGATGCCAACATTTGCCGGAATGTGTTATTGGTCAACGCAAGCGCACACACATATTTCACCCTGCTTCCGCTCGGCACCCTGATTTGACCCGGACCAGATTTCACTCGGACCTGAGCCCTCCCAACTGACCCAATAGTGGCACAACATCCGTAGGAGTCGTATACGTTCAAAGGATAACGCATCCGAAAAAACGAGCGGTCGGTGTATCACGCAGCTTGCAATGATGAGTGTCGATCGTAAATTTTGTCGAAGTCACCGCTGACGTATTTACAATATTGTAATTAACAGACCACGGACCGAAAACTCCCTTGGTCAAAGTATCCTGTTTAACCAGGCAACATCTACTAGGGGAGTAGTATGCCTTCAAAGAGTAATACATTTTGTAAAAATGCGCGACCGGAGTATCACGCAGCTTGCAAAGATGAGCATCGACCCTTAAATCGATCGAACTAACCGCTCGCGTATTTGCAACATATATATAAAGTATATATATATGTAAAGTAGCCGTCTATTGGGTCCACCAAGCAACCGATCCCACACCGGCCAATATTGAGGGTCGGAACAGCAAATTAGGAATCGACCACGGCTAGAAATCAACTTTGTCGAAGAAGTGGTAAGTGGTCATTTACCCTCTGGTCGTACCTGAAGTCGACGAGGTGCATCGTGTCGAACTTCTGAGTGGAGTGTCTGAGCCTCTCCTCCAGCAGGGGTCTCAGGAGTGGTCCCTCGTACCTGTCATCCCCACCAGTATCAACAGCATAATCTTCAACAACACCATCATCAACATCGTCATCATCAACACCATCATCAACACCATCATCAACACCATCATCATCATCGCCATCACCATCACCATCGTCATCATCATCATCAGCATCATCATCATTTTTATCATCACCAGCGTCATCAACACCATCATCGTCAACATTATCGTCATCATCATCATCATCATCATCATCATCGCCATCACCATCGTCATCATCAGCATCATCATCATCGCCATCACCATCATCATCAATATCACCATCACCACCACCACCACCACCACCATCAACAACATCATCATCAGGATCATGAAACGCATCAGCATCATAACCATTATCACAATAATCAGCGCCTTGTAAGCGGGCCGTCGGGAAGCGGTCCTCTCCGAGGTCTACCCACGCCATTCTCTCACCCGTGTCCCCTCTCCTTGACTCTGAGAGCCACCTCTCTCAAACGCCTCGCCGCCCCTAGGAACTCCTCTAGAGGTGTGTGCAGAAGGGAGAACGAGAACGTCCAATCGCTCCATTCCACCTTCGTTCCGCTATCTCGTGCCCTCTTGGTCACGTACGGTCCAACCTGATCGATCCAGGCACGGTGTTCGGTCAGCCAGAGCATTATACGAATCAGAGAGCACAATGGGACAAGGTAGTGACAAGGCATAATGAGAGATGGCCAAGGCGGCGAGACAAGATAAGGAGATAATGCTGTACCAGGTAGACGAAACCCCGAGGCATAGACAGCATCATGAGGCACGATCATGAGAAATACCATGAGACAAGATAATGACTTAAGCACTGCGACAAGACCACCGGAATGTACCACTAGGCAACATAATGAAACAACATAATGAGATAAGGCACGCGAGACAATGATCATGATACAGCATCACGAGAAAACATCATCAGGCAAGACGATGAGACAAGATAGTACGACAAGAATCATGAGACAAGGTCACGAGTCAAGATAATGAGACAAGATAGTGAGACAAGCCACCCAAAAATATCAAGAGACAAGATCACCACACAAGATCATGAGACAAGAACACCACGACACAAAAATCGCTACCAGGAACAAGCCAAAAAACACATCGCATCGCCCTCACTTCATCATTCCGCCGGCTCTCCACCACAACCGTACACCGAAACCGGAACCCTTCTCCTCCCGCCCCCCCCCCTCCCCCCCCCATCGCTCCCCGCCACCCCTCCACCTCGCCCGCAGCACCGGCCCCTACAGGCTCCATCTGGGTTTCCATATGTCTGAAGGGATACTTCACTAGGGGCAGCAGACGGTCTGCGGGCTCGAAGAGCAGTCCCCGGCTGCAGAGTTTGAGCCGACCCTGTTGTCGTGGTCTGTTCTTTAGGCTGCCGCCACTTCCTCCTCCGCCTCCGCTGTTGAGGTATATATTGGTGTTGTTGGTGACGTTGCTGCTGCTGCTGCTGCTGCCAGGCGTGCCACCGAGGGCAGGGTAGAAGAACGCGCTGTAGTCCTGCCGCATGCAACGCAGGATACATTCATACGTAAGTTACGTTTCGTAGGAACGTGATGTTGCGCCGCGTGCAAAACCATCTGTTCCATAAAATAATGTATGTACGTATGTACACGCAGTGTCGTAGTCATCTCAAACGGGATCCGTATGTCCGTGTTGTTTTTACGTCATGAAAATTTGATTCTCGTGAAAAAATCTGATACAAAAAAATATGGAACACAAAAAAAAACTGTACCCTCGTACCGGGTATAGTAGCCGGTCGCCCCGGTGGCGTATCAGGTTATCCTCGAGCCTGGTATAGGTCAGTTTCGTGAGTTCGAATCCCCCCGAGAGCATATTCGTTGGTCGTCCCGGTGACGTATCAGGTTATCCTTGAGCCTGGTATAGGTCAGTTTCGTGAGTTCGAATGCCCTTGAGTGCAAACTCGCATAAATTCGTGGGGACATTTTCTTGTGCACAAATTGACTCGCGGAAAGCGCGAGAGCGTACGTTGGCAACACTCGGTGAAAAATCGACGAGCAGTGGGATTGCTGAACCTATGCGCGATAAAAAATTGAAGGCAAGCACCGGGGTGCAGAAGGGACGACACCTGTGACCACGGCTTGTTCAGAAGCTGGAACGTAGAAAGAAGCCTGAGAGAAATTAAAATATGATGAATTTTTAAAATCTACCAGGTATTCTTTATTTTCCAGCTCAGTTCGTACAAGCTTTTGCCCTGGGCGACCTTCTCGACAAGGTCATGCCGTGGTCACAGGTGTATTCCCTTCCCTCCCTCGGTACGTGCCTTCACTTCTATCGCGCAAAGGGTTCAGCACTCCCATTTTCGAGTGTGCTGCTCGTCGATTTTCATCGATTTTTTGCTACCTCACGCTCTCGCGCTTCCCGACATATGATATGTGCAGCTGTGATGGCGGCGACGAGTACGCGCTGTAGTCCTGCGCACGTATTATATACTTAAAAAATGCCGCACGTATATATTATACGTACAATCGTTGTGCGGCATTTGTGCGGTGCACTTTAGTGTGCCCCCCCAGTTTAGTGCGGTGAGTGTCGCTGCTGCTGCTGCTGCTGCTATGTGTAGCTCCGACTTTGGTGATTGCTGCAGCTGCTGCATCACCACCAACGCGGTAACAAAATACAGACAACAGGGCCTGTCTTACACCTTCTTTCACGATCCTCCTCTGACACCCACTTTATCCCTTACAAAAACAACCCGGTTAGGTTTTTCTCCTCATTCCCAATGAAGCACCAGGTACCCGTTTTGGCCGAGTGCGAAGCGTGAAACCGTTTTTCGCTTTCTGACCGACAAACCCTCTTCATTGCGAGGTGCGTACAGGGCTCCATTATTTAATAATACCATAAGTCGGACAGATCACCGATCCCCACCCAATGATCTTGTACATTTTTCGGAAGGTCTATACTGTCTAGCTCATGTTACAGGGTGAGAGCTGCCCGATCTGTATGGATTACCAAAAGTTTTCCGGGTCGGATCTGTACTCTAATATTCAGAACCTGCACAACATATCACACCAGCAGATACAGGATCTAATGTACATTGTATATGATCTATGTGACTTATTAATAGATCATGATCTGTCAAGAGGTGCTATTTTTTTTTTCAATGTTTCAATAACGTCAGCTGTGAGTTCGATCGATTTAAGGGTCGATACGTCGATACTCAAGCTGCGTGACACTCCGACGTCAGCTGTGAGTTCGATCAATTCAAGGGTCGATGCTCATACTGTGTGGGGTGCCCACTTCAGTGCGGTGCTACGACAGAAGAAAATCACAGCGCGAAAGTGGGACTCAGGATATTGCGGTGCCGCTCTATAAATAGAGTGGGATATACGATTTTTGTTCATGACTGATCCACGTATCATACGTATGCACGTGCTCACTCTTCAGTTTCACGACAGACAGCGGTAGTACTCGTACGGACTCTGAACTCGTCTGAACTGCTGCGTGCGGTACATCTGTTGCACGCAGTACAATCGCCAGTATTTACATACTCGTAGACTGGCTACAAATATAAAAATAGGCTTAGATTGCACATCCGTTATCGATTATCAATCACCCAAGGGTATGGTGAAGGCCCAAATCTTTACCTAGCACTGCTGGCAAACAGTACAACATCAGAGTACTACGGAGCTGCACATCACAGCATTGCTGAGCTGTGTTGTATTGGCGTTGTGCTGGTACTACGCTGCCACCCTGTACTACACTGCTCCTGACGTCGAGGCGTGTGCCGCTCGACCACAACACAAGGCCAATAGTCACGCGAAACAAAGGACCGGTTCCACGGTAGTTCGGCAACCGCACTGAAGCGGGACACCAAAGTGGACGAAGTCGTGACAAGCAAGTGCCACCGCATTAAATTGGGACCCCGAACCAAAGTCGGCCGTGCACTAAAGTGGGACCTCCACTGTACGTACTGATAGTATGGGTAGACAGGGTATGATATCTGAGGTACATTACTCGTATCAAACACGTTTATTTATATTTTGCGTGGCCTTATTTCTCTCCGTTTTTCATTCTTTATCTACCTCCCTCTCCTTTTATTACTTGTTTGTGTTGCTCGTACAGCACCAGACTCTTCCACAGCCTCGCGGCACATGAGAGAGAGAGGACATCTACGAGAGAGAGGGTTGATAGGTTTCGTTTTGTTTCTATGATATGCGTCTTTCTGCATTGTTCGGTTTGTTTTTGTAATATTCTAGGAGTCCTTCTGAGAGGGTGTACTTGTTTCGCCTTGTTTCCTTGCGTGATTTTCTGCATTGGTTGTCTGGCATTGTCTCATTCCGGGGGTCCTTCAGTTTTCCATCTTTTGCTTTCTATATGTTAATAGTTCCTGCCTTTTTCATCTTCTGGCTTGTTTTTTTTTTTCGTACCCGGTGCGCTGACGCGCTGACATTTCGTGTGCTTTCCTCCGTTCCATTTGCGATAATTTCGGTTTCTCCGTTTCACATCCTGTGACCACATAATTTGAACCTCTCAAGGATGATAATCAGGATGGAAAACGGGTGTGCAAGAGATGTCATTGGGGAGAAAGACCCGATTCAACGCGAAAACACGCGCGTAGTAAGTTGTAGACGTGTACGGTGTTACAGCAGTCTACGCTATCAATATTTTATTGGTAGTCTACTCTGTCAGGTTTTCTTTGCTGGTTTTTCCCGGAGGTGTGCCACTTGAACACCGTTTGCGCTCGGCGGGGAGCGATTGCCATCTGTGCTGGTGTGTGTGTGTGTTCTTCACATTAAACCGTTCTTCTACTCGTCGACATCCAGCACACCCAGTGTCCGTACTGATTCTTCACCCTAGAAAGATCAGCTCTGTGGTCACAAGCCACGACACAGAGATAATGCATCGTAATGCATTCGACAACGCAATGTCATGCCCTAGTACTGGGTACGACAGGCACAACATACATACGTCAGCAACAGAAATACATTGGAAGAGAGAAATACGAAATAAACAAAAACAAAAACAAAAACAAAAAACAAAAACAAAATAAGAAAACAAATAAAAACAAAGATAAAATAAAACAAAAAATGAAACAAACAAAACGAAGGGGAAATCGAAGAAACAACCCAACCGGAGAGGAGAGCCAAAGCTCGGAAAAGAAACACAATAAAATGAAATAAAATAAATTCAAGTAAAACCAAAATAAGATAATCCGAACATGAGCCAAAAACCTGGACACGCAAGGAGGGAACAAAGGGGAAAAAAATACCCCAGAAAAAGACGAAAAGTGCTATGTACCTACTAGTCGGCCTGGTACCTTGCTACCCTGTCTGCCATCTCCTTCCTGCCTTCGTCCACCGCGGTCTCCCTTCTATTCCTCCTGTTGCCCCCCCTGCCCCCTGGTGTACAAGTACCTGGTACAAGTTTTGTGTTAACGTTAAACTGTCCTTTCCACCCATTCATATATATATCCAGCACAGCAGTTAGTGCCTATGTCTCCTCCTAGACAAAACAACCTCTGTGGTCGCAAACTACGAGACAGAGATACGAACACATCGCAATTGCAACACAGCAGCATTACGAGTAGTAAGGTTGCACTTGGCCAGAGTATGGTGCTGCCGTGTAATGGACCGGCTCACTATTAAGCCTTCACGAATAGTTCGGATGTGCGGTAAATGCGGCTCAACGGGCTCGACGATTTCAACCCTGATCAAGGTCGTATGCTATGAATAGGAGGTCGTTTTTACACCGCTTCCTTACGAGTAGGCTTCTGCTGTTGCACTCGTAGCTACCGTCCTGCACGCACGGATCAATGACATTCTAGGTCGTGCTCTTGTGCTGCTGCTGCTGCTGCTGCTGCTGCTGCTCTTCCTGTCTGCTGTTGTCGATTTTTGACTTACAAATGTTGATCCATTCGGGGGTACCAGTATGGGTCACGTCTGTCATCGAGCCTGCAGCTGGCTGCCAGGTGACTCGCAAACCAGACACGACACACAATCGCTGCCACGGCCGCTTCCTATCCACCGATGTATGCTTCGAGAAAGGGCTATCATAGCCCCGACGATCCAACATATACGCGCAGAAACTATCGCCTAAAGCACTGCAACCTTGTTGCACATAACCCTATCGCAATTACACCGCCATCCTATCGCGTACGCGTACCATCTGCGTCCTATGATACCCACGGGTATATCGTAGACCTGAATTATAGGAATTTTGACATCGAAAAAGCACCTGGAAATAGTACTCGTCATGCTCCAAAGCCAGCAGATTGAAGCGTGCCCGCTTCTGCGATCGCTTTGCATCCACCGTAAAGCTCCATGGCTCCTCCATGGCCCTGTGCACTGCTTTCTAGGGGTGGCTTTTGTTGCTTCTTGGCGGAAGGAGAGGCCCTCTCTCACGGACCCATGTCCCTTTAAAATCACGCTTTTTCAACACATGGAAACCTCCTATTTTTTCGACAGTCTCGAAAATTTCGACATCAGTGCAACTAGAACGTGGTCGTGCAGAGGGGTCCAGTTGGAATCACAGCAGCAAGTACGGGGAGTGGCTGACGGAAGTGACAGAAGGGTGGGTCAATTGTGCGATGCCGAAGCACAAGAAAGAGAAAGCTGGACCTGGGATGAGACATCAACCTCTGGCCACACAGGTGCGATTTTTAAAATGTATCCTCTAAAACCAACAACCTTCCTGAGCCACGAGAACAGCCCCTCTTCCCGTGTGTGGTTCTTCCTTGTCTTGCTGTCCGTGGGAAACTTGCTCGAGCCGCTTGAGGCATCGAGTCAATGGTTTTCTTTGTCGTGGGCTCAGCGCACGGAGTACCTCCTGGGGAGGCGGCGGTTAAACGGCTGCGGTTTTTTCGCTTTTCCGTGCTGTGGTGTGCTCGCGTGTGGTCCGACGTATATAAGTGATGTCGCCACGTCAAGCTGTATCCGGTACGGCTGCACGGTAAGCGCGGCATATACCGGTAGCATGCAGTGCAGCAGTAGCATACCAGGTACGAAGCATAGCGCATGAAGCAGTGCTAGGTAGAGGCTTGGTCGCCCTGTTTTGACCCACCTCGTCAGCGGGCGGTTTGCTGATTCTGTGCTGCGGCGGGCTGTAAGTTTGCGCACGCAGGCGGGTAGGTGGCCGTGGTGCTTGCACCGTTGCACCTGGCGCGTGTGTTCCAAAGGTTCCTTACGCCAGCACGATATCAAGTACACAAGTACACACGGCAGTAGTAGCAGCACATGCTGCCAGTTGCCAGTACAGCAGTATGATAGTCCCCAGTACGTCGTCAGTACTGGTATACCTGATAGGTCTGGACCAGACTGTGTATCAGTCAGTACCTTCTTCGTTTACACGCCGAGCATAATACGACACCTCAAAGCGCGTACAGTAGTATTTCATTCATGTGTACGAGTAGCTATGTACGAGTACGATAGCATCAGGTTCTTTGATCGTGTGCCGTCGTCGTAATCTGTTCAGCCAGACCTTCAGGAGACCGGAAGATTACGAAGGCAAGGTCCTTATACACGTCCCTACGCCCGTGTCGAGTACTCGCCCAGTTGCCAGTAATCCCGAGTACCTCTCCAGCATTAGACGACATATTACAGCAGTGAACCTCCTAGCAGAGTAACTACGAGAGGTCGCCAGAGTACCCGTGCACCAGTACCAGTCCTCCGGACCCAGTGAAGGCCTCGCCAATACCAGTGACGGTGGAGGACCCAGTCCCGAGGGCACGAGGAACGGACATTACTTGAGTTCTCGCCATTCCCAATGCTACCACACGCTGAAATGGCCGAGGCCCCATCTCTCCCGAGGGTAACGAGAGCTGAATTGACTGAGTCCTTGCCGATCCCGAGGGCGCCAGGAGCTAAAATGACGGCGTCCTCGCCAATGCTAAGGGTGCTATCAATGGCAGCTGATTTTGTTGTTTCTTGGCCAGTCCCAAGTGTACCGGGAGCTGAACCGCCCGGTACCCGGAGGACTTGCGCGCTCATACTCGACACATACACATGTACCGGTAAGGCTGACACGCTTATACTCGACATATACATATACATCGGTAACAAGATTGCGTACCAGGGTATGTGTGTTTGCAGTACTGCATGCAAGAACAGTGATTCGTGCAGTGCTTTATTCGGTACAGCAGTACGAAAGTCGCCAGACTGCCAGTACCCAGTCCTCGGGACTCGGTCACTGACTTGCTAATGATTTCGGAGGAACCAGCCCCAAGGGTACCAGGAGCTGCAATGACTGAGTCCGCACAGTCCCATCAGTACGAGGAGCTGAGGTGAACGATTCCTCGTCAGTCGCAAGGGCACCATCAGCTGATAAGACTGAATCGCCGCCAGTCCCAAGAGTAGCAGGAGCCGACATGGCTTGAGTCCTCGCAAGTTCCAAGTGCTTGCGATGGGGGTACTAACTGTAGCACTTATTCGATAATACTTTCTTGATGAACGGGCTCCTTAGCCCGTAGTCGAGTCCGAATTTCTTTTTTGTGTCGTAGAAAAAAAAAGTTCTATTTTTGCAAACAAAAACCTCTTGTTTTTGTTATACACCCAACTAGACCATGCGATTGTTCATCGAGTTCCACGTTCATTTTCCACAAAATCGGTGTTGGGGTGAGATGTAGGAGAGCAGAGAAATCGAGAGCGGAAAAAAACGGACGCACCGCTACCGTGTTTTTTTTGTCCCAAGGGTAGCGGGAGCTGAAATGACCGAGTCCTCGCCTGTTTCATGGATACCAGGAGCTGACATGACCAAGGCCTCTCCAGTCTCAAGGTTACCGAGAGCTGAACTGACAGTCTTAGCTTGTCTCCAAGGATACCAGGAGCTGATAGGACGGGTACCCAGACCACTGGTACTCCGAGGCCCTTGCAATGCTTGCGTACAGACGGCGATGGTACGGAATATTTTTATCTTACCATTGCTGCATCCATCCCCTGATACAGATGGCCTCCTCCGAGGGTTGTAAACCCGGGGAACGGTCGAAGAAGGAAACGCATCAACGTTCCTAATTCGCGAATCAGCTGGTTTTTGTTCACAGTTGTTGGGTCTACGTACAGTAATTACCCTACTGGTATACTAGTTTGTTTTAACCACCCCGCATCCATCCCCCGCGTCAGATGGCCTCCTCCGAGGGCGGCAAACCCCGGGGACGGGGTAAGAAGACCCCCGCCGTGGCTGGCAGCAAGAGGCAGAAGAAGGCTAGGGCTAGCGCGGCGGATACAGAGGAAGACTTGAGAGAACAAGATGGCGACGCATACTTGCCGGCAAAGATGACGAAGAGAATATTGGAGCAGGCCCGCGAGCAGCGGGACGAGATGGAGGAGGAGGAAGAGGGCGGGGGCGGGGAGGGGGGAGGGGGGACGAAGAAGAAGAGCGGGGGGGGGGGTCTGGCCGCGGACCAGGTTCGTTTTGCTACTTTTTTTTTTTCGTTGTGTCTTTCCTGTTATTTTTCTCTATTTCTTCCCCTGTTTGCTTTTGTTTGTTTCATGATTTTGGTATGCAGCTACGTTCCAGCGCACGTTTATTGAGGTCGCTTCTTAGGTCAAGTTTTTTTTTGTTGCATCCCGTTCACTATCTGCGCACTTTTTCTTTTTCCTTTTCCTTCCTTATTACTAGCCGCAGCTCAGATCCGGGGTCACCAAGCAGGCTCTTCTCCCGCCTCCCATTACTCGTACGGTACGCGCCTTCTTTTTTGTCGCAAGAAAAGTACAACACTTTCTTCCCTCGTCGACTCGCGTCGAGTTTAGTTGGAGTTCATGTGGAATGATTTTTGGATGGTCTCTTCAGGCAATCCCGGAGAGACCCAGAAGGCGAGGGAAAGCCCTTCTTCGGAATGTGTGTACCCGCCCCTCAATTTCTTTTGTGGTTTGTTCTGGTGCGTACACGAAGTAGGCATTTTGTTCTGGTTTCTTGTGCATGTTTCTTTGCTGTTTTTGTCCTCCAGAAGGTGTTTTGTTGTGATGTTGATTGCATGTTATTTTCTTGCAGTGTTATGCGTTACGTACTAACAAATAATATGCTCCTCATGATTAACAATAGTCTGTGGCTTTGTTCTTGTTCTTAGTCACGAAAACCTGGCCCAGCAGCTGCCGGCCAGCTACTAGCAACAGCACGACTGTCTGCTCATGTGTTCTACCAGTCTGCCAGCACCGTCCCGTGATATCCACTTGGTATAGCCACTGATGCGATCAACCAAAACTGCCGGCGGCTGCAATCGATGCCAGTTCTTCAACCGCAGAGTTATGAACCAAAACGCCTCCGAAAGTCTCTCTATTACGGAGGACGATAGTAAATACTCCGGAGTAGGACCAAATATTGTTAGTAAAAATAGATGTATATATAGGTTTTTGTGTCCACCGTAGGTCCTATTTACTAGGGTCCCCCGTGATAGTAACAAAAGCCAGATTATACTCGGTTCGGTTCCCAACCTGTATGAGTCTTTCCTTACTGCTTGTTCCTGTTCCTTATGGATGTTTGTTCCTTGTCTTGTCGATGTTTGTGCATTGTTTTGTTGCCGTTTCTGGCAGAGGTTTTCGTTCGTGGCTCCGGCGAGCGGGAGGGGAGGCGACTCTTCGGACGAGGATGATGGCGACGATGGCAGCGAAGGCGATAGCGAAGACGAGGAGGCGGACGAGGAGGAGGTGGGCGTTGACGGGGTGGGCATGTCGGAGGCTGAAGAGAGGCTTGTCGCTAGCTTCATGAATGCCGGTGAGCTTTTTTGCCCACGCTCTGGTTTCCAGCCTGCCGATGGTGGTGGTGGTGGTGGTGGTGGTGGTGGTGGCGGTGGGGGGGGGGGGGGGGGTGGCGGTGGTGATAGTGGCATCTTTGGGCATGGTGGTGGTGGTGGTGGTGTTGGTCGTTGTAGTGTTGGTCGGTGTAGTAGTGGTCGGTGTAATGGTGGTGGTAGTAGTAGTGGCAGTAGTAGTAGTAGTAGTAGCAGCAGTAGTAGTAGCAGCAATAGTAGTAGCAATAGTAGTAGTAGCAGTAATAATAGTAGTAGTAGTAGTAGTAGTAGTAGTAGTTGTTGTTGTTGTAGTTGTTGTGTAGCATAAGTATTGCTAGAAGTATTTTGTGCCGTATATACAGTAGTTCTAGGTGTTGGTTTTTCGTGGTTTCCGTGCGGCCTCTAGCGCGGTGGCGGTTGTGGTATCATTGACAGTAGCAGTATTCATGGTGTTAGTGGTGGGTGCACTATTAGTAGGAGTATTATAGTAGCAGCAGTACATCGTAGCTGTATTCTTCTTCCGTACCTACAGTTTTTTTGGTGTGCGTTGCTGTTTTTTAACCGTTCATGTGCCCTCACCTGCAGCAGCGACCCCTGGCCGACGTTAACACGGACAAGTCCCGCGAGGTAGTTGTGGTGGTCGTTGAAAGCGTAGTAGCTACAGTCAGTAGTTCTGGTGTACCTGGTAGCATTTTTTAACGGTTGCCCTCCCGTATCCCTCGCGTGCGGCCCAGCCCCAATGCAACGGCGATCCCTGGCCGACATCATCATGGACAAGATCCGCGAGAAGGAGGAGGGGGAGGCGAGGGCGGCGGGCGGGGGGGGCGACGACGAGGACGACGAAGGCATGCCCCGATTACCTCCCAAGGTGCGTTTATAGTCTTTATGTCCAATTCAAGACTGGGTACTACTACCAACCCTTGAAAACTGCGCCCGCGATGTGGGGACACGTGACGTGGACTTTGTGTAGCACATTTTGATGATGGTTAAAACGGGAATGGCGCTGTGGGTTGACCACTTATTTACCGCGTTACCATCCCTGGTATTTAGTCAAGTGTATCAGTTTTTTTTTCAGCGGTGCCAATTTCTAGTATTTTGGAAGGCCTGTCTTTGGTTTTATCTTACTCCACGTGGCGTGTTTTTGGTTTTATCTTCACTTTTTGTGGAACAAGGCTTACGGAATCCTTAAAAAACCGGACCCGCTTTTTGGGGGACATTTGACTTGGAATTAGAGTAGCACATTTTGGTAGTGGTAAAGACGTGAGTAGGACTGTGAGTTGACCGCTTATGTCTGCTACGTACGAGGTATTAGTTCTTTACGTACGTGTTACCGTTGAATTTTGCAGCGGTACCAACCATGTAAGTTGTTGATATTCCTACTTCGTTTTTTTTTTTCTTCTGAAAAGGCATGTCCTCGGTTTGTCCTATTTTTTTGGCTTCTTTTATAGGCTTTGCTTGCTCTTGCACTTTTTCTTGAATGAAGTTGAACGGCGGAAAAAGTCACCTGCAGCGGGGTCCTTCGGGAAGACTTCCTCGTTTCATCCATCTTCCTGTAACCCGTTTGGAACCCGGGTATAGCGACGAAGGACGTGGCGCAAGTGCGATGTTATCCACCGACCGTGTCCGTCGGTGCGCAGCAATAAGAACGGGATCGATCCTGTCGTGCATCTTTGGTCGTACCATTAATAGTAATACTGCAGTTGGGACACTAACGAAGTGTATCACCAATATCCGAGCAGCCCGCTTTGCTTCGAATGGCCGATACTACTGTAAACGCCACTTTCATTGGTCTAATGCCCCCCCCTGAAGTTCCCCAGGGGTCAAGCTGACTACTGTTGGTTGGTTGGTTGGTTGACGGGGTCCATTACCCAACCAATGATTAGCTTGTGAAAAATAACGGACAGCCCTAGCTAAAAACCTGATACAAACGTCCACAGATCGGACAGATTAGTTCATATTTGATGTAGATCCGTCAGGGAAGATCTGTATGGTCTAGCTCGAGTTGCCGGGTGGTAGCCGTACGATCTGCGTAATCTAGCACACGTTTCCCGGGTTGGATCTGTACTCTACATACACACATCCTGCAGAGCACCTTATAACGGCAGCTGTAGGATCTAGTGTAGATTATCTAGATCGTGATCTGTCTAAGTGAACCAAAACTTCCACACGTTGGACACATCAGACCCCTATTGGTCTATTGATGATCCGTGTGTTTCAAGGGATACATATCCCTGGTCTATATGATCTGCACGACCTATAGATCATGTTGCCAGGCGGGAGCTGTATAACCTGTTGAACCTTGCACATATTTCCTGGGTTAGATCTGTACGATTTGTACGCAGGTCGTGCACAACATACTGTAGTTGGTCTATAGACGATCTGCTTGTTTCAAGGAAGACAGATCCCTGGTCTATATGATCTGCATGGCCTGTAGATTATGTTGCCTGTTGGGCGCTATATGATCGGTAGAAGCTAGCACTTCTTTCCTGAGTTAGATCTGTAAGATAGATGCGTAAATCCTGCACAACATATGATACCGTAAAACGACAGATATAGGATCTAGATAATGTAGATTGTGATCTGTCCGAGGTTTGTGGCTTGAAATCCCGCAGGTGTCGTAAGTTGAAAAGGGTAAAAGCTATTGAAATATTTCAGTATGCCGGAAATATTTGGCCACCGCTCAAGTAATCGCTACACCGACTAGTCACAGATAAAACGAGTTTTTAGTTTATTCTACGTATATACCTGGTAGTCGAGATGCTGGACTGGAATACCATTATGTAGAAGTGTATCTGAGCAAAAAACCACCGCTCTTCGAAACCTGTGACATGTGCACGGTCTGTAACTTTCGGTCAAGCCCTCCGACGCCACGACTGTGTTCGTTGGTCTTGGGTTTTGGCGGTGTTGGTGTTAACGATGGTGATGCTTTTGATGGTGTTGGTGTTGGTGCTGCTGTTGTTGGTGTTGGTGCTGCTGTTGTTGGTGTTGGTGCTGCTGTTGTTGGTGGCGGTGTGGTTGTCGGTGCTGGTACTGGTGCTGGTGGTGCGAGGGTGTCGGCGTCGATGTTGTTGGTGCTGTTGCTCTTGGTGTGGGTGTTGTAGTTGTGGTGGTGGTGGTGGTCGTTTTTGATGCCGGTGACCCCCCTTCAGGTCAAATACTGTCATGAACGCGTCAAGGTCATCCTGAGGCGGGCAACCCAGGCTATAGTAGTTTCCCAAACCCAGAGTCGGGGTTGGTCTTTCCTCGGAGAGGTCTTTCCCCCGAGCGCAAGCCCCTCCCCCCCGCCCTCTCCTGCCGCTCTCCCGCGCAACACCCCGCCCGGATTATTCATGCTTCCCTCCCCCGGTCTCCCCTCCGGCGCGCGCATGCCTTGCATTAATTGTGGTGCTATCGTTTCTTCACGTAATCGAAGGTGGTGGAGGTGTATGGTTCGATCGGTAAGCTTTTGAAGACCTACACCGCCGGCAAGCTGCCCAAGGCCTTCAAGATCATCCCGTCAATCACCAACTGGGAGCAGGTATGTGGGGTTTTGATGGTGGTCGTAATGGTGCTGTTGGTGGCGGTGATGGAGAAGGTAGTTGTGGTGGTGGTGGCGGTGGCGTTGGTGGTGGTGGTGGTGGTGGTGGTGGTGGTGGTGATGGTGGTGGTGGTGATGGTGGTGGTGGTGGTGGTGGTGGTGGTGGTGGTGGTGGTGGTGGTGGTGGTGGTGCTGATGGTGGTGGTGGTGCTGATGGGGAGGTAGTTGTGGTGGTGGCGGTGTTGGTGCTGTTGGTGCTGGTGTTGCTGGGTTGTTGGTGGTGGTGGTGGTGGCGGCGGTGGTGATGAGACTTGCGTTAAAGTGCTCGATTTTCGGATACATGCAGCACAGCACTACATGGAGGCCTGCATTATCCGTTCATTGTTCCGGGTAAGTTTACTACTTTGTCACTGTATTACTAGTTTTTGCTTACTGCAACGCCTCTCCATTTCTGGGCCGTCACTTTTGTTCTTCCGTTTCTTTTTTTCAACCGTTTGTGGATGTCGTGCGTTGAAGATCCTGTGGTTGACGAAGCCGGAGAGCTGGTCCAACCATGCCATGCTGGCCGCCACCAAGGTTTTCGCTTCCAACTTCAACGACAAGATGGCCCAGAGATTCTACAACATTTTCTTGCTGGTGAGGGAGGGTGAACGACTGACTTTTTTTCTTGCTTCTGGCCTTGATTCCTTTGTGTGAGCGAGAGAGCGGACGTTGTTGTTGTTGTTGTTGTTGTTGTTGTTGTTGTTGTTGTTGTTGTTGTTGTTGTTGTCGTTGTTGTCGGCTTATCCGTACGGTGCCATTCCGTGGCCCGTACCGTACTGCACCATACCGTGACGTAATGCACCTCGCCGTGTCATACCGTGCCGTTCCATTCCGTACCGGGGCGTACGGCGCGTTTCCTCGCCATTTCGGTCGTACCGTGCCATCCTGTACTACACCGCATCGTACCGCGCCGTATTGTTCTGTCTTACGATTATTTTCGTCTGCCACAATATGCGTAGACGCCGTTCCGATATAAATCGAATTTCTTTCCGTAAAACAGTTTTGCCTCCCTGTGACAATCTGCCAACCTTTTCCGAATGCCCCTTGCCAACATATTTTCATTTTAGCTGCGACCGGTATATCGTATTCCACCCGATAATGTTCCATTTCAGCTGTTCCATTCCTTTCCATCGTATCTCACGCTTTTCCATTTTCTTTTCATTCCGTCCCATTCCATTCCATCCCATGCCGTTCCGATCAATGTCATCCCACCTGATCCCATCCCATCCCATCCCATCCCATCCCATCCCATCCCATCCCATCCCATCCCATCCCATCCCATCCCATCCCATCCCATCCCATCCCATCCCATCCCATCCCATCCCATCCCATCCCATCCCATCCCATCTCATCTCGTCTCATCTCATCTCATCTCATCCCATCCCATCCCATCGTCCCGTCCCGTCCCATCCCATCCCATCGCATCCCGTCCCAGGAAGCGTGCCGGAGCGACATTGCGGAAAACCGTCGCCTAAACTACCACCTCTACGAGGCGCTCCGCAAGTCCGTTTACAAACCCGCGGCGTTTTACAAGGGGATGCTACTGCCCCTGGCATCTGCTGGCGACTGCACCTTGAGAGAGGCTTCCATCTTCGCGAGTGTCCTTGCAAGGGTGAGCGAGGAATCATTTAACGACGAAACTTTTCAACGACAACGGGAATTGTTGAAGGATGACGGAATGAAATGAAACGCGTACATACGCGTATTGTGCGCGGACCAACGAAGCAATGCAGCGTTTCTAGGATTCAGACGAAAGATATCTGCGTTTCAACTGCAAACAGCGGCAAAATAGCGAAAATACCAGATGCGGAAAAATCAATCTAATTCGTAGGAAGGTCGTAGCACTCGTAGGGGGTATTTGATACTGGTGGAGGGGTAGTTCATGCCAAGTGGTAGATTACCTCCCTACAGTCCGTGATAGAGGTGACCATACCTTGAGAGAGGTCCTCATCCTCGCTAGCTTTCTCTCAAGGCGAGGGACATATTATAGGTAATTGTGTGGAGTGTTTTGGGTCGCCCCCGTTCTCGTTACCGTCGTTATTCGTCGTAATCGTTACCGTTTCCGTCGTAGATAGTTACTTTTGCCGTCAATACCGTTACCGTTCCCGTGTACCGTCGTTACCGCTTACCGTCGTTGCCGTTTACCGTCGTTACCGTTTACCGTCGTACCGTTTACCGTCGTTACCGTTCACCGTCGTTACCTACCGTTACCGCTTACCTTCGTTACCGTTTACCGTTGGAACTGATATTTACCGTCTGTAATGCTGCCGTTACCGTTACCGTTGCGATATTTATCGTGACCGTTACCGTCGTATGCAGGTACCTTTGCAACCGATACCGTTACCGTTTACCGTCGTTACTGACCATTAGCTTCTGTAACGCTACCGTCACCGTCGTTACTGTCACGGTTCGTTGTCGTTGCCGTTACAATTGTATACACTTCACCTTTACGGTCGATACCGTTACCGTTTACCGTGTGTGATAACCGTACCGTCTGTAACGCTACAATTACGGTCGTTATCGTTACCGTTACCTGGGTATGCAAGTGTCTTTGCAGTCGATACCGTTACCGTTTACCATCACCGTTTGCCGTCGTTACTGACCGTTACCGTCTGTAACGCTACCGTTACTGTTGTTATTGTTGCCGTCGTTACCGCTGCCGTCGTGATCGCTGCTGTCACGGTTACGGTCATTACAGTTCCCGTCGTTACCGTCGCCGTTTCCGTCGTTCCCGTTGCCGTCGTTACCGTTGCCAATGCCGATACTGTTGCCGTCGTTACCGTTACCCTCATCGTTACTATTACCGCTACTGTTACTGTCGTTACCGTTACCAATACCGGTACTGTTACTCATGCCGTCACTATAACCATTGCCATTACCGTCATTACCGTTGCCGTTACCGTTACCGTTACCGCTTTTGTGTCCCGTACCGCATTCGTGACTTCAGGTGACGATTCCGGCGAACCACTCCGCGGTAGCGCTCCTGAAGCTGGCGCAGCTCCCGTACAACGGAGCGTCGTCCCTCTTTATCCGTGTCCTACTAAACAAGAAGTACGCGTTACCCTACAAGGTACGCCGGTACCCCTTCTTGCCCTTTCCCCCTCCATCCTCCAATCAATCAACCAGTCAATCCACCCATCAATGAATTGATCTGTCAGCGATCAATAATCGATCAGCAAATTATCCAACAAAAAAATGGTGATCAATTCGATCACGCGGTCAACCAGTCGGCGGATTGAGTCGTCAAGCAACCAATCAACCAAGCAGCCATCAGATCCACTACATGCTCGATTCCTGTGTTCAATCCACCACCCAACCCAATCCATCACACAACACACTCAACGCAATCCAACCCAACCCAACCCAACCCAACCCAACCCAACCCAACCCAACCCAACCCAACCCAACCCAACCCAACCCAACCCAACCCAACCCAACCCAACCCAACCCAACCCAACCCAACCCAACCCAACCCAATCCAACCCAACCCATGCAATACGCAGGTAATAGACACTTTGGTCGATCACTTCATGACTTTCACGGCCGAGACACGTGTTTTGCCAGTGTTGTGGCATCAGAGTCTCCTGGTGTTCGCGCAACGCTATCGCGGCGACATCACCAGGGCCGACAAGGACCGACTCAAGGAGGTACAAATAAGAGTATGTAGTATACTCTCGGCGTTTTTCTTTTCTTTTCTTTTCTTTTCTTTTCTTTAGCGGTACGGTGCGGTTCGGTGTTGTACCGCACGGTGGAGATATTCTGCATCCTCGATAAAAAACGCACCGCGGTTAGCTGCTATCTATGTACAAGGTACATTGTGATACGGCTTGGAAGAACGTATTATACGCAATGTATTTTCTAGAAATTAGAAGTAAACTACGTACAGCTGTGAGATCGAGACTTTCGTCGAAGCTCGTTGTCTGCAACCTGTGTGTGATACTCCGATCGCGCGTGTTCTCTCGAAACACTGTCGCTGACACATTGCAGATACTGCCACCAGGTCACCCCTCTGAGGTGCGACGCCAACTGTTCATGGGCGACCGACTACCTCACCCCTCTCCTCCCCCGCCCCCACGTTAACCCTCCCTCCCCCCCCGTGCAAAACGACCCTGCCATGCTCTTCTCGAACACCCCCACCGACGCTTGGCAGCTGCTAAAGGTACAGCAACACCACCAGATCACCCCTGAGGTGCGACGACAATTGTTCATGGGCGGCTGCAGAGGAGAGCCTAAGGGTAGCCTCGCCTCCACTCCGAAATCGACCGATGCGATGGCCGTGGGGTAGAAACGCCGCCGGGCGGGGGGGGGGGGGAGGATGTACTCATTTTTTATTTTCATTTTTGTTTTGGGGGGGACAGGGTAAGAGGATGACGGGAGGGTTAGGAGTTGGAGGCAGAGGGGACGGGGTGGGTGGGCGGTCGAGAAGTAAGGACGCCTCTGGGTTTTGCTTGGCGAATGCTATATGATATCATCGTTGTCAAGATACCCCGGGGATAGTTGGGTTCCCCGATGGTTATTTTCCCTGGGGGGACTGGCGTTTCATTTCTTCTCGTTCCAAAGGCGATGAGCGGTGAGTGTCTCTAGTATTTTTTTCGCCTGGGCAGGGAGAGTAAGATCTTTTTTTTTTTATCAAGTGAGTTCCAGCCACCCATCGGTCGTACCCACAGCTGACGTTTTTTTTTTCTTCGTAGAATGATCCTTGCAATGATAGGGGGTATGTTTCCCTTGATTGGGAGAAGAGGCGGGGATGTCCGTTGTTTCTCATGGCGGGGGGTTGTGATGATATGTCCCCTCTGCCTGAGCAGCTAGTAATTGATGGATTTATACTGTACTCGGAGGCACATCAGTACCTATCATTTGGAAGGGAGACAGCAATATACCACAACTCGTAGGGAGAAGCTGCAATACTTGTAGAGATATGTAAAACTCAGGGGGTGATATTTTGACTATTTTGAGCGTTTTATTATCGCCATATTCGTAAGAAGCTCAAATTGGGACCAGGGGTATGACAGTCATCATGACCACAAACAAGTTAGCTCGCGGATTGTTCTACCAAAAAAGTTGATACAAATATTGCCTTGGGGTGAGAATACCGAAGGCGATATTCGGCGAAAAAGATCTCCATATCTGGCAATCGTTATAAAACTAGGTAGGCACATAATTCGGCTCTTTTGGCGATATCGCGATATCGTTTAGTTTCAAAAATATCTGTTTTTGTTCTCTTTTTTCTTGACGCGTGCTACGATAGAGGCAGCACTTTTTGTGTGTGAAAATGGTTTCTGAATGACGGGGCTTCTTAACCCCAAATCGTCGCAAATAGGCCATTTTTCGTTTTTCGTGATTCTCGTTGTGCACCTAGGCCATGGGTTGTTTCATCGGGTAGCAGTTCTGTTTGTCTGCAAATCAGTTTTTGGGAGGGACATGTTTTAAGCCTCCTCAAGTGAGGGGTAGTATTAAGAAAAAAGTGGTGTGCACCTCTATCGTAGCACGCGTCTCTTTTCTAGTATCAATTCTTTCTTTCCGGCTCGACTCGTAAGAAGTTTTACCCTCAGCGGCCTTCTGGACAAGCCATGCCTTGGTCACAGGTGTCTTCCCTGCTCCCCCCAGGAACATGCCTTCATTTTCATGGTGCATAGAGTTCAGTATTCCCTCTTTTCAGCTATTTATGCCCGATGATAATAATCGAATTTAAATTCTGCAATATATCTCAATAGTAATATGGGGTCCTGCCGTCGACGCTAGTTGAGGATGTTGGGTATCCCAGGTTCGACTCACGACTGCAACAACTTCTCATCTTGTCGTTCGTAGCGTGTAGTACACGCCAGGTTGGGGCAAGGTCCGACGACGAACCAAGGGAAAGCTAAGGAAGTGCCTTGAGGCAACACGAGAGGTTCTTCCACAGGAAGATGAGAGCCGACGGTAGTAGTGATTATAGTTGTCAACGGGAAACGGATTTGTCTTACAAGTACACACTCTTTGTCGTCTCAATATACGGAGAGTCCACGATGACCACTCACAGACAGGTTACGATATTCAACACCTCCGACACGGCTAGGTTCTTACAAAACCTTCACGAATATATATGGCTCCGCTTCGCACAACGGTGGCAAATGTACAGCTTGGGTTTCCTCGTGCGGCCGATGCACTAATCGCCCCCCCACCCCGGCCCCCGCCCCCACCGAAATGGTTAAGATGTGAGGAATTGGAGGGTTTGCATACATTCATCGAATACCGACCCAGTGGGCGTTGTCACAGACAGACGCCGAAGGTCGCCATCGGTTGTTCTCGATTTGACTCTCTCTGCAGCAGTCACGTTTTCCGACGGTATTGGGCCCCGTCAGTGTGCCGCGCACAACGCAGAAGTGTCTGTTTCAGTAGAACTACACAGTTCGAGTGAAATTACACAGTTCGAGAACAGTTGCCAGATCTCACCCCTGTCGAGGCTACCTAACCGTCACGACGACCGTTGCATGAGAGCATCAACACCGACACGTAACCAGCGTTTGCTGGCCTGCTTCGACATTCTCTTCGACATGGCCATCGACCAGTACGCGATTTCTTGCAGCGCTACGGCCGCCTACCATTACAACAACATCGGAATTCGACTTGAGTCAAATCACGCGATATTGTGATTGCTAGAGTACACACTTGGTTATGACAGCAACAACGATCGTGACGTGTGCGGGGTTTTGGCGATTACGTCACGACGCCTATAACCCGAAGCTCTGCGAATCAGGGGTGTGGTTCGGGTGCGTCAGCGGTACAATTTCTTTCTTACGTAGGCGCCTACCCAAAGACCGCCCATACGGTGTCGACATATGAGCCATGACCTAACCCGCAGAAACTACCTTAGCCGGCGGGACAGTTGCTGCACGACTGAGGGAAGCCTAACCAAACCAGCCGGCACGTTTTAAGCCGTCCGCGGATGAGGCAAAAGCTGAACAAGGAGGACAAGTCCGACCAGACACGTCAGCGCGCTTCAGACGACTAGCAAGTACAATATGATCGAGCCGAGCAAACATAAGATGGCCAATCATAAAGGTCAAAATTGATGGTCGGCATGCTTCAGACGATTCCCGGACGAGATCGAGCTGAACGCTATGGGGCACGCAATAGAAGCGGTTACCGACCTCCGCACAACTACCCCTGAACTTAGCAGGAGCCCCGGGGCCATCATCGCCGTTTACCCGGTTTTATATACATATAGACGCACGAATCAATAAAACAGGAGAGAGACACGGAGCTATATAGCATGGTGACAGTCCCAAGTATCTAAACTATGTCGGGACGACAGCATGTATGGCTACAGGACATACCGGTACTAAATATCGCGAGGGTTTTCCAGGATGGCTCCAGACGCTAAAACGCGCAGAATAACTCCATTCAGACAGATCGTCATGCATTCAGGCGGTCCATGGATAATACCGAATTCAATCATCAAGAAATTATCAGTCTACTAACTGGACAAACCGCACATCCCCCACAATTAATGGACAGGCAGGGAAGGGCATGGAATCGTGGTGACATCGGTCGAAACAATCGGACATGTTCCTAAGCCCCGATAGGACCAAACCAAACAGTTTTATTGATCGGTGCTTCAAGACTCGAAGGTAGCTTAGTCATGTCAAAACAAGACGTATTTGATGCCCTGGCTGGTCTAATAGTACGTGCATTAATATCCCAATCTTCATTGGTGGTGACAACACGCGAGCGTTGTTGGAGCGCCGCCGGTCTCCTGCACTACTTATTTTTGCGTAGAACTTCATGAAAGCTTCCATGGAAAATATGGAAGCTCCCATGGAAACAAAGTAGCCGAAGCTTCCACGGAAGCTTCCATGGAAGTAGTGGAAGTTGCCGCGGAAGTCACTTCCACGGAAGCTTCCACGAAAGCTTCCACGGAAGCTTCCACGAAAGCTTCCACGAAAGCTTCACGGAAGCTTGCATGGAAGTAGTGGAAGATGCTGCGGAAGTCACTTCCACGGAAGCTTCCACGACAGCTTCCACGGAAGCTTCCGGGGAAGTAGTGGAAGATGCCGCGGGAGTCACTTCCACGAAAGCTTCCACGAAAGCTTCCACGAAAGCTTCCACGGAAGTGCTTCCACGAAAGCTTCCACGGATGCAAAAGCTTCCACGAAAGCACTTCCACAGAATTTTACGTTTTACTGCCATGGAAGCTTCCGTAGCTTCCACGGAATCTCAGCGGCTTCCACGACAGCTCCCACGGATATATTTGTATTGTACACTACTGTGCCTCCAGTAGAGCTTTCCACTTTTTAGACAACATGGTTGACGCACACTGTGTACGAGACGAAGGGGGTTTTACTGTAAAATAATGGTTAGTTGAGTTTCATTGGGTTAGGGTTAGGGTTAGGGTTAGGGTTAGGGTTAGGGTATATATAATTTAAAAGGTAGAACCACATGCCGGAAGCTTTCACCGAAGCTTACGTGGTAGTAATTTGTTTCCACAGAAGCTATCGCGGAAGCTTCCACAGGATGTGTTTTTGAAAGCTTCCGCGGAAGAAAAATATTATTTATTATTCGAGCGAAGCGAGTTTCTAATTCCCACCTGCGGTCCCCCCGTAACAGCGCTCTACTCGAAAAAAAAGTTCGTGTGTTTGTACGCTTTAACTTGAATTTAGACTAGGTCACTAGAAAAATGGGTAAGGTACCCGGGCATGGGCGTCTTCAACGCCGCCTAAGGAAACCAATGATTTCCTCTTCTGCTGCAGATGCACGACCAATTAATTGCAAGTCAAACGTGGTGCCCCTCGCAATCACACGAACCAATGGCCCGTGGACGCACACGTCTGACGACAGTTACATCTATCAGCTGTCGCTCGTTTTAGCGACAGCTACAATATCGTTTCTACTTTATTCGAGCGAAGCGAGTTTCTAATTCCCACCTGCGGTCCCCCCGTAATAGCGCTTTACTCGAAAAAAAAAAGTTCGTGTGTTTGTACGCTTCAACTTGAATTTAGACTAGGTCACTAGAAAAATGAGTGCTGTGGTGGCGGACCACACGAAAAAGAACAAAATCCCACCTGCGGTTCCCCCGTAATAGCGCTCTACTCGAAAAAAAAAGTTCGTGTGTTTGTACGCTTTAACTTGAATTTAGACTAGGTCACTAGAAAAATGCGTGCTGTGGTGGCGGACCACACGAGAAAAAAAAAAACAGCTTTCCTCTTCTTCTGCTGCAGATTAGATGCACGACCAATCAATTGCAAGTCAAACGTGGTGCCCCTCGCAATCACACGAACCAATGGCCCGTGGACGCACACGTCTGACGACAGTTACATCTATCAGCTGTCGCTCGTTTTAGCGACAGCTACAATATCTTCTTATACCTCCTTGAAAGCTTCAGTGAAAGCTTCGGAAATTCCGTGGAAGCAAATTTACTTCCACGAAAGCTTCCGTGAAAGCTTCCGTGAAAGCTTCCGTGGAAGCAAATTTACTTCCACGACAGCTTCCGTGAAAGCTTCCGTGGAAGCAAATTTACTTCCACGAAAGCCTTCCATGAAAGCTTCCGTGGAAGCAAATTTACTCCCACGAAAGCTTCCGGGAAAACTTCCATGAAAGCAAATTTACTTCCACGAAAGCTTCCGTGAAAGCTTCCTTGAGAGCTTTCATTTTCGTGAGAACTTCCATGAAAGACAATCTACTTCCATGAAAGCTTCTGTGAAAGATTCCGTGGACGCGGATTTACTTCCACGAAAGCTTCCGCGAAAGTTTCCGTGGATGTTTCTGTCGAAGTAATTTCCGTGGAAGTTCCGTGGAAGTTACTTCCATAGAAGCGATGGAAGCTTCCATGGAAGCTTGCATGAACTTCCACCTAAAATGCAGATAGTGCAGGTGGTCCAGCGCCGCCAACACTCGTGATGCATGCCTGGTAGATCAAAGGTCGAAGTTCATAGCCTGTAGAAATGACGTTTATGTGCCGAATCTGAGCGATCTACTTCGATTTCTAGAGTGATGACCACACGCTAGCATCGCTGCAGCACAGCTAACGCCTGACGTGCATACGTGGTACACCAAAGACCGAGACCCGTAACATGTAGGAATACTCGAAGCCCCGGGTAGTTTAACCTCTGTCAACCGGAAGATATATTTGGTGTCCTGGATGGTTACACAAGAACCTCTAGTCTATTCTTCGCCCGATTTTCTCTGGGCATAGAAACCACGCTAGCGTCGCTGGAGCGCTGCCAGCACCCGAAGCGTATACATGGCAGATCATCGGACGCCTGCTACGGTAGCGAGTGCACCAAATGGCGCTCTTCACTTGCGTATCTCTAATACCTCACCCGAAAACCGACATAATTTCGGGCCAGGTGGCCGCTACGACTAACAACCCAAGCGGGTAGGCTTTTAGCACCAGAAGCTGACAGCAAGTGGCGACGTACAACACGACTAGGCCGCAGCAGGCGGGCTCCTAACGTCAGCGTCTGAGGCGACGTACGCGCGGCACCATCTGTAGTCTGTACTTTTTCAGCCATGACAGCCAGCTTTTTAATCCCTTGAAGCGGAGCTCGACATTGGTAGCATCACAGGAAAACTAGAATGCGTGGGGAGGGGGGAAGGTCCTGCTCTGCTCTGCCTGGCGGATGATGCTGTTGCTGCTACTGCTGCTCTGCTGCCTCTGCTGATTGTTACTTTACTATAGTGCACGGTGCGTGTGTGGGCGTATAGGTGTATGTTTTGTGTTCTGTGTTTTCCAGTGTGCCAGTCAGACTCGTACTTTATTTACAGCGGGGGATTCCCAACAGTGCCGGTATGTGCCACCCCAAAATACCAGCACTATTCAGGACACCGGCACTATTAGAAATATAGTTTCCAGAATGTTACCATAGAGAGTTCTGGCCAATGCCAAGCAATTTGACCGACATTGTGCAAAGCAGTGTGGCACTGTTCAACTGACACTGCAGATAGCCCGTACTTTGTCAGCAATGAAAGTAAACGCATACACACCTTAAAGTAAAACTCTACATTGAAACAACGCCAGACGGCACCACAGGAATGAAAAAAACGGTGAGCGGGAAAGGTCCGGCTCTGTATTGCTCTGCTCTGCTTGCCTACCTGCTCCTACTGCTGCTGCTCTACTGTACGAGTGTGTCTGTAACTCCGCCTGCTTCTCTGACGTGGTATGGGCGTAATTATGGTATTCTGTGATTGCCGGTATCTACTCGTATTCTACCTTCATAGGGTTTTTAATAGTACCGGTATTCGTCAGTCCAAATATGGTTCAGGCATTGGACCCTGGCGTTATTGGAATAGGAGTGCCGTATACAGTTACTATTATTGAGATTTTCAATCGTGCCTAGCGGCTTTATCGGCAACAAACATAGAAAGCAGTGGCAACATTCACCCGGCACTACAGACTTATACCCTACTTATTAAATGCATATATGACTGCGTATTATTGGCAATGTTTGGATGTAAAAGAGTCGCCAGAATGTTTTAGAATATGTTTTTTGCCTATGTTTCGTCTTTCTTGTGGCTCCCCGCTGCATCACACACTGCCTGCTGTACTTGCTCTCCGCAGGATGTTTTTTTGTTGCTGTACGTTTTTGTATGCTATGATAGCTGTATGATAGCTATAAGAACACCTTCCCGCTCCAATGGCGAAAACGTGTTGAGTGCTTTGCTCTTAGCTTTTAATTTTTTCTTCACTGTTTCGCTGTTGCTGCGGTCTGCCTGTAACAGGAACTATGTGTGCTGTGGTTCTACATTGTTTAGCGCTTATTATGGCTTTCGCCAGCTGCCCTGTGCAACCACGCCATTATTGATACGGGTCCTCAGCGTTATGAGGTAAACTGTGCCTTACACGGACCAAATACAAATATATATAGATACATGAGGTTTCAGTCAGGTTAACCGGTGCCTTCTTATTTCTTGCGCGCCGCCTTCGTTATTGTCATAACACGACTCCAAAGAAAGGGAAATCTTGTAGTACACACGGATAACATTGACAAAAAAGAAAGTGATTTGGACGACATCGGGTATCATAGCTTCTCATTTGAAAACCCCCTTCAGTCTGCAAACACATTGGCCAAAACATACTACCCAAGGATCGTAACACGCGTCAAAGGCCGAGGCTCATAACCTGTAAGAAAGACGCATCTGTGCAATGTACCTCGACTTTCTACAGCGATGGCAAGACACTGAAGGTATTGCTTGAGGGCGGTCAACGCCGCCCGAAGTGCGTGTAGTACCTGGTAGACCAAAGTCTGAGGTTCCCAACCTTCTCGATTGACTTCCGTGTACCGAACTCCTGCAGTACACCTCGATAGCTTTGTGTTGCGGCAACACGCCAGTGTCGCTGGAGCGCGGCCAAAGCATCAAAGGCTGGGGCTCATAGCCTGTGGAAACGCTCGAAGACCCGGGTAGTTTAGCCCCTGCTAGACGAAGACATATTTGATGTCCTGAATCGTTTGACAGGCTAACACATCTGTTAAAAATTCCGATTTTTCGGGTGATAAAAACACGCTAGAGTCGCTGGAGCGTGGCCAGCGCCCGAAGCGTACGAGGATACCTTTCAAGTCAAAGACCGAGGCTCGTAGTCTGCAGGAATGGCATTTTGGCGTCGAACCTATATATGACCTCTCGATTTTCTCGAACAGCACGCCATAATAGTCGCTGGAGCGCGGCGAACACCCGAAGTGCCTACCTGTCAGCCCAAACACCGAGGTTCATGACCTGTAGGAATTTTTTTTTGTTAGGTTATCGAACATGTTCCATTTATTAACAATTTCTTAGGTGATTGCAACATGATATTATTGCGTGGCCGGAATGCAGCCAACGCCCAATTTGTAGGGCTGGGCACTGGCTGACTCAGTCAGCATCGATTACTTTGTGCTAAAAAAACATCAGTATACTGGACTGCAGCAGTATACTGGCCGAGCAAAGCGAGTAACGCCGAGCGTAGCGCGGCCAATAGTTTTCCCCCGGCTCGTGAGGGGGGTGCGCTGGAGGCACTGCCGGAGGCCCCAAAAATACGAATTTTCGATTCATTTCCCATTACAATCGGGGCTCAAATCTGTATTGGCCGGTGGTGGTTGCGGTCATCTGCACAGAAAAAATCAAGAAACAGTCAAGAAAAATACATGCAACGTGTGGCGACGATGTGACGTTTTTGTTGGTGTTCGCGCAAGTGCATTACAAATCATTCTGATGTATCATATATTTGATATTAATATTTACTGTTACTCCACCGCTCCCACCCTTGGGACACAGGGTAGTAGGCTCTCACCAGCAAACCAAGCACAGGAAAGCACAGAGCAACCAAAATACAAAAACAAAACGAAAAAACAAACAAAAAACGAAGGAACGCTACTCGTATATGCAACCGGTATCAGTTGCCAGGTACACTCAACGCAGAGAAATATCCAAACATGAAAAAAGTGGAAGGAAGAAACGCGTGAAAAATCTCAACAGCCGGGGGGTGGCGGAGCTCTTTTAGCATACACACAGGAAGAAGGCAAAGGGAAGCAGCGCGTGAAAATGAGAAACAGCTGGGGGGGTGGCGGAGATCTTTCAGCGATCACAAAAAAATGAATCCCCCAAAAAGGCTGCGAGTGAACAACAAAGAAAGACCGGAATAAAACAGACAAAAGACAACATAGCAATATGGGCAAGCAGCTAAAGGATACACCGCAACTCCGTATCACATACCCAGATACCTGCAACAACAGCAACAAAAATGCACGAAAGTCTATAAAAAAGGAAAATACGAGTGCTACGATAGAGGTGCACCACTTTTTTTCTCAACACTACCCCTCAATTTGGGAGCTTTAAGACCTCTCTCAAAAACTGATTTGGAGAAAAACACCAACTGGTACCGGATGAAAAATCCCATGGGGCCTAGGTACACGACCAGGATCATGCGAAAAAAATGCCCTATTTCCGACAATTTTGGGTTAAGGAGCCCCGTCATTCAGAAACTTTTTTCGACGAAAAGTGCTACCTCTATCGTAGCAACGCGTCAGAACAACACCCCAAGAGGGAGGGAGTGAGGGGAGTAGGGGAGGGGTGGGGTCGGAGAAGTACTGTAACTCATTCGCCAGCATTGGGTAGGTTTCCGTACTATATTATGGCGTGGTTGTTGGACGATGGTCAAATAAAAACTACTGGCGAATATACTGGCCGGGTCAATCAGTAGATTAGTACTGCCAGTAGATTACTAATGCCAGTACATACTGAGCCAGTGCCCAGCCCCACCACTTTGTATTTACACCTGCTCGTCATAGGTTAAAGACCGAGAGGCTCATAACTAGTAGGAGTGACTTTTGTTTTTGACACTATAGCGTGCGGCCAACGTCCGTACGTAGTAGATCATGTGTCGAGGATAATAACCTGCAGGGTTGGCATTCGTGCGTGTCCCGTGCAATGCACCAGGTTCAATGCACCTCTGGTTACAGGTACATGTAACCTCTCTTGGGATGGATGGCATGTGTCGGACATCCGCATCGTCCCTTATTACGCTGACGTAACCTCGACGCAACTCGACACCGTAACTAATTCCAGTTGAATTCCCTAGTCACATATCGGGCTTAACACACATATCGGTTATGATGGCAGAATCGTTGCGAATCACGCATCGCAAGAAGTCAAGACACAAGCAGGAATGGTTTTATATGGTGTGCACGTCTTCGTCTCGACTGACTTTCTGTGTGACGCTATCTTGCTTGCGCCGAGCCCGTATTGTTTGTCTCGGTTTTTGGTTTGAAGTTGGTGTAACTCAATATCGATCTCGTGCGGACCTCCTCCCATCACCCTCACCCAGGTGCGTGCTGTGCGTGGCATGCCCTTTCCCCTGCTGATCTCGACAGCTAGCTTGTTTCTCCCTGCCATCAACCTAAAATAAAACTAAGCCCAACCTCCTCGCTCGCAGTCAGCATAATCACGTCGCCACCCTCCAACATCTACCTGGTGCCGTTAAGGTATCGTGTAACCACGTCCGATGTAGGAAGTTACCTAAATTACACCAATTCGGTCGTAAGAGTCGCCCCTACACTGCGCGGCTGGGTTAAGTGCTTGCCAGCTGCGACGGCCTGCTCACGTTTCGCTCAATTCCCGTACCGCCCTCCCAAGCCATTCGAGTAGGGCTCACTACGTCCTCCATGACGTACCAGGTGCAAGTTTAGATCCGCAGCAGCAGCTCGGACACCAGCATATTTATCAACTGCTACACTGACGTCGTGTTTCGTGCGTGCCCCCCCTTCCCACCGCTTATTTCACCATAAAATTAACCCTTTACCGCTGATCGGTATGGTAGCCTACGCACGGTATAGCGTGGCGGGTGGCTTTTACTCCCTCGCATTGAGCAGTTCTGCTTTCAACCGACGGGGCCAAAATCAAATTTAAAATAAAAATAACAATCGTTTACTTCACTCCTAGCGCAAAATGGCGTGCATGTGTGTGTGCGTGCGCGGACCTAAAAAACGACATGCCCGTTTTCAAACAGCAGGAGAGCATATGCACGAATATTTTGATAGCCAAGACAACGACCCCCTATACCACTAGCTGCCGCTCCTCCGTCGCGTGGGAAATCGAGTGATTCAATTCGTGCCCCCCCCCGCACTAGCACAATACTACCGCCCCTCCCAACAAGACGCAATAAACCATCTTCACGGAAATCACGCCGAACGCGTGGTGGGCCGTTGGCACTATTTCCCTACAGCTCCCCCCTCCACCATCTGTGTGAGTAAACAGCACACGCCAAAAACGACGTCAATATGGCGGCAAAAAACTGCTTCTACGCATAATATTAATAGTTTACTTCGCTGTTGTCGCTATTATCTAGTGTGTCGACAGCCTTCACCCAATTTACCGTTTTGGTCACGTCGATACGGAGGAACTCTCATGAGCTCCATATTTTTTTTCGTTGGAAAAAGTCAGAAAACGGCACGCAAGCTGCAGGCGAGCGGCGGATGTCATTAGGCTCAGAGTCATCCACCTATAGCCTCACGTACGATACTCAATGGGCAAATAAACCATGTATATGAAAACGCAACGTAAGATACCCACCTGTCAATAAAACATGTACCTTACTATATCTGAAAGCACAGTTAACCTCACTAACACTGAACGATTTTTTTTAGGGGGTGGCAAGTTACTTGGAGTTTGTGTGACATCATTTTTGCAGTAGTAAAAAGGTTCAAATCCAAGGAGTGGCGGGCGTTTCAGCCAAATCACGACATTGGGAGCATTCTACACATTCCAACGAAAATCCCTCCCGTCTCTCGCACAGCAAAAGCTTCGCAGCAATCGCGCGACTCATGTAAAAAGTATATCTACACAGCTGCTTGATCACAGCAAATCTAGCACAGAACGTCGAGCCCCTTACGGCGCGGAATGCAACATAACCACGGTGCGGAATACAACATAACCCACAGACCAACCAAACAACGAACAACACTGACTACCTTTAAAAGGCGCAAAAACAAACGCGCCGAAGCCTCCAAAGCAGAGGAAAGCGCAGCCAAGCGTATGAGAAAAAATGGGCAGGCGAACACCACATGAATAAATTAATTAATAAAAAAAAAAGAAAAATAGGACCCCTCCCAATAAAAAACTCACCCATATAGTATATTACAAGTACCAACAACGCAGCTTGCAAAGATGAGTATCGACCCGAGATTCGTCGAACTCACGGCTGACGTTCTTGAACTTTTTTTTCATAAAATGTTTGCGTGGCTGGCCAAAGTAACGCATTTCACCGTGGCGAAGCGGAACTTTCTGAGCTCCTAACCTGAGACGCTCAAAAAACATCGTCACCCGAAACCCGACTTCGAAGGGGTTCGCTCGCGCCATCCGACCAACGTTTCTATGCGCTAGCCCTAAAAACAACCAATGTACTCGAAAATGTATCAGACTAACCGGTAATCCCTCACATGAGGAGCGCAAGCGGCCAGAAATAATTGACCGGAAAAGCGAACGCCCATCGTGGGATGACTCAATCGTCGACATTGAACAGAGCGCTCCAGGCACAGATACAATCCGTTGTAAGCTCGTGCGTGTTTCCTCACCCTCTCTGTAAAAACATGTTCGCAACGCTTAAGCCGCCCACTCTCTCTGCAGGCAAAAACAAACATCGCAATGTACGCGCGCATGGGCGCTTTACAATTAGGTAAAATAGTCAGCAGCAGCAAAAGCAGCAGCAGCAGCAACAGCAGCAGCAGCAATACAAGAAGGCAAGACAACCCCCGCAACGACTCCGCGCGCAAAAACCAGAAGCACCAATCCCCCTACCCTTCGTTCTCTCACGCCTTTCTCGTTATTCTCACGACCAAGAAACGACAGAAACAAACACAAAAACGACGACAGCCGCTACAACGAACCCCCCCTTCTTTGCCGTCGCGTCACTCCGCCTCCTTTCATGGCCAAACAAGCAACAAGAGCATAAAAAAGAAAATGACCAAGCCGCGACATCTACTGCGAAGCAAATCCAGATCATCAGCCACCTCCTCCGCCCGTTCTTACAGCCGCGCCGTCCCTGCGCCTGCTGCAGGCAATTCAAGCGCTGCAATCGCAGCCGGAGCGTCATCATCGTCATCGCAGGCTTCGTTCTCCCCACATTCTACTTCTTCGTCTTCGATCACAGCAGGCGACGCAGGAGCCCTCACGATCCCCGGACTACTCTGCCACACTCCCTTGCGCGGCAGCTGGGGAATCGAGAGCCTGCGCTCGAGGATCTCTGGGTCGGGGGCCCACTGGGTTTCCGAACCAAGTTCGCTTTGCTCTGGCACGGGAAGCAACGGCTTGAAAGGCGGAAGCAGCGCCACGAAAGGCTGATCTTCGGTCCGCTGTCCTGGGAGTGGAGAACTCAAAGAATACTCCTCCAGGGGGTCCCACTCCTCTTTCATCTCCCCTTCCTCCTCGTCTCTGTGGTGCCCGTGCTCGGTCTCCCCCGCCCCCCCGGGAGAACGAACGAACGGTTCTTGCGGCTCTTGCCCTTGACGTCCACGCGCCGTAAACGGCCCGACTCTGGCGCCTCTCTTCCCGCCCCCGCCCGATTTGTTCGCTGCGAACATCCGCGCCCTTGCACCCATCCCGGCCATGCTCATCCCAGCGACCTGAACCGTTGGCATCGTTTCCTCTTCCTCGGCGCCTTCCGGGTTGTCCAAGCAGCCCCCCCCCGAGGCAACGGTGGAGGACGCGGCTGGACACTCAGGCGCTGGTGGGACGTTAACAGGCCCCTTCCTCAGCTTGGCAGAGGGCCGAGCGATGGACAAGGCCATGGATATCGGCCGAGGGATCGCTTTCGAGGGAGACGGAGCCGGGGCAGGGAGAGGAACCGTCAGAGGCGGCGGCACGTCCACAACCCCAGGTGCGCCGGAGAATGAGCCGTTACCGGAAGACCACCATCCGCCAAATCCGCGTACGAAGCGGAGGGGGGACCTGGATGTCTCGTACCCGCGGGCTAAAGCTTCCGCGGTAATTCGGGTAGAGGTCGTTCCTGGGGTGTGGGGCGCTGGGGAGTCGTCCAAATCGAATATGCTCGACAATCGGGGGGAGGATGAGCGGAAGCAGGCAGACGGTTCTGACGAGCAGATGGAGGAGTCGGGGAACTGGGTAGAGGCGGCGGTTGAGGAGGACCGGGCGGAGATAAACCAGGGCCACCGGAATCGGAAGCCTAGGCAGGAGCAGCGCTGGCCCGGGTAGCTGGGGCTTTCTCTCGCGACTGTGTTCCCGTCGCTGCTGGTGCTGCTCTTGGTGCCGTTGGTTTTGCTGTCGTCGTCGCGGAATTCGGCGTTGTTGCCGCAGAAACGGGATCGTCCCCCACGGCTGCCATCCACAGCACAGTCGCTGTCTCTTCCCACTAGGGCCCACTCAGGCATGGAAGAACTGGAAGAAGTAGATGGGGCTTTCCCCAGGCTACGCAGGATCCCAACGCGACGGCCTCTGATGCGAACCAAACCAACAAGAAGAGCTAGACCGACAAACGCAAATGTTGCTACAGCCATGAACATGCATCCAGTGGAACGGTCGTGAAGGTCCAACCTGTGTGCGACGATGTTGTTCAAGTTGTTTCCGCAGTCTAAGGCCAGAGGGAATTCGCGTCATGTTTTGGACGACGACGACAGGGGGGGGGCGAGGGAGAGAAGGAAGGGCATGCATTAGATGGGGTGACGAACGCCACGATAGAGGTCAACAAAGACAGAGGCGGACCAAACATTTTCTGAAGATCCTTATTTCAGGAGCTCGATATACCTCGCATGAAGGTCGACCTCGACAACCGTGTTCATTTCCCCGCGACGGGCTATCCCTGGCTATGTGTACAACAAATAATCTAGGAAACGCAGACGAAAATCAAAATATGAGTGGTAGTTTTCTCCGTTGAGAAAATGGTCATACAGAAACGACGCATGCTTAACACGTTAGCTCCAGAGGTGCGCGTGGAGGTGCGCGTTAAACGTTCTGGAGACGCTCGTCACTCCAGGAGGCTCTTCAACTGACTTTTGCTAAAATCAAAAGTGCAACCCGCCGTCGAACAATCCACGGTCCGCACGTGTACCCTACCCAATAACTTTATAAAAAACAAAAAGTAGTATTCCGTCGACAATAGGCAGTTCCTCAGTCGGGTAGTCCCGCCGGTCACAAACAAGCGGTTCCAAATAATTCTACCCCCACTGACCCATCCCCACGGTTGCGGGGGAGCAGACGTTTCTGAGCTCTTAACACCAGGAGTTCAACATCTCACCCGAAGCACGACTTCGAAGACATTCGCTCGCGCAACCCGGCCAACACTCCCAATGCTCTAGCCCTAAAAACAACCGTTGTACTCGTAAAATTGTCATGCTAAACGATAGCTCCACACTTGAGGACCTCAACCGGTCAGAAACGCCTGACCCAACAATTGCAACTCCTGTCGTAGGATGACTTTAAAGTGCTAGCATTCGTCAAAGACCTAGGCTGCGATAGGGGGGGGGGGGGGTACCCTTTTTCCGCTACCGGGTGTTGACGCGTGCTACGATAGAAGTGCACCACTTTTTTTCTCAACACTACCCCTCAATTTGGGAGCTTGAGAATTCTCCCAAAACCTGATTCGGAGGAAAATAAACCTGCTTTATCGCGGATGGAAAAATCCCATGGCCTAGGCATACAACGAGAATCATGCAAAAAACAAAATGTCACAATTCCGGTGATTTTGGGTTAAGGAGCCCCGTCATTCATCAACCATTTCAGACGAAAAGTGCTACCTCTATCGTAGCACGCGTCTGTTCACCACTCTCAAAAAAGTGGTTCTGTACCACACTGACAAGACATACTTCACGCGATGTTTTGGCGTTGTTCGGCGGGATTAAACTTTTGACTCCTGATCAAGATCAGTATTGAGCTTCTCTGGATGACGATCCTCAAGAAAATTGTGAGCACCCCTGCCGTGGCATGCGTCAGGCCAGCTTTTAATGGCGAATGCTACCAAGCTTGTGATGGAACTCCCTCGACTCAGTGTCAGCGGCTTATCTATTAGCTTGTTTGACGCGCACGTGCGGCTTCTTCGACGACTCACAGGGCAGGCCGCTGAAGTAGCAGTCATCAGTAGGGTCAATGCCGTCGAGAAGGACACGAAGCATGAACGAAGACGTCCAGTCTGCAGTGTGTACACGGGGAAAATTGTGTGAGAATATTACAACAAAATGGCGGTGGTGCGTGTCGGAGAAAACTGTCCTAAGAGCTTAAACATCGAAACACGGCGGTGTGTGTACGGAGAGGAAATGTACAAGAGCTGCAACAAAAAACGTCGGTGCGTGTAAGGAGGGCAAAGCGGCCGCGCAAGCATCGATAGAAACATCATGGACACACAGATATATAAAGATACAAAATACACTCCAGCTGTGAGGTCGAAGATTTCGTCGAAACTCATATTTGCAAGCTGTGTGTGATACTCCGATCGCGCGTATTACTGTGTGTGTCCTCATTGAAATTACAGATATATATATATACATATTTACTTCGAACTATATGTTTTGCTCATCCCATCTATCACCTTCGCGCACTTTTTATTTATCCTTCTCCCACGTAACTCAAACCCGGTTAACCAGGCTCTTCTCTCTCCTCTCCCCTAGGGTACACGCCTTCATTATTATCGCGAGAAGGATTCAGCAATATATGGCGTCTTGTCTTTCGTCCAATTTCTCGGTATAGTGGACGTGCGACACCAACGCCAGTACTACCCCTCTGAGACCCGAGAGCGACAAAGCTAGCGTCAAAAAAGACGATTGCAGGCCTTGTGCACCCTATGGTAGAGAGGTGTCATCATCCTTATGTTTTCAAGGTTCCTGACACCAGGGAATATACTGTACACTCCACCCGAAAACTGATTTTGAAAAAAATATCAAAGTTCAACCCGATCCACACACAAAAAAAAACATATTATATCGCAAAACAATAATCATGTTCCGAACGATTTGGGGTTAACCCCTATGAGAGCCCCAAAAGCCCTACCTCTGCTAAATCCAAGTATTTTGTCCCCGAAACGGATTTCCAGTTCTAAAGGCGTTAAGGATCCCCGTCATCCCAGAAAAAAAAGGTGGAAACGCGGTACCTCTATCGTGCAACGCGTCTAAAATGAACGTCTGCCACACCAAGCAAACCGGGCTGCTAAGAAGGCAGAGTATCACGGAAGAAGTGGTACCCGGGAATCAATGCAAAGAGTTTATACGGCATGCTCGCTCCATGATACCGCGTGTGCGGCGAGCCCACATCATAGAGGACCAAGGATCTTTTCTCCCAATACGTGGGTTTAGTTGGCAAGTGGTTAATAATGTTTTGTGCATAATTATAATTATAGTTTCGTAACATAACTATTTATAACTATATACTACTGCTGCTACTGCTGCTGCTACTGCTGCTACTGCCACCACTACTGCCACTGCTACTACTATACTACTACTGCTACTACTACTGCTACTACTACTGCTACTACTACTGCTACTACCACTGCTACTCCTACTGCTACTACTACGACGACGACTAGTTTCTAATAAAATAATACTAATGATATTATTTACATATATGATAACAACAACAACAACAACCACAACCGCAACCACAACAACAACAACAACAACAACCACAACCACAACAACAACAACGACAACAACAACAACAAAGGATTCGTGATGCCAACTCACAGTAAGGCGATACGTAGGTGACGACCCTCAGCACGGCGGGAAGAGAAGACACGGGCAGCACGGTGCCCGAAAACAACACCCACCTGCAAGAGCGAAAACAACGTGGCAAGAGATGGTAGCGGGTCTCAGGGGGCGACGTTTGCCTGTCTCGGAGGGAAGCGACGATAGAGGTAGTAGCACTTTTCGTTTCGTCTAAAATGGTTTCTGAATGACGGGGCCTCCTTGACCCTAAATCGTTGGAAATAGGCCATTTTTTTTTTTGGCATGTTGATTCTCGTTTGTGTAGCTAGGTCATGGGGATTTTCATCCGGTACGTATTGATATCTTAGTGCTCAGCTTTACCTTTCTACACAAATCGGTTTTTCGGGTTAAGAAGGGCTGAAGAAGGGCATGCATTAAGCGCCTCCAGTGAGAAACCGAAAAAAAAACCTGATGTGTACACCCCTATCGCAGCGCGCGTCGGCTATGTGACGCGGGGCGACGGTTGCGCCCGCCTCCCCGCCACAACATCCTCCCAACAAAATCAGAAAATATGTATATATTTCCAAAACGCGCGCATGTCCAGAGGAAAAAACGTCCCCCCCTGCTACAGCATCTCTACTAAAACGCGGCAAAAAACAAACAAAAAACGTCACAACACGCGGACACAGGAAACGACGTACGTGACACTTAGCGAAACCCCTACGGTGAACACCCGTCCCGGCGTCAAGCTAGAGATGACGAGGGAGTCGAACAGCGATATCGTCACCCATGACAGTAGGGTCACGCCACACGATAGCTGGATGGCAACGCCCGGCGTAGTTGCGGGCAGGTCTGCGCCACCGAAATATGCAGACAGGGGGCGGGTGGGGGTGGGCGGGGGGGAGGATGGGGGTTGGTGGGTTTTACTCAGTTTGTGCATGGCCGTGGTTGTATGACCGTAGACCCCCGCATTACGAGCGGAATGCGTGTGGAGGGCAAGGAGATCACGGGGGAGGGGCAGACACGTCCACCGGAACAGAGCAGGTTGTTCATAGTATGTGTTTGTCGAAACAACTTGTGTCACGACGTGCATCGACAAGACGGGGGTGACGGCTATCGCCAGCTGGATGGCAACGCCCAACATAGCCGCGGGCAGATCTGCACCACAGAAAATGCAGAAAGGGAGGGGAAGGGCGTGGGGGGTGGGGGTGGGGGGGGGCACAAGGATGCTCTTACGGAGGGACAGATGCGTCCACAGCAAGACAACCGTTTGTTCTCAACACTTTTTTTGCGACTTTGTTTTGGGAGTGGAAAACAAGTCCTCGTCTACTGTTAAACTCCCATGCCTGGTACATCACTATTCACAGCAAGCAAGACGACGGTGGCGCTACGCGCCAGCTGGATGACAACACCTGAGCGCGTAGACGCGGGAGCCATCCCACGGTGTAGGGGTTTCACTTTTGGGGGCGAGGCGTTCCGAGCGGTTGAGCTCCTCAAGCGTGGAGAGTATCGGTTATTGGGATAGTTTTACGAGAACGTTTGTTTTGGGGCTTCGTAGCGCGTAGAAATGTAGGTCGGCTTGCGCGAACGAATAATGCCTTCGAAGGTCATGTTTCGGGTGAGACTATTGACCTCGTTTTAGGACCTCCGAAAAAATTCGCTGCACCCCTAGACGCGTGCTACGATAGAGGTGTCAAGGTATACCTCTTTTCGTCCGAAATAGTTTCTGAATGACGGGGCTCCTTAACCCAAAATCGCCGGAAAAAAAAAATGCTGTTCTTTTCTTTGCATGATTCTCGTTGCATGCCCAGGCCACCCCATGGGATTATTTCATCCGGTATGATAGCAGTTTTATTCTTCTCCAAAATCGGTTGTTGGGAGGGTCATGAATTGAGCTCCCAAATTGAGGGGTAGTGTTGAGAAAAAAAAGTGGTGCACCTCTACCGTACACGCGGCCCTATTGCGGGCTGGTCTGCGTCACAGATATTGCCCACGACGAAGGGCTGTGGGGAACGGGGGGGGCGCGGAAGGACAGAGGCGCCCACTGCAAGAAAGCCTTCAAAAAAATGAAACACTTCTTGTAAACACCCCCTCAACCCCGACATGACACTCACCACCTAGGGAGCACAGTGCTTGGTTGAGATCGTCACTGGTCGTCGACGAGTGACGGGTGCTACAAGAGAGGAGGTAGCACGTTTCGGCCACTTTTTTGTTCAGAATTTGAGGGCGTTCCTTACCCACCACAGTCGTCGAAATGCTATTCTTGTTCTCAGAAACACGTATTTTTGAACACTTAGCCCTGCCATTGGTCTGTTCACCGGATTAAACTTCACGTTTACACAAAATCGGTTTTCGGGTGAGGCATGCGCAGAAAGAATTGCGAGCCGGGGCGCCTTTTTTCCAATGGCTAGGAGTCACTGGCGCGAGGTAACCCCTGTTCCTTTGCTGTTTTAATATCCCGCGCCGTGTTTGTAGCTGTATGACGCCACCATGGTTTGGTACGTAGCGCCAAACAGCCTAGAACGGTTTTTGTCCGTGAGGTATGGAGTCTCTCGGGCGAGGTACGTAGCTCGAACCCAGCAGCGAAAAAGAGGGCAACTCCTCTACATCGTCGTATTAGTCGGGTGTGCTATCGGAGCACGCGTCTGCCGTTTCTACTTTCCAGCTCAAGTCGCCGGAGATGTCTCACACTCAATGACACATACCAGGTACATAATAGGTAAGGCCATATGCGACGTACGCATACAATAGATACACCCACCGTGGATGAAGCGATTCCACAGGACGACCTGCATGATGCCCACCACGGAGAACGACCCCAAAACGCCAACCGCAAGGTGGTCGAAAACCAGCCTGAAAGCCAAGCACATCGCCGGGTATAAGCCGTCCGCCACTTCCGCCCTACCGACGGACCACTCCTGCCGGATCCTTGAGAGCGTGCTCGGGTGGTCTATAGCGGAAGGAGGCGGATTGGACACGAGGAGGGGGGGGTACCCAGTTAATGCTTTCCTGCATGAATAACGCACGTTCCTATACACCGTCTCCCTTTACCATCCCAATCGATAAGTAACATTGTCCTGAAATAGTACATAACAGGAGGGGTCCCCCAACAAAGGTGGTCTGATTAGGGCGGTATCCCGATAGTGCGGTCTGAGTAAGGCGGTATCCCCGTACAAGGCAGTCACGGCCGAGGAATTGCACTCCTACCCTGGAATGAAAAAAGGCGCCTTCCCCCTACAAAGCGGTCGCACTGCTCTGGCACAGCACCCTTACCATGGGATGGATTGTCTGTACTATTAACTAATCCAACAACTGCGATGCCTACCGACGCGTGCTACGATAGAGGTAGCACTTTTCGTCCGAAATGTTTCCTGAATGACGGGATTCCCTGACCCAAAATCGTCGGAAAAATCTTACGCCAGTGTTTCGAACGACTCTCGTCGTGTCCTGAGGAACCCCAGCAGAAAAAAGGAGGTGCACCTTCATCGTAGCACGCGTCACACGTAGTAGCATGAAACTGTAAACCGAAAACTAAGCAGCAAACCCAATATCGCAAAGAAACAGGGTAGGCCCCGCCAAAAAACTGCTCCCCCCCCCCCTTCCCCTCCCCCTCCCGCAGCTTCGGTCTGTTTATTGTCGTGCTCGGCGGCAACTATGGCTGGGAAAGACCCGGAACGACCCCGGAGCGCATTACACGAAAATGCACTCAGATCAAAATGCGCAGAGTCATCATTTATAAACTGAAAACAAAAAATATTTCGCGACTTACACATGAAGACCACCGGCAACAGCATGGCCAGGAAGAGGCCGAACGTTAATTGGAGACCCCTGCTGGTTTCTCCCGCAGAAGCTCGGAACGAGGTAGCCAGGAGGACGGCGACGCCTTCCAAGATTAGGAAGTGCCACAAAATCCGCCTGCGGAGGAGCCCATTGCAACGTTCACATTGTTTTTTGGGGGGAATCAAATCATTCTGACTTCACATCCCCAGCAGTTTTGAGCTCGACAAATTTACGTTCGATCCTCACCTTTTTGCAACCTGCGTGATTCACCGGCCGTTCACTTTTTGCAGGTTCATGCATTAGAATCGTCTCACGGTGGGGTGTTCAATCTCTCGTTGGGCCCAAACACGTTTCTGGCCGGTTGAGCTCCTCGAGCGAGGAACTACCGGTTAGCCTGACACCTTTACGAAATAATCTTGGTTTGGGCTAGAGCATACAAATGCCGGTCGGGCTGCGTGAATGAACAAATGTGCACCTTCGAGGCATGTTTCGGACCCGTGAGATATTCATGAGTTTCTTACGTTTGGAGCTCAGAGATTTCTTAGAATCTGCTGCACCCCTTCCCGTGAGAAGGGTCATTGCACACAAAGGGGGTTGGGTTGACGCATGTTGTATCTTACACGTTCCCGAAGACCGCCACGACAGGAGCGACACGTTTCGAGATGCGCGTTACGATAGAGGTGTACCTTTTTTGGGCAAACATGTTTTCTGAACGACGGGCCTCCTCAGCCCAAAATCGTCGCAAACATGACATTCTTTGTTTTTTGCGTGATTCTCTCGCTGCATGCCTAGGCCATGGGGGGTTTTTCATCCCCGGCAGGTAGAAGTTGTATTTTTCTCCAAATCAGTTTTTGGAAGAGGTCGTAAGCTCCCAAAATTGAGGGGTAGTACTGAGAAAAAAAGTGGTGCACCTCTATCGCAGCACGCGTCTCGGGTGAGACATTTCTGGCAGGGCAGGGCAGGACAGGACTCCCCCAACCAAAACGAAAAAAGGTGCAGACTACGGCAGACGGACACCCTTTTCTCTGACGCTACTCAACTGAGGACCTCCAAATACCATGCACACCCCCGTAACGCGTGCGGTCGGAGGGAGCATCACACACACAGCTTGTAAAGATGAGTTCCTACGAAATCCTCGATCTCACAGGTGTAGTGTATTTCTCATTTTTACTTGATGGAAAAAGCGGCACACAAAGGGGTGCACCTACTTTTTTTGAGCTTTTCGCCGAAGTAGCTCTTCTTAACGCTTGCTTGACACAAACACAAAACATTGTGACAAGAAAAAAAAAACAACAACTGCAACTCGATAAACAACTCTACGGCCTACACAGGTATCACACGAATAATGATCGACATACCAAGTGGGATATAAATTTCAGCTTTTGTACCTCTCCATACGAGTTATACAGTATCAGTGCGCAGAATGATCATGGACCGAAATCGCCCATCACATAGTCCAGCGGATTTATACATTTTCAAAGAAGAATACATCTGCAAAAAAATTCGTGCGGCACCGCAGTATCACGCGGCTTGCAAAGATGAGTCTCGACCCTTCAATTGATCGAACTCACAGCTGACGTCGGAGTATGACGCAGCTTGAGTATCGACGTATCGACCCTTGCCTGGCTGCTTAATAAAAAAGGCTTGGATATATATATATATATATTATGATCCCCTCGTCGATTCAGAAGTTCAGTTTTTTCAGCGGCATTTAGTGAAGGTGCGGGGGGAACTTCCTCTACCCTGTTTTCCGTCGTTGGTCATCGTGGTTGTCGCTGCTGTGACGCGGATAACTCCCCGCTTCCTTCGCTAGAGGTATTGGTCACCTGCCGTGGCCGCTCCTTCCGGAGCGGGCGAGAAGGATAGCCGCCACCTTCCACGCGGGATTGTTTAGCCTCGAAGCTCCTCTTTCCTTGCGCTTACCACCCCCTCCCGCCTCTCCCTTCCCCGCAGAACAAGCAACTACACCACTAGGAACTCCAGCACTCCCTTTTGCCCTTCTGCCTGATACGTCGAAGCCCACTATAGCTGCAGTAGAGGACACCTCGCTAACTGGGCTCGGAATCGTGTCGGACCCCCGAGGCGGCTGAGGTTGGGGGAAAAGAAGGAAGGGAGGGGTGAGAGGGTGTCGGGAGACAGACATGTGCTAGGGTAAACGCTGATGTGGGACGCGTGCTTCGATAGAGGTGCACCACTTTTGTTCCGAGGTTTCCTCCATTTGGGAGCGCAAGACCGCCCGCAAAAACTGATTTGGAGAGAAAAATAAACATATTTTATCGCGAATGAAAAATCCCACGGCCCAGGCAAAAACGACGAGAATCACGCAAAAACCCAAAAAAGGGCCCATTTCCGACGATTTTGGGTTAAGGAGCCCCGTCAATCATCAAAAAACATTTTAGCCAAAAAAAGGTATACCCTCTATCGTAGCACGCGTCTTGAGGGTGAAAACAACAGTACCATACTCGTAGTCATCCCACGGTGTAGTTAAGGATGCCCTTCTTGAGCCCAAAGGTTTGCGATAATGTTGATGTTAATGTTACGGTTGAACCGCTCTAAGTGAGGGAAACACTAACGGTTAGTCCAATCCTTTTGCCGGCATTTGGGTTTGGACCCAGGCTACGGCACGGGGGGTCCCCCTTTCGGGGCCCGTTTTTTTTTGCATGGGCTCGGGGTCACTCGCACGAGACCAGCTCCTCCGTTCCTCTGCTGTCTTACATATTCTTAGTGATATAACCTGACGAAATCAGTCCGCAGCGGAACGGCTATCTTCGCTGCTCCAAAAAGATCGCGCAAGGCATTCTTGTCCGTGAGACGCTGAGCTACTCGCGCGAGTGGCTCAAGCCCGGTAGAACACGTGCTACGACATGGAGGCAGCACTTTTCGTGTGTGAAAACGGTTTCCGAATGACGGGGCTCCTTGAGCCAAAATCGTCGGAAATACGCCATTTTTTGTTGTTTTGCACGAAGATTCTCGTTCCATACCGAGGTTATGTGGGATGTTTCGTCCGGCAGCAAGTCACAGTTTTCTCCAAATCAGTTTCTGGGAAAGGTTTTGAGGCTCCTCAAGTCAGGGGTAGTATTGACAAAAAAAATGCGGTGCGTGCACCTCTGCGAATCGTAGCACGCATCGTAGAGAAAATTCGGGTATCCGCCCCGACCAAAGCCACGGTAGGGGGGGGGGGGGGGGGGGTACCCGAATTGTTCACTACCGGGTTTGAGCCACTCGCACGAGTGACTCCGTATCTCGCGTTCAAAAATAATTTACGCGATTCTTGTCGCAGCGTAGATTGCCTCTAACTACATCATTGCGGATAGTTTTGATTTTACAAAAATTTAAATGGAAACGAAAGCTTAACGCCTCCACGGAACAGGGGGGTAGGTTACTCGCGCGAGTGACCCGAGCCACTGCAAAAGTATGTCCCAAAGGGGACCCCCCTACAGCAGTAGCCTGGGTCGCCCCCTTCTGTGGCCTTGGTCTTAGTTTGTTTCAGAGGACTGCGGCATAACAGATGCTTGGTCGGGGTGGGGGAACAAAAGACGCATGCTACGATAGAGGGTATACCTTTTTTTGGCGAAAATGGTTTCTGAACGACGGGGCGGGCTTCTTAACCCCTTCATAACTGGAACCCCTTTTTGGGGACAATTTTACTTGAAGTTAGTATGCGGAGGGATTTGGGGGCCCTTAAGGGGTTAACTCAAAATCCTCGGAAGAGTCGTTATACGGTCTAGCCCCCCCAACATTTCTTTAACGAAATCGCCGGTTTCGAAACCAGCCGGCCGTATCTTCTGAAATACGGTGCCCTTGCCCTCCCGACGTCGTCGTTTTTTATATCATCCTTCCATGTTTCGAGTAGCCATGCAATGTTCGTTAAAGAAAAAATCGCTCGTTTTGGGGGGGGGCTATCGTAGAATCAGTCGAAAAAAACAGACCGTTTTTTGCGCGTGTTTCTAGCTGTGTGTACCTAGGCCATTGGGTTTTCCATCCGGTGTAGCAGTTTTATCCGGGATCAAATCTGTTTTTGGGAGGGGTGTTAAGCTCCCAAATTAAAGGGTAGTATTAAGAAACAAAATGCTGCACCTTTACTGTAGCACGTGTCAAAACACCCATTCAAAGTCATTTTGTCCGGTGATGTTGATACTGAGCTCCTCATGTTTTTTTAGGACGACCTCAGACTCGAAGAAAATTCTTGGAATCTGCTGCACCCCCCCCCCCCCGGGAGGATGGCTGCAGATACTTACCCGATGAAAAAATCCCATGGTAATCCAAGGGCCTACGTAGGGTATACGACGAAGAAAAAAATCGAATGGGACAATGATGAAAAAATCTGACGATTATGGGTTAAGGAGCTTGTGTCCTGCCGACGACGCCATATTGTGATGGTACTCCGACTGGGAGATAGATGCGTGGTTGGTCGGTGTTGCGACGCCTGCCCCTCATGGGTGCCGGTGTCTTTACTAGCTGCCCATCGGCTTGCTGGCCAGGCTCAAAGCTTATACATTAGTTCTCTGAATAGAACGCTAAAGGACAGAGAGACAAGGCAGGGTAGGGTAGGGTAGTGGGATGAATGGCTTCCTGCTCGTCCCATCATCGTCCCCTACATTATCGTGCTTTCGTAGGCCTAATGCTACTGGTATACCGTAGGTACACACCCTTTCTCGAGCTGTCACGGTTGTGAACTCGATCACGGGATGGTGTGTCTTGCAATGAGGCATTTTAGCCTCATTATTTCGAGGTGTGGGGGAATCTGTAGCCTCGTTTTCGTTTGTTTCGAATAGCCGCATCTTGGATCCCCTTTCCAATTCTGGATGTTTCGTTGGCATTCTTTGATTGCCATGTGATCTGCATCTACGGCTTTTCAGGGTGGCCTACTGTAATCGAGTGCCCTCCGTAGAAAGAGGGGTAGTTTATAGATTCGACATGAAACCCGGTCATGGTATAGGTGAAACCACGTGATTTTAGATGTCACACTCACGTCACCGGTTTCATTCGCCTATTGAGTCAAAAGCCTAACTAAGCTCGCAAATATTTACGCGGTCGCAATTTGGCTAGTTATTTCCATAATTGGTCGCGCAAAAAAAATGATTTCGAGCCTATGTCAGGTTGACGTGCAGAGCAAGCCCGCTCAAAATGAGAAACACTTGAACAGCACCAAACGCAACATAAAAGGACGAAATTAGAACGATGCAATTTTACTTGTTGAGTTCGTGCCTGGGAGAGAAGTTTGCAAATTATAACGTCAATTTGGAAACGATGCCTTCTGAAAAACAAATTCCCATGTTTTATTTTCGTCCAGCAAGCTCAGCAGACGTCAAGCAAAACAAACGCTCGAGAGTATACCACCCCACAATTCAAAATTTTAGCAACTACCGATTGGAAATTATGTCAATTTTGGAAAAAATCACGCTCTGCAGACGTCAAGGTACAACCTAAGGCTCGAGAGTACCTCATCAAAGCACAACATTTTTTAGCAACTTCTCGCTTGTCTCGCTTTAGCCCCTATCCATCCGCGTTCGCGTCGAGGTGCGGAACGGATGAGGCCGGGCGAGGGGCGTTGGAGCCGCACCCGAAGACGGCGCTCGAACGAAGCGATTTGGCCGATAAATTACAGTTCCGAGAATCCCATGCTGAGGCCGACACGAAAAAAAATCCTGACCAAATTCCTGTCCTCTCAAAAAAAAGAAATAATATACTCATAGAGATATATCGCCATGGAATGTTCAGAAAAAAAAATGGCCATAAAATGCTACCCCCCCATGTGTATGTGCCATGGTTGTACACGGTCTGTACTTACTTCGCGTTCTCCCGGCATATCGCCACCCTTCCTCTTTCGCGTAGCGAAGTCTCTCGATCGCCTGCGGTTCCCGCCGGGCAGGCTTTTGCTGCGATCCATCGTCACCTGGATACCAAATATCAAACGCGCGAACCACGGCGTTTGCGCTAGCGAGTTGGAGTGCAGCGCTGGTCGTGGGGGATTCGAATGCTGTGCCGAGCAAAATAGCATGTTAGCTCGCTACACCCCCTCGAAGTCGCAATCTCCGTTCCCCCCCTCACTCTCTTTATTCTCTCTCTATTTCTCTCCGTCCTTCTACATGTCTCACTCTTCCCCCACCCCTCTCCATTTTCCGCACTTCTTACGAGGCACCACATGAAATAAAAAAGTGATGAACCGCTTGCAATTGCCGTCTTGTGACGAACCTCGTCCTGACAACACGCGGGGCCCGTACGTGTAGACCCATACGTGCCCAACTACACACGAGGACAGTACTGGCGACTGACAACACGCGGGGCCCGTACGTGTAGACCCATACGTGCCCAACTACACACGAGGACAGTACTGGCGAAACAGCACGGTTTCTCTACAACGCATGCTCAATTTCAGCGACACACGGCCGTTACGTACAACATCACAGTCAACAAACTCCGCTCAGTAATTTTAGCGTGGCCGTGCCCTGTAGATCGTCTCTCCCAAATAAATCAGAAGAAAAAAAATCTACACCCCTGTATAGCCAGCCCCATGAAATATTTTAGGTTCGTCCAGACCCACGACACACGCTGCTGGAGCTCTAGGTGAACCGAGTTGTTCCTTGAGACTGATCAAGGCTACGGCAGGCCCGATTTTCAGCGCCGGGTCTTCAGCATCAATATCGCGCGAGTGACCCTACCCCACTGACAAAAACACGTTCGGCGAATGTTTTGTTGCAGCGTATAAGCAAACCATCACTTTTCGTGCTAACATCGAGAATGTTATTATTAATAATAAACAGCACGAAAAGACTGTCACCGCAAGGAACAGGGGGGAGGGGGGGGGGGGGGTCACTCGCGCGAGTGACCCCGAGCCACTGAAAAAAAAAGTGGCCAAAAGGGGGTAATCCACCCTCCCCACCTACCGTAGCGCTGGTCGACTTCAAAACTTAAGGGGCTCTACATCCCACCCTAAGAAAAGACCTTTACCAGTGGAAACCCATGTTGGGAGCAAACTTACTTGTACTTAGTATCGGGAACGAGTTTTCGACTCTACGGAGTCGTTCTATGGTAGTAGCCCCGCTAACATTTCTTTAACGAAACCGTCGGTTTTAGAAACCAGCGCTCTTCCGGTCGTCTCTCCTGAAGTACTACGGTATCCCTCGACACCCCGACGTTATCGATCGATGGACCTTTCCTTGCACGCAAGAAAGTGTGTGGGTACTTCTTTTTCAATAGTACCGTTCCTTGTGTTGAGCAGCCAAGAAACGTTCGTTGAAGAAAATAGCTCGTTTTGGGAGGGGCTATCGTAGAATCAGTCGAAATTAGCATCGGGAGGGGTTTTTGGGTGAGCTCTACAGAGGTTAAGAAGAAGAAAAAAAATCAGCCCGAAATGAAATAATCCCACGGCCTAAATGTACCAAAAATTGACCAAAATCATGCTGTAGTGCGAAAAAAAAAAAAAAAACGTCTGAGAGGACATTTCTTGCAAAAAAATATAAAAATCAAATAGAACTGCACCACAACCGTGTTTTTTTGCGAATGAATGACTTCGAAATTCGTGCGCTGGAACAATGTTTTTGAGCTAAGAAAAGGGCTTAAGAAGCCTCGTCATTTTCTGCAACCCCCCCCCCCGAAAAGAGCTATGTACCTCTATCGTAGCCACCACTACACCGAAAAAAAAAAAGTTCTCCGACACAGCCAGCTCGTCGAAATATCTCACCAGGACGTCCAATATCGTGTCTGGAACGCTCCGCCCTGTCCTCACCCCCGAAAAACCCGTCACCGCGTCGGGACCAGCCCCAACACCGGCCCGCCCCCTGCCCCCCAACTTACCCAGCTCTCCAGCAGCCCCACCAAACGATGACGACAACCCTCCAACCCCAATCCGCCCCTGGGCTCTCTCCTTAGGCCCTCCCCCCCAGCCCCCCCCTCCCAAATCTTGGCGGTTTGTGGGTCGAGAAAAAGACCTACTGGGACCGCGCAAAGCGTCATGCTTGCTTTGGTCCGCCGCGGATTCCCCACTAGGTTCCCCGCGGATAGCACCGTCACCACCCCCCCACGCTTTCGAGTTTGCGTTCGAGGTCACCACGGCTGGCCATGGACGGGGGCGTCGCAGATGCGGCGTACAGTGCTTGCCTTCTCCCGACCCGCCCCCGCTGCCTCCGCCACCACCATCGCGACGGTCCCGGGCGTCGTCTTCAGAAGTAAGGCCGCTGCCAAAAGACGGGCTTGAAGACCGACTCGAGAGCGTCGAAGGGCTGAGGTTTCCTCCGCCACCGCTAACCCCGCTGCCATCGCTGTGTCCGCTCCGCCCGCTGCGGTCGCTGCGCATGCTCGCTTCGCTGTGACCGCTGCGGACGCTAGCATCGCTGCGCTCGCTATACCCGCTGTACCCGCTCAGCACGCTGGGCCCGCTAGCCTCGCTGCGCTCGCTGTACGCGCTAAGCATGCTCCGCCCGCTACCGCCCCTATCGGTCGCGTTTAGTGATCCAAGAGCACCGCTGCCCTCGCTGATGCCGCTGGCGTCGCTGCGAAAACTCGCATCGCTGCGGCCGCTACAGTCGCTGCGCCCGCTATAGTCGCTGCGCCCGCTGTAATCGCTGCGTCCGCTGCCTCTCCGCGTGGGCCCATTCAGCGGTCCGAATGCGTTGCGCTCGCTGGCGGCGCCCCGTTCACTCGCGTCTAACGGTCTTGAAGCGCTGTGCCCGCTGTGCTCGATGCGCCCACCACTTCCAATGCGCTCGGTCGCATTAAGCGACCCTGACGCGCTGCGCACGTTCGTACCTCCTACCCGCAATCTCGCATTCAGCGATCCTGAAGCGCTGCGATCGCTGTTATCACTTCGTCCACTGCCGTCGACGCGGCCACTCCTCCACCGTTCTGCTCCACTTAGCGATCCTGAGGTGCTGCGTCTGCTGCGACCCCGCTCGCTCGCGGATATCAGGCCCGAACCGCTGCGCTCGCTGAATGAGCTTCCCGCGCTGCGCGAACTGGGCAAGCTGCGCAAGGTGCGCCCGCTTCCTCGTTGGTCGTTCGCGCTGAACGGCCCTCCTGAGGCGGACGCATTCAGCGGGCCCGAGACACTGCGGGAGCTGCCTCCCTGTTCGTTACTCAGCGTCCCCGAATTATTGCGGTCGCTATCTTCGCTCCGCAGGCTTCGCTCGCTTCCCTCGCTCTGAAAGCTGCGCCCGCTTCCCTCGCTCTTGAAGCTGCGCCCGCTGCCCTGGCCAAGGAGACCTCGCCCGCTCGCTCCCCGGTGATTCGCATTCAGCTGTCCCGGAGCGCGGGGTCCGCTGCGCACCCGCTCGTTCAGGCCCAACGGTCCTGCAGCGCTGCGCCCGCTGCGTTCGCTTCCCCCTCGCTCGCTCGACGTCAACGGTCTTGAAGATGCACCAGCGGTAGTAATAGTCGCGCTATCTGCAGGAAGCGCGTCGGGTGCGCCGGTGTCGCCGTGCGCAGGTCGGCCTGCACTAGAGGAAACCCCGGGGATGTGGTTCGAGCGTCCCCGCCCGGGTTGGTCTTGGTCTGCCAGCAGCACCTCTGCCTCTGACACGGGTAGGCGCCTTTAAGGTGCAAGGGAAACGAGCGTGTCGAGAACATGAGCGCCGGGTTGGTTGTCGGGAGGCTGCTAATGCCAGGGTTTCGGTAAGACCGAGGCTGGGGCAGACAGGCGCCGGTGCGGGTGCCACGATAGGGGTAGAACGCGTCTCTGAGCCATCCCACGGTCGGGGTGCTCAAGATTCTAAGAAATTTCCGAGATCCTAACATGAGGAGCTGCTCAATATCTCACCGCCCGAAACATTACCTCGAAGACATTCGTTCGCGGAGTGGAGCGGAGCCCGACCAACATTCATCTTCGCTACTGTAGTCCTTTAACGGGTTAGGACGAGTGCTACGATAGAGGTGCGCAGCGCCTTTTTTTTTCGGAGGTTCCTCAAATTTGGGAGCTTAAGGCATGTCCGTCTTGACCCAAAAAACGGATTTGGAGAAGAACAAACCTGCCTAATATCGCGGATGAAAAATCCCATGGCCGAGGTATATAACGAGAATCTTGTAAACAAAAATGGCCCATCATTTTTTTTTTGTCCGACGATTTTGGGTTAAGGAGCCCCGTCATGCACAAAATATGTTTTGCCAAAAAAGGGTATACCTCTCTATCGTAGCACGCGTCTTTGTTGTTCTCTTCAATTGTCGTGCAAACCGATGAATCGATAAATCCGCACGTTGGGGAGCTCAACCGATTAGAAGAGAACGTTTTCATCCCCGAACATGCTACCCCTATGCAGTGTGGGACGATCCTGTTTTGCTGTATTATTTCAGAAGGACCGCACTCTTTTATACCCGTTGTCCGGGGCATTAGTCTTGTTTTAGCAGTATATCTGTTTCGGCCACGGCATCTACTTTATAAAACCACTCTAACGACGACAGCAGTGAGTTCGACGAATTTAGGGTCGATAATCATATTTGCAAGCTGCGTTGTTGGTACTTGTAGTATACTGTGTGGGTGGGCTTTTTCACTTCATAGGAGGGTTCATGGATTCAAATCCCCTTTCTATCAAAATCAGATTTTGATTATTATTTCATTTGCCATCTGACAATGTTATCGTTCATCGCACGGGGTGTGCACTTTGACTTTTCTCTCAACATCAGTTTTTGGGTGTCGCTTTTGGGGGGCATTGTGGACAGTTGAGCTCACCAGAGTGTCTAGTGTTGGCGGTAACACACGATAGCTGATCTTCTTCTTGGTGGTGGTGATTGACTGCTGAGGATCTGATGTGAGGCGTGAACGTCGTTTAGATCTGAAGACAACAGGGTTTTCCATTTCTCCTCTTCTGGATTCTGGTGTAAGGACCCGGGGATGAAGTTCAAGATCGCTTGTTTTCTCGTGTGTTGAAACTACCCCACAACACCTTCTCTCTCCTTTTGCCACCGGAAGCTGGGGCTGACCAGCCCCCCTTTGGTCAAGGGGGGACAAACCTCTGGTCAAGAGACCCTGCCTGGCCTAGGCGTGTCTATAGGGGCACGGAGCTAGCTCCTCGTGCGACCAATCTCGGAAATAAAATGTGGTGCGACTGTACCGTAGCGTGTGCCCCGGGGCGACATGGAGGGTAACCACGTACAATGGTGGTCGTCTCCCGGGGAGTATCATGCACATACCCATCGGGCTCGGGTGGAAAAAAATACGGATTATATATTAGCTCATAGTAGGTCAAAACAACAGTAAGTTTAGGCCTTCCATCTAGACGATAACTGCATTTTTTTTTTTTTTTTTTTTTTGGGGGGGGGCGGGAAATGAAATGGCTACTACTATTATTGCTGCCTTCCGACAACGTGGCGTATGATGCCGTTCCGATATAACTCGAACACCCTTCTGTAGAGCATTAGTATCTCTCCTATGACCCTCTGCCAACCGTCGCCCAATTTCTCATCCCCACATCCTTTCGTGTTGGTATCATACCATCAAATAAACACCTGATACTATTGGTAATTCAAGACATTGATTCAATTTCATCCTTCGAGACACGACAAATGCAAGAGCAACAGCTGGAGCGAAACATGGCGTTGAAAAAAAACAGCGAACCTGGCAAGTCCTTCGAGCGCGCAGTCGGCAGCCCCGGAATACACCACACTGCCTCCCCTGACCAGCACGGTGTGCGAGAACAACTGCCAGATCTCCTGCCGAGGCTGGCTAACCGCCACGACGACGGTGACCTGAGAATCACAACATAAAAAACAAAATCAAGGAAACGCGTGCAACAATAGAGATACGAAGCATTTTCCAGCGGAGAAAACGTTTTCTGAATGACGCGGGGCTCCTTAACCTACTACTAAAATCGTTGGAATCTCGTTCGTTTTTTGCACGGGTCGGATCCCTTCTCGCGAGTCGGATCGGGACAGGTTGACCCGGCTCGACCCGTGATATTTGAAAATCTTCTAACTCGACCCGCCCCGCCCCGATCCGTTAGATTTCGAGCACTTTCCGACCCGACCCAAATCGACCCGCGAGTTTTTCTTTTACCGCCTGACCTGACCCGCCGGCCGGACCATGGCCCGTGAACCGCCCTGTATGTTTTCATGTTTTTTTTTGTTGTATGGCTAGGCCATGAGATTGTTGATCGGGTATGTCTTAAGCTCCTAAAGTGAGGAGCCTGAGACAGGCTTCTCACTTTAGGAGATGCCAAGCCTCTTGAAGTGAGGTTCACTCGCGCAAGTGATCCTTAGCCGCGGCGAAAAAATAAATAAATACTAAGCCTCCTTCGACCAATCCGACGTTAGGGGGGGTTCCTTTTTGGGCACTAGTTTTTTCAGTGGCTCGGCGTCACTCGCGGGGTGTCCTACATCATTGTGTTTTCCATCATGGATGGAAGACTGATTCTACGATAGCCCCCCCAAAAACCAGCGATTTCCTTTAACGAACGTTTCATGGCAGCTCGACGCAAAGAAGGGTGCTATGTAAGAAACGCCTCCGTACACATTTTCTTGTTTGCACAAAGGGTTATCGAACAATGACGTCGGACACCGTGCTTCAGGAGGTACAGCCGGGAGAGCGCTGGTTTCAAAACCGGCGACTTCGTTAAAGAAACGTTGGGGGAGGCTACCGTAGAATGACTCGGAACTAGCCCTAACCCTAGCCCTAACCCTAACCCATACCAGTACGACATCTACCGATGACTGCCCCCTGATGACGCCACTGGGGTGAAATGGTCGAAAATACACAATAATGTGTATCTCTGCACTCGCGCGAGTGACCCCCCCCTGTCCCTTGCGGTCACAGTCTTTCTTTCGTGCTGTTTAACATTCTCGGTACTAATATGAAAAGGGGTGGTTATCTACGCGTTGCGCCAAAAAAAAATCGCCCGAACGTGTTGTTGTCAGCGAGGAACAGTGTCACTCGCGCGAGTATGACATGGTATGGTTTGATACCTCAGACCCGGTGGCGAAAACTGAGGGTAACTCACCACCGTGGCCTCGATCCTACCGTGTGGCCGCGGTCAACGTCAAAATTTTGCCCCAACAACATGGTATTTGCGATGTACCAGGTATCAACTTCATGACTGGGCAAGAGTTGGGTGCGAAAGCACATAATACATCAGTATTGAAACCGTCGAACGTTACAATACAAAAGCCAAAACTACCCACGAAAAATCAGCGAAAAAAAAATTATTCAAAGGCACATACCATTTCCTGCCATTTTATTTGTGTTCTCTTGGCCTATTTTTTTTTAAGGATTGTAAACACGTCAGCAGTGAATTCCATACCTGGTAACAAATTGGGTAGATGCTCATATTTGCAAGCCGCGCGATACACCGGCCGCTCGTTTTTACAGCATGTACTATATATATCTTGAATCTAATGACTCCTGTGGATGCCGTAAGGGTGTGTTTGTTCACGAAGTGGCTCACCCTGGGTAAATTACGACATTTGTCGTTTTCAATGCTAGCTTTACCTTCTTTCAAACCCACCAGAGTTTGGAAACCGCAAACACCCTACTACATTGGTGTCAACATAGCTCACATTTATCGAGATGCGCTTGACAACGGTCATCAGCTCCAGGGAAGATCTTGCATCCAGGCCGGCGGTAGGCTCGTCCCAAAACAGGATGCGACGGTTGCTCAGGAGTTCCAGAGCTAGATTCAAGAGGCGTTTTTGGCATCCGCCGAGCGTCCCCGCCACCTTCGACCGGCTGCCCACGAGGGACGCTTCCTCCATAACCCTGTCGGCGCCAAACGCATCGGGTACATAAGTGATTCATGTTTGGTTCGAGCATATTACTGTACATATGTACAGTATATCTACTAATTTTTTTCGCGCACTTCTACTTTCCAGCTTCTGGACAAGTCGTGGTCACCGGTGTCGTCCCTTCTCCCCGGTCTTATTATCGCGCATAAGGTTCAGCAATCCCACTGCTCGCCGATGTTTCATCGAGTAATGCTAACTCACGCTCTCGCGCTTTCCGCAAGTCAATTTGTGCACAAAAAAAGTCCCCACGAAATTATACGCGTATATGTTCATAGGCGATTCATGTTTGGTTCTAGCACATTACTGTGTACCTGGTATGTTCTAGATACTACTGTTTCATAGAAGGATATTCGATTTATGTCGGGACGGCATCTAAGCTATATTGTCGGAGGGCAACAATAACATATATATTTCAAACAAAATAATTGGACCCCTCCCATTAAGAAAAAGCTCACCCACATAGTACATTACAAGTAGCTTGCAAATATGAGTATTGAGCCGAAATTCGTCGAACTCACGGCTGACGTCCTTGAAAAAAAATATAAAACAGTAATAACAACAACAGCAACAACAACAACATGATACATATGTCCGCGGACACAGTGGTATGACATAGTTACGTTTGGGGCGTCGTATCGTACGGTCAAACTCGTGCCACGATAGAGGTAGTAGCAGTTTTCGTAGACCTGAAATGATCTCCGAATGACAGGGCTCCTTAACCCAAAATCGTCAAAAATAGGCTTTTTTTTGCGTAATTCTCGTTGTGTACCTAGGTCATGCGATTTTTCATCCGCGATATAGCAGGTTTATTTTACTCCTAATCAGTTTTTGGGAGCGGTGTTGACCCCTTTACAACTGGAAACCCGTTTTGGGGGACAAAATTACTTGGACTTTGCACAGGGAGGGGTTCGGGGGCTCTAAAGGGGTTAAGCCCCCAAAGTGAGGGGTAGTATTAAGTAAAAAAAGTGGTGCACCTCTATCGTAGCACGCGTCCTTCATGCATGTCTCCATCGGGGGCCGGTTGTTACTTCGAAAAATGCCCGCTGCTACGGGCGATACCTTTTATCTGGTGGAGTCCCACTGGACGGGCGTCCAGTGTTCCACACTACAACCCTAGTAATCTGGTTGGCATCAAATAAAGACTACGGGGGGAGGGGGGTACGTTTGGGCGCATGTTTGGCAGTGCCTCGTAGTCACCCACCCGCGCGAGCGACACCTCCCCCTGTTCCTTTGCAGTATTGTCGTCCAAAGGTAGCCCCCCCAACTTTTCTTTGACGAAATCGCCGGTTTTCAAACCAGCTCCCGGCCGTATCTCCCGAAATAAGGTCCCCCTTGCCATCCCGACGTCATCGTTCGACAGTCCTTAGCAAACAACAAAATACTTGAAGATAATATTTTTGACATCATCCTTCCTCGTGCTGAGCAGCCACGAAACGCTCGTTAAAGATAACCGCTGCTTTGTTTGGTGGGGGCTATCGTAGAAGCCGTCAAAATTAATTTTTCGCGCTGTTCGATTAATTTCACGATGTAAGTCCGTAATGGACTGGTTAGCTGCTCCGTGTGCCAACAAAATCACCTGGGGCTTACTTTTGTCGGCGAGGTAAGTAAGGAGTTACTCGTAGCCTCGGTCGCCAGTCAAACCAAATATGATTTATCTCGAGGGGTGACAGCGTTTTTGGCTCAGACGCGTGCTACGATGTAGAGGTGCACCACTTTGTTTCTGAGGGTTCCTTATTTCGGGAGCCCAAGACCTCTCCCAAAAAACTGATCTGGAGAACAATAATTCTGCTGGGTCGGACGAAAGATCTCACGGCCCAGGTACACGACGAAAACCAAGAAAAAAAAAGTACCTATTTCCGACGATTTGGGTTAAGGAGGCCCCGTTATCCAGAAAATATGTTTTGCCAAAACAGGTCATACCTCTCTATCGTAGCAAGCGCCCTCAGCCAATAACAAAGTAGCTATTGCGCTGGCCGGTACGAAGTAAAGACGGGTGAAAAACGCCCCGAGAGCGAGCGGAGATACTCGATGGCCAAGTGGTCGACAATGTTGCTCTTTCTTTAGAATTTTTTCGACGCGTGTACTACGATAGATAGGTACCACGTTTCGTGTGTGAAAATGTTTTCTGAATGACGGGGCTCCTTAACCCCAAATGTCGGAAATAGGTCAGTTTTTTTTTCATGAAGATTCTCGTTCCATACCGAGGCCACGGGATGTTTCGTCCGGTGCAGCAATTACATTTTTTCTCCAAATCAGTTTCTGGGAGCGGCCTTAAGCTCCTAAAGTGAGGGGTAGTATTGAGAAAAAATGGTGCACGTCTATCGTGGCACGCATCTGTCCCTCGGGAGGCAGATACAGGCGGCGTGAGCGCTACAATTCGAGGTAGCCGCGACCGTCGTCGCGGCCACTCCGGATAGGATGCCGTCTGCATGGTTGAGCAAACTCGCTGTCGCTGGTATTGCGGTCAATCTCGGTGATGTAGGTGGTAGTCGGAGAAGGACCGTGGTCTTGGCTCGGGCGGCAGGTGATGCGGTGGGTGCGCGCGGCGTTTTTTTTCGTGGGTGGTTGTAGGGTGGGTCCACGGGTGGTGGGCGCTTGGGCCTGAGGTGTGAAGTGGCAACGGTACCGACAATAATGTTTGGTGGGCGGCTCTGTGGTCGTGTGGGCCACTGCATTATCGGCGGAAGTGGGACGGGTCAGAAACTTTGAACAACTCGTGGGCCGGATCGGGTCAGGTTAGGGGGTGTTAGTTATCTCACGGGTCGACTCGGCCCGGGTCAGGAGTTTAGTTTAAACCCCACGGATCGGCCGGGCCGGGTCGGGTCACCATGACCCGAGCCGACCCGTGAAAATCAGCCTAAGCAAAACAACTCACGTTTCCACCTTTGTAGTCTGTGCCTCGAGCGTACCCGGCACCCGCAACATCGCCGCGAACATCAAGTTGTCGAACACCGACAGGCCTTCCAGGCACCCGGTACCTCCCTGCCTCGTGAAGCCAGACTGGAGGATGTAGGACACCTGGTGGTTCATCAATTGTATTGGTGTACACAACAGCAGTGTGTCATGAATTTGCCCAGCTTCGGCAAGATGGTTGACGACTTCAAGCTATTAGCACGTCTATGAAAACAGGTTCGTCTCTCCCTCTGCCACCTATCACCAGGATGCGAGGAGGAGCGAGTGGGGGGGGGGGGGGATGGCAGACCCCCACCAATGCGTGGGCATGGAGCTTGGATGCGAGAATACAATGTAAATAACGCGTGTTGAGGAAGAGGGAGCAAGGGAACGGAGCACTCTGTAGATGAAGCTTAAAACGGAGGTAGGCCCAGAAGGGAGTCAGACTTCCTGCAAGTGCATGGATTCCTTAGGGAGTTAGACCTATCGCAAGTGCACATGGGTTTCCTTTTGTTTCCTGGATGTTTTCGTCGTAGGGAATGCCGTCAGTGGTCAACGTTAAAAATTCATACTGCCTGCACATTGACGGAGGGCAAGAACAATCGTATTGTTCAAAAAAAATCTTCCCCGGGCAATGCTCTGAGCTGTCAACGTTGAAACCCAACACATACTGAGTCATCCCGGACGTTACGGGTGCGGCAGAACGTTCTGAGCTCCCACCACGAGAAGCTATATCACCCGAAACATAACTTCGAAGACATTCACTCGCCCAATCCGGCCAATATTTCTGTATGCGAGGTATGCTACAATAGAGGTATACCTTTTTTTTGGCTATTTTGTTTTCTGAATGACTTAAGACACTCATTAACCCAAAATCGTCGGAAAATACGCCCCATTGATTTCCTTTTTTTGCATCATTCTCGTTGTGTACCTATGCCAGATGGGATTTACATCCGGCACCTAGCAGTTGTATTTTTCTCCAAATCAGTTTTTGGGGGAGGTCTTTAAAAAAAGGAAAAATGGAGGAACCTCGGAAAAAAAGTGGTTCAACCTCTATCGTAGCCCACGTCATGCGCTATCAACACTTACAAAACAAACATACCCGTACAATTATCGTACTGAGCGATAGATATGCACTCGATGGAGCTCAATCGGCGAGAAGAAACGGTTCGCTCGAAAAGCGCAATTCCTACAGCGGGATGTGGGATGACTCTGACTGCACATTTTCACATCTGGCAAAGTAAACAATCATACTGGATCAACATTGAAACACATACTGCACCTTGTCATTTGGAAAGTATACTGATGCTTGTTAACTATGCGCTAGTTGTAAAGCAAACGTACCCGTTCTGAACGATAGATATGCACTCGAGGAGCTCAACCAGCCAGAAACATTTCGCCCGAAAAGCGCAATTCCTAACGCGGAATGTGGGATGAATCTGACCGCACATTTCCACATGGCAAGTGAAACAATAATTGATGCATCAACGTTGAAACGCATACTGCACCGCGTCATTTGTCAAGCATACTAATGTTTGTTGCTTCGAAGTCATTATACTTGTTATACGATAATGTGCATATATGAGTTTCATCGTTCATCACTCAAAAAAATGGCGCAAAAACAAAGTACTAATAAGTTTTTGCACTACAAAGTAGACTATTTATTATTATGCTTCTCATTATGCTTGGTATCCGCCAATGTGCGTTCATAAGGGTTTCGACGTTGATCACTCATAGCATGATTCCCAAAGAACAAAACTCAAAAACAGGAGGAAACAAACAATATCTCACCGTTATAGTGGACAAAAAATAGGACCCCTCCCAATAAAAACTCACCCATGTAGTATATTACAAGTACCAGCAACGCAGCTTGCAAAGATGAGTATTGACCTCAAATTCGTCGAACTCACGGCTGACGTCCTTGATATATTTTTTATAAAATATCTTCGTATAGAATGAAAATCAACAATACTTCGCCCCGCCTAAATATAGACAAAAAACATGTGTACCTGCTGGTATACACCAGGTAGCTACTCCTCAGTCTACTGAGGTTTCACATCTTGTCCTATTGATAATAGGCCAAAATTCAACAAATGACTCGTCCCACGGTGCAGGAGTTGTACTTTTTTAGCCGAAAGGTTTTGACGCGTGCTACGACATGAGGTAACACTCCAAACTATTTTGCTTTTTCGTTTCCGAAAGACGGCGCGCTCCTTAACCCAAAATCGTCGGAAACAGGTAAATAATGTTTTTGCGTGATTCTCGTCGTGTGCACCGAGGCCATGAATGGGATCTTTCATCCGGTATGGTAGACGCGTTCCACGAAGCAAGGCTATGGTACGGTTGCGGTTACTCCCCCTCGTTCACTGCCGCGGGTCTTCAGCAGTCGCACGAGTGGCTCTGCACCTCACCAAAACGCGTTAGGTGGTTAGCTTGGCGCAACCTAGCCAACCATCCCATTAAGGATTTTCATATCGAAAAAATAAAAACAGCACGAAAGTCTATGACCGCAAGGAGCAGGGGGATCACTCGCGCGAGTGACCCCGAGGGCCACTGCAAAAAGAAAACCATAAAACAACATAACTCCCCCCCCCCCACCGTTGCTTTGTACATACTACGATAGAGGTATCACTTCTCGTCTGTAACGGTTTCTTCTACATAACGGGGGTGCCTTGACCCAAAAAAATCGGAAATATTTTTTCGGATGATCCTCGTTCTCTACCTCGGCCATGGGAGTCTTCATCCGCGATAAAGCAGGTTTATTCTTCTCCAGAACAGTTTTTGGGTTAAGAAGGACATGCCATCGTGTCTTAACCTCCTAAAGTGAGGGGTAGTATTAAGAAAAAATGTGGTGCACCTTCATCATCGTAAGCAACGCGTCGGTCAACAGTTTTTTTTACTCCAAATCAGTTGTTGGGTTAAGAAGGACGTGTCTTGAGCTCCCAAATTGAGGAAACCTCAGAAAAAAAAACGTTGCACCTAAAGTGAGGAACTACCGTTTCACGTCGAATAATTTCACGAGGTGATCAAAGCTTCGGTAGGTACAAAGGAACGGCAGGGGGGCTATACTGTTTTTAAGTTGTTTTTTGCAGTGGCCCTCGGGGTCACTCGCGCGAGGGACCCTCCTGATCCTAGCGGCCATAGGCCTTCGTGCTGTTTAACATTCTCGACATGAATCCTTAGTGTGTGATAGTCAGCACGGTTGCGCCAAACTGACCACCTAACGTTTCGGTCAAGTGAGGTACAGAGCCACTCGTGTGAGTGGCTCAGACCAGGTAGTGAAAAACGGAGGGGTATCCGCTATAGCCTTGCTCGTCAGGGGGGTCACGTGTGGGGGCCTTTCTTTGCAGTGGGTTTTTCGGGTCCCTCGCGCGAGTGACCCGCCTGCTGCTTTGCAATCAAAATCATTCTTCGTGGCGTTTACTTTCGCTATAATAATCCACACAATGGAATGTTAAGCTGCGCTTCCTGCAACACAAAAAAAAAAGGCCCAAGACAGTATTTTGGTCGGTGAGGTACAGATCCACTAACCCGAGTGTCTCAAAAACCGGGTGCAGTGAAAATGAGAGAGCGCTTCACACGTCAAACCGGGTATATCGAAAATGGGAGAGTGCCTCAAAAAGCGGGTATAGTGAAAATGGAGAGAGTGCCTCAAACACTGGACGTACAGTGTTGAAAAATAAGAGAGCGCTTTAAACCGGGTACAGTGAAAATGGGAGAGTGCCTCAAACCGGGTACAGTGGAAATAGGAGAGTGCTTAAAATCGGGTACAGTGAAAATGGGAGAGTGCCTCGAAAACCGGGCAGTGAGAAAATGGGAGAGTGCCTCAAAAATCGGGTATAGTAAAAATGGGAGTGCCTCAAAAAGCGGGTATAGTGAAAATGGGACAGTGCCTCAAAAACCGGGTACAGTGAAAATGGGAGAGTGCCTCAAAATTCGGGTAGTGTCAAAATGGAAGAGTGCCTCAAAAACCGGGTAGTGTGAAATGGGAGAGCGCCTCAAAAACCGGGTAGTGTGAAAATGAGAGTGCCTCAAAAACCGGGTAGTGTGAAAATGGGAGTGCCTCAAAAACCGGGTAGTGTGAAAATGGGAGAGAGCCTCAAAAACCGGGTGGTGTGAAAATGGGAGAGTGCATCAAAAACCGGGGTGTGTGAAAATGGGAGAGTGCCTCAAACCGGGTAGTGTGAAAATGGGAGGGTGCCTCAAACCGGGTACAGTGAAAATGGGAAAGTGCCTCGAACCGGGCACAGTAAAAATAAAAGTACCCGGGGGCTACGCGTGCTACGATAGAGGCGCACCACATTTTTTTTTGAGGCTCACCTCGCTTTTGTCAATGAGGCTCAACACCTCTGTCAGAAACTGATTTAGAGAAAAAATAAAACCTGCTACTATATTGCGCATGAAAAAATCCCATGGCCTAGGTAAGAGAACGAGAATATCGCGCATGAAAAAAAAATGGCCTATTTCCGACGATTTTGGGTTAAGGAGCGCCGTCATTCAAAAACAATTTCAGGTCTACGAAAACTGCTACTACCTCTATCGTAGCACAGAGTGCCACCCCCAACGCTGCGCCAGCTAGCGTTGGGCTGCGAAAGCAACTGAGTTAAATCGACACACGACGCGTGTGAAAATACGTGGAAGTGTGGTGAGCTAAAGCTTTATTTTTCCCCATCCGCCGGAGGATTAAAAAAAAAAAAAAAAAAAAAAAAAAGCCACCCCCGCCGCAGCCTTGGTCGAGAGTAGAAATAATAGTATTTAAGGGTTAGGGCATGTATATGCTTGGTCGGGCGTTGCGCGAACGAGCGAACGAACGAACGCCTTCTCGAAGTCAAATTTCGGGGGTGATGATGATGTTGATCTTGATGAGCACCTGTTGAGGAGCTCTCGGAAATGGGTCGGGTTGCGCGACCGAACGCCTTCGAAGGCATGTTTCCGGTTTGAGATATTCAGCTAGCTCCTAGTGTTAGGAGCTCAGAAAATTCGTAGAATCTGCTGCTGCATCCCCCTGCTGTGGGATGGCTCAAATGACGCCTGCCACGATAGCTAGAGAGCAGTTTTCGTAGACCTGAAATGGTTTCTGAACGAAGGGGCTCCTTAACCCAAAACCGTCGGAAATACGCCATTTTTCTTCTTCTGCACGATTCTCGTTGTGTACCTATTGATAACAGGCCATGGGTTCTTTCATTCGGTTTATACACCAAGTATGGTGTGCTTGTAGCAGTTTCATTTCCCTCCAGAACAGATCAGTTTTTTTGGGGACATGTCTTAAGCTCCCAAATTGAGGAACCTTGCAGAAAAAAAGTGGTGCACCCCCTGCCGTGGGATGGCTCAAGTGACGCCTGCTACAACAGGGGTAGCACATTTCGTAGACCTGAAATGGTTTCTGAATGAAGGGGCTCCTTAACCCAAAATCGTCCGAAATAGGCCGTTTTTTTTCTTGCTTCATCCTTGCTGTGTACCTACTGATAATAGGTCATGTGGGTTCTTTTATCCGGTATATATATGGTGCAGCAGTGTCATTTTTCTCCAGACAAATCAGTTCTGTTGGGGAGAGGTCTCAAGCTCCCAAACTTGAAGGAACCTCAGAAAAAGTGTAGAGCACTCCTGCCGGGGAACGGCCCAAAAATAAAGCATTTCTCCTCCTTCCTTATACCTCACGGACCCGTATCGCCCGATACGAGGATATAGGGCACCTGCACAGTGTGGTTCTCTACGATTTCGGGCACAAGACTTTACATTTTCGACCTGATTTCCGGAACGATAGGAACGATAAACTCAATGGTCGACGTGAAAGCTCTTGCTGCATACCGTCGAATACCATGCTGCATAGACTATCGAACAGCCATAATGTTAATTATGCGTTAAAACCTTTCCAATGGGTGGTTAGACGAGTGGACATAGCCTGGGTTGCCCGATGATGCATTAAAACCTTTCCAATGGGTGGTGTTAATAGACTAGTCTGGGTTGCCCGCGTACCAACCGTATCGATATGAGGCAACGGAGTATATACCTGTTTACATGTAGACTATATACCCGGGTTCATCTAGAGTGTATGCCCGGGTACATCTAGATAATATATGCCCGGGTGCATCTAGATTATATACCCGGGTACATCTACCTGTTATTTATTACATCTAGAGTATATAACCGGGCGCATCTCTAGAGTATATGTCCGGGTACATCTAGAATATATATATATGTACCCGGGTATATTGAGAGTACATATCCAGGTACATCTATTAATAGAGTGCATACCCGGGTACATCTAGATTGTTACTCGGGCGCATCAAGAGTATATACCCGGGTACATCTAGGTATATGCCCGGGTGGATCTACAGCATATACCCGGTACATTTTAAGTACTTTCCCGGGTACATCTAGAGTATATACCCTGCTCAGCGCACCCTTACGTCTTCGTTTTGTTTTCGTTCTCTCACCTGGTGATCGGCGATAGACGTTCCCTCGAACCTTATCTCCCCCGCGCAGCGGCCGGCAGTCCTTCGCCCGCTCAAGAGCTCAAGGAGGGTGCTCGTTTCTGAAGACGCGCCAGAAACGCACGCACGCGCGTTTAGGGTCGTTCACAACGAACACAGTAAATTTACTGGATCGCAATGGCTGTTTTTATTGTCTTTGTCACAGATCGGGTTTTATTTTTAGTTTTAATTTTCATAAAAAATGTGATGACAGGATTGGTGGCAAAAAACACGAGTTTTGTTGTTGGGAAGAGATGATATTTGGCAATTAAAAATTTCACCAGTCGTGGGTGTTCGTTAATAATCGTGTATTTTTACCCATAAATTTGAAAGGGCCTCTACGAGATGGCCTGAGAGGAACAGGACACAGGAGGAGGTGGTGCGATGGCACGGTACCTGACCAATCCTAACCAGTCATTTCGCTCGTATCGGGAGCAATTCCTGTATCATCACCAGCAGCATCATCCTCGTCATCATGATCGTCATCATCATCATGATTGTAATCATCACCATCATCGTAATCATCATCGTGGTCACCACAAACACCATCATCGTCATCATTATCATTGTAATCACAATCTCCCATCATCGTTATCACGTCACCGCCAGCATCAGCAACACCGCGATCACGGTCACCACCACCATCATCATCATCCTTGTCATCATGATCGTCATCATTATGATCGTAATCATCACCATCGTGATCACCACAAACACCATCATCATCATCATCGTCATCACAATCTCCCATCATCGTCATCACGTCACCGCCAGCATCAGCAACACCGCGATCACGGTCACCACCACCATCATCATCATCCTCGTTGTAATGATCGTCATCATCATTATGATCGTAATCATCACCATCATCGTGATCATCACCATCATCGTGATCACTACAACCATCATCATCATCGTCATCATAATCTCCCATCATCGTCATCACATCACCACCAGCATCAGCAACACCGCGATCACGGTCACCACCACCATGATCATCATCCTCGTCATCATGATCGTCATCATTATGATCGTAATCATCATTATCATCATCATCATCACCATCATCGTGATCACCACAACCATCATCATCATCGTCATCATAATCTCCCATATCATCGCTATCACACCACCACCGGCATCAGCAACACCGCGATCACGGTCACCACCACCATCATCATCACCACCACCCCACCACCGTCATCATGATCGTCATCAGCACCAGCACCACCAGCACCACCACACCACTTCAGACGCGTGCTGCGATAGAGGTAGCACTTTTCGTCTGAAATGTTTTCCGAACGACGGGGATTCTTGACCCAAAATCGTCGCAATAGGCCATTTTTTCCCCCCCCGTGATTTTCGTCGTGTATCTACTAATAGGCCATGATATATTTCATCCGGTATGATAGCAGTTTTTCTTCTTCTCCACACAAATCAGTTTTTGGTGGAGGGGTCTTAAGCTCCCAAATTGAGCGGTAGTATTAAGAAACAAAACAGTGGTGCACCTCTATCGTAGCACACGCGTCTTGATCAGCACCAACACGGCGTGCTACGATAGAGAAGTAGATAATTTTCTCGCCAAAGATATTTTCCGGCCACGGCTCCTCAACCCAAACTCGTCGGAATGTTTCCTTATTCTCTCGCCGAAAACGATTTTTTGTTTCGTATACCTAGGCCGCGGGCCTATCCATCGGATTCCCCACATAATTTTTTTCCGCCAATTATATTTTCCGGCCGGCACGGCTCCTTAACCCCAAAATTCGACGGATTTTTTTCTTTGATTTCTCGCCAAAACTTTTCTAGTGCTTTCGTGTATACCTAAGCCATGGGTCTACAAATTTAAGCGCAGCTCTTGGGTGGGGTAAAGGGCCCCTGAAGCAGCCACCCTCAGAAGGTCAAATAGAAAGGGGGGGGTGCACCTCTTTGATCGTAGCATGCGAAAAAAAAAATGTGCACACCTCTTTTATCGTAGCATGCATCCTTAACCCAGAATCGTCGCAAAATCCCCGTTCTTGTTTCGCAAAATGCCCATTTTTGTTGTGCAAAAATAATATTTTGTTCATCGGGTTGCTCTCTATTTAAATTTCTTTCGAAAAACATTTCTTGGGGGTGACGTATAGAGCCCCTCACGCCACCACCCTTGGAAGGCGAAAAAAAGGGTGCACTGTTTTTGTTCTGGAGCTCTTAACATGGGTTGCTTTTTTGTGCCTCATCTAATACCTGGTTGAAGAAAGCTCAACGAGTGCGCAACCATTGTGGTGAACAAACCCATGGCCTAGGCATAAAAAAAAAATCAGATTTTGTGAGTGAAAAAAAGAATGAAATTCCGACGATACATGGCCTAGGCAAAAAAAAAAACAGGTTCGTGAGTGAAAAAAGGAATGAAATTCCGACGATCCACGGCCTAGGCATGAAAAAAATCAGAATCGTGAGTGAAAAAAGGAATGAAATTCCGACGATCCATGGCTTAGGCATGAAAAAAAAAAGATTTTCGTGAGTGAAAAAACGAATGAAATTCCGACGATTTGGGTTAATAAGGGGCCCCGTCATCCACGAAAAAAATACCCCCAAAAATGCTACACCTTCTACTGTAGAACGCGTCCTCAAGGGCTCTGCCACCCCTATAGGGCTGCACCTCTAAGGCAGTATCAATACCCATCAATCAGTACTATTCTATTAGTACTATTAATAGCATGTGTCAAAAATTCACCCGTCCAGCTTACCGCTCCCGCTTGGCCCCATGATAGCGCAGAGCGCTCCCGCAGGAATCTCCCCCCCCGTCGAGAACAGCACCTGCTTGTCAGCGTCTGCTTTGCCTTTTTCCCATCGACACCAAGACGTGGGGAAGCTGCTGAGGATCCAGGGCGGGTGTCGAACGGGGCGGGGGAGGGGGGGTGGGGGGTCGAAGGGGATCGCCACGTTATTGTATTCACCAAGAGCAATGTCTTGGTTATAACGTTGACCCGCGCCTTCTATTTTGTTGTTGTTGCTTTGCGCACATTTTCGTCGATGCGGGCGATGTCTGCTTTAGTTGACAAGCACAAACTGAGCCTCATGATTGATGCGGGCATGAAAAAAAAAAAACACCGGATTGAGCACCCTGGGTACCCCAGCGTGTATGTACCATATCTACTATACTATACCTGGTATAGTTTTTAGTTTCTGATGGTATTATCTTATCGTATCCCTCAGACAAAGTGGAAATCATTTCAGCCCTGAATTATATTTTTAATTAATACGAGTAGCGATGAATCGATTTCCCACTCACCCAGTCTTGTGTGGGAGCCAGCAGCTTAAATTCCGCCACTCCAGTATCGGTGAAGCGTTTCCATCGCTGTTGGCAGGTCTTGCCAGTGCCGCAGTCAATTTTCTGCGCAAAAAACGTGGTCCGGGTCGACGCAACAACAAAAGCTCCCCCTCACGACACGTGCTACGATAGAAGTAGTGGCAGTTTTCGTGTGAAATGTTTTCCGAATGAGGGGGCTCCTTAACCCCAAATCGTCGGAAATAGGTCATTTTTTTTCTTCATGATTCTCGTCGTGTAGTTATTATGCCATCGGATTCTTCACGTCCGCGATATTTAAATCAGGTTTTTTTAGTATTTTTCCAAAACAATTTTTGGGTTAAGAAGGGCATGTCTTATCATGTCTGAAACCTCCGAAAAAGTGAGGAGAGCCTGAGACAGGCTCCTCACTTTAGGAGGTCTTAAGCCTCCTAAAGTGAGGGGTAGTGTTAAGAAAAAAGCTGTACGCCTCTATCATAGCACGCGTCTTAATTCACGAAGCACGAGTGAATCATAACGAAAATCCAGAGGGATATACCTTGTATACTTAGCTCCTTTCACGCTGGCGAAAATAAGTACAACACGGCAAAATAGAAATACGTAGAAAAGGCACGCGTGTTGTGCGTGATTGCTTAACGTTTTGAAGCTCACAATGCACGTTGCCGAATGACAATAAATATTAAATAGACTCCACAACCATGTATGAAAACACGCGGAAGTGTGGTGAGCTTAATCTTTATTTTTCCCCATCTCCGCCGGAGGATACACAAAACAAACAAACAGACGCAATGAGCATATACTTAACCATATTTACATTTTTGCCCTGGTTTTCTTCTGCTTCCTGAGAACGAATCTTACGTGTGATCGACGACGAAAAGCTCATACCGCACATTATTGCCACAAAAGAAAAAAAACTAACAGCTCAGTGCCCCGAGGTTACCAAGGTTGGTCAACGCGTGTTCTACGACACCGAGGTAGCCCTTTTCGGGCCAAAAAAAAAAAAAATGAACTACACGGGGCTCCTTTAGAGCCCCAAAACCCCTCCCTATACTAATTCCAAGTAATAGTGTCACCCCAAAACGGGTTTCCAGTGGTAAAGGGGTCCCAAAATCGTCAGAACACCATTTTTTTTCGCAACATTTATTTTTTTTATACCCTGACTGACATGGATCTGATACGGATTTCACTTTCGGTTTACTCAGTAGCATTTTTTTTCTTTTCTTTTTTTGGGTCGGGGTTACTGAGTTTATGCACGTGGCCGTAGTCATATGACCGTAGACCCTCGCATCCCCTACTATGCCGGGACGGCGCACGTCGGGTTTTCACCAACCAGGCAGACGTTGCTTGCACCAAGCACGAAGCGCCGTGAGATGTTCGGCGAGTCGCATGAAGGGTGAACTGCATCCTTCCAACAACCGCTGGTAACACGGACTTCCGCACCTCGTGCCTACTTTCTTTCTTATGGATGACTGGGAGCAATTGGTTACTTTGTTTTCTGGTGTGGCCACTCCAGAGACAGCAATGGGCATTACCACGTAACTGCCTCGTGGGTGCCTTACCATATTCACACTACGTCATGCGATCCTTTTCTTTTTTTTCTTTTGGGGGGGGGGGAAGTACAGAGCTCTTCAAGCATTATACTTTTGGGGGGAGGGGGGGAGGGGGTTGAGGTATAGAGCTCCTCTAAAAGCCACCACCCAACTGAAAATACAATCCGATGGACAAGCCAAACCCGTATCTTAGGGATACAAAAAACCCGTACTACACATTAAAACATCATATTTGGAGACAAGAATGACCCATTCCGACGATTTTAGGTTAGCGCTTTTTTTACAAATTTACTTCAAGTTAGTATAGGGAGGGATTTGGGGTCTCTTAAAAAAGGGCGTAAGGAGCCCCGTCATCCGGAAATCAAGCCACCACCCACACAGAAGGCCAAAAAGTGGTGCGCCTACGCTATCGTAGAACGCGCCAGGGTATTGTTTCCTTTTGGTCTCCTCTTTCACGTACGTACCTGAGTTGAGCCGAGGAGGGCCTCTCGCTCTTTCTGCTCCCCGCCCCTCCCCCCTTCCGCGAAGGCGACGCCACGATGGCCTCCACTCGCTTCCACTGGAGCCCCCCCCACACTACCGCGAAAACGCCTCCATAAAACAAAACATTCACAAGATGCAGAGAAGAATGCGGTAGTGGGTTTCCAGTCGGCAGCAGTGACAGCATGAGTGTTCGGTAGCGGGTGTTCGGCCAGCGGCAGTGATAGCAGTATTCCGTGGTGGGTTTCCGCCCCCAGAAGCAGTGGCATGTGCGCACAGTGGAGTAAGGGGGCGGGGGAGAGGGGGAGTTTTGGGGGAAAGGGGGGGGTCATTGATCAGACGTGCGCAGCTTTTGATAACAGTGCCCCGTTGAGGGTTTCCAGTCCGAGGCGGTGAGCATGTGCGCGCGGCGGAGTAACGCGGAGTTGGGGGGGGCACGTAATGAACATATTTTTGCATTGATCGCAGATTTCCGTACTGGATGTCAGGTCAGCAACGGTAAGCATTAGCGCGCCGCGGGGAGGGTGGGGTGGAGGGGGGCCATGGAACAGAAAATGTGCATCGCTTGAATGAGATATCGTGGGACATTGGTTTTGTGTATATACGAAGTAGTTGGTATCACATGCCGGGTAGTTGTTTAAAGCTTCATCACGTAACTCATCGATAGGACAAAAAATAGGGCACCTTGGTGCCACGTTTTCGAGAAAATGGTTTGTTGTGACCTAGGAAAGTTTTTGAAGTGTATCCAACCCTAAGTCCGTAACCCATTTTTTAGTTTTTGCTGCTCATCCCGTGTAGTGTCTTCGCAATGTTTCTTTTCTCTTTCTCCCTCCCTAGGCGTAGTTCAGATCCAGGGGGGTCACTTAGCATCCTCTTCTCCCCCCCCCCCCACTTCGGCCAAAACCCCTGAACCTATGCGGGGAAACCCCCTGAACCTATGCGGGGACGTTCCACACAATCCCCAGTATGTCTCCCACACAGAACTGTGCATTCATTCTCCACAATCCACCGCTGTGTTTCGTACACAGCAACGTGTGTGCCTTAACCATTTTCTCGAAGAAGTGGTAAGCTGAACTGAAAATGAAACAGACACTAGTACCGTAGTAGCGATCGTGATGGAATACAAGTTCTATTAATAACCTTCTATTATTGGTAACAGATTTTGGATACCGGAGAAACCATCTTCGAACACTGAAAGCGAACAAACGCGTGACTTGGTAAAATAAAAAGCGGGGAAAGCAAACGGGCAGCGCTTCGATGCGACTCGACGAGAGGGAAGATAGAGGGCTGAAGTCTTCTCACGATATAACGGAAAGCACGTACCGCAGTGGGAAGCGATGGAGAAGAGCCCGCTTGATGACCTTTGATCTGAGTTACGTCTAGGAATGGAGAAAGAGAAAGAAAGAAATCGCGAAGATAATGGACGGGAGGCAAAACAAAAAAAACGTGGACCTGCCAAGCCTACTATGACACGCTACAAAAAACAGTAATGAAGCACGGCTTTGTGTGTCCAGAGCCAAAACAAGGCGAACACAGTAAACGAGTAGTGAGCATGCTAAGCTTTCTGCACGATGAAAGAAATGAAGAGAAAACACCCGTGAATAAAAAGCAATAGAAAACGGCTTGTCCCGAAGGTGATCAAGGGCAAAAAAACTCCTGCAATTAGAGACGAGGTGGAAAGTAAACGTTTATCTGGCCAGAACTAAACACTCCGATAATTCACACGCCACAAAAACTTTGAACAATGTTGAGTGAGACAGCCAGTACCCCCGCGACTCCCAAAAAATCTCCTGGGGCCCTTGGAGACGCCTGATTGCCTCTGTTTACAACCTCAATATCAACACTTTCGACGTTCTTGTCCCCTCTAATTATTCCTTGACTTTACGAATCTTGAACATCGACTGACGAAGAATGATGGAGTTGGTCTTGCCACCACGAAATATATTGCAGAAGGGGTTCCCCCATAAGGCGGTCTGAGTAAGGGCTAGTATGGCGGTATGCCGATATAAGGCGGTTAAACTCGCTTGGCACGGCTGGGGGTAATAGTGAATTGCACTAAAAAACCGGAATGGATAAGGCCGGCTGCCTCCAATAAGACGTTCATGTGGCTCTGGCACACTACGGCCTGACTGGGGGGGGGCTAGGGACAGCTCACGCTATCGCTATATATAGCGGGAACCGAAGGACACCCCAGCTAGCGCTGGATTGCGAAGGCATTGAGTTAAATCGACACACGACGTGTACGAAAATACGTGGAAGTGTGGTGAGCTCAAGCTTTATTTAGCCCCGTCCGCCGGAGGATGAAAGAAACAAGCTAATGACAACGAAATCACGCGAGAACAACAACAGTCATAGCAACAGCAGCAGCAGCAACAACGACGACGACGACGACGACGACGACAACAACAACAACAACAACAACAACAACAACAACAACAACAACAACAACAACAACAACAACAACAACAACAACAACAACAACAACAACAACAACAACAACAACAACAACAACAACAACAGCAACAGCAACAGCAACAGCAACAACAACAACAACAACAACAACAACAACGACAACGACAACGACAACAACAACGACAACGACAACGACAACGACATCGACAACGACAACGACAACGACAACGACAACGACAACAACAACAACAACAACAACAACAACAACAACAACAACAACAACAACAACAACAACAACAACAACAACAACAACAACAACAACAACAGCCAGACTATGCTGTCACTTTTATTCTCAAAAATGAAGGATCCCTCATTGGATTCCGCGAACGTCTGTTTCCCGATTAACCGCTTCACCAATGGCGCCCTTTCGCCGAAGAGTCTTCCCCAATGGTACCCTTTCGCCGAAAAGTCATACCGTCCACCGGTGGTGCAACAACAACAAAAAACTTTGAAACAACCCGGCTCCTCAATAGCAGTAGTAGAGCTTATTTTTTACCACTTTTTCGAGACGATGGTTGGCGCACACTGTGTGCGAGACGAAGACGAAGGGGGTTTCACGGTACATTGGTTGGATGCGTGTTGTTGGGCTAGGGGTAGGGTTAGGGTATATATGATGTAACGAGTGTGTCAACCATTTTCAAGAAAGAGAGAGCGGCAAGGTACCGACTGATTCTACGATAGCCTCCCCCAAAACCAGCTGTTTTCTTTAACGAACGTTCCATGGCTGCTCGACACAAGGAAGGATGCTGTATGGAAAAAAAAGGTCTTAATGTATTTCCTTGGTTGCAAACGACTATCGAACGATGACATCGAGGTGGCGGGGGGCACCCGTATTTCTGAAGTTGGGGCCGGGGGCTGGCTGGTTTCGAAACCGGCGACGTCGTTTAAGAAACCTTTGGGGGGGGGCTACCGTAGAACGTCTCTACCTTCCTTTCCGGGTATCCTACATTATTATTAAGTTATTGCGTTTTTCACCATGGACGGAACTAACCCTTAGCTCTAACCCTAACCCAATGACCTAACCCGAACCCTAACCCTAACCAATAACCTACCCCGAACCCTAACCCAATGACCTAACCCGAACCCTAACCCAATAACCTAACCCGAACCCTAACCCGAACCCAATAACCTAACCCTAACCCTAACACTAACCCAATGACCTAACCCGAACCCTAACCCTAACCCAATGACCTAACCCGAACCCTAACCCTAACCCAATGACCTAACCCGAACCCTAACCCTAACCCTAACCCTATCAACCATAGAAAGCAATACCGGTCGAAGTGCCCCCCCCGTAATGACGTCACTTGGGGTCAAATGGTTGAAAAAAACGCACAATAACGTGCATCACTTCCACTGCACTTTTCGAGCCGAACGTTTCTGGTCAACCGGGGGTTGAGCTCCTCGAGTGTCCGTGTGTGACTACGAGGTAGTCGATCGGTTAACGACGCGTGCAACGATGACAGAGGTGTAATGTAGCAGTTTTCGTCTGAAATGTTTTCTGAATGACGGGTCTCCCTCACCCAAAATCGCCGGAAAACAAAAATAATAATGGGTCATTTTGTTTGCGTGATTTCTCGTTCTATACCTGGACCCCATGGGAGTTTTTCATCCGGTAGCAGTTTTGTTTTTCTCCCAAAATCAGTTTTTGGGGGAGGTCTTAAGCTCCCGAATTGGAAATCCTCAGAAACAAGATGGTGCACCTCAGTCGCAGCACGCGTCTAACATGGCATTTTTTGCGAGCATATTTTTGCTTTTAGTACTATCAATAGTGATAGCGCATATAAAATCTTGGTCGAGCTTCCCGAACGAACATCTTCGAAGTCAGGTTTCGGGTGATGATCATGATGGCGAGATATTGAGCCTCTCAGCTTAGAGGTTTCAGGGCTCAGACAATTCTGCCGTACCCCTTAGAGTGGGACCACTCTAGACGCAAGCAAATGAAGAGGACCCACGCTAAGGTAAACGTGGTGCTCATTTTTTTTTTCCGTGCAAATGTTTCTCAATTTGGGAACTTGAAGATAAATTGTCCCCAAAAAGAGTGTCCAGTGAGTAGTCTAGAGCCCCAAAACCCCTCCCCTATACTAACTTCAAGATAAATTGTCCCTAAAAGGGTTCCCAGTGGTGAAGGCGTTAAGACCTCCCCCACAAACCGATTCAGAGAAAAAAAAACCTTCTTTATCGCGGATAAAAAATCCCACGGCCAAGCTAGAGGTACACGACGCGAATAGGCGCATTTTTTGTTGTTGTTGTCCATTTCCGACGTTTTTCGGGTTCTACAACCCCTTCAGAGCCCCCAAATCCCTCCTTACGCGGAACTCCAACTATATTCGTCCCTAAAAAGGGTTTCTTAACGCAGTTGTAAAGGCGTTAAGGAACCCCGTCGTTCAGAAAAACAAAAGAGGACAAAAACTGCTCGCACCCGGCATGCGTTTTTTGTTTTTGTTTTTCCTTCTGAGACGACTCCACACACGACGAGCTAGCTCTATATACCTCAAATCATTGAAAAAAACAAAAACGACATTCGAGAAAATAAGAGTGCGACGAATGATACCCCCGACAAAAAAATGGCATGGTTTAGGTACATACATACAAGGCAAAACATATGGGCAAAACATATGGGCAAAACAGGGCTATTAAATTTCTACGATTTGGGACTCAAGTTGCCCCGTTAATCAGAAATCGTGTCAACCAAAAATGTCGCTACCGAAGCTTGTCGTATAGCCTGCGTCCAGGTGTCTCTAGTGGGTGTACCGATTTTTTTTCGCTTCTGAGGCTCGCAACTGATTTTCGACAAACTAAGATGATACCCCCCGAGAAAAAAAACCCATGTCTTAGGTACATGAAGCGAAACATATGGGAAAACAGGGCTGAAAATTCCGACCATTTCGGGTTAAGGGGCCGCGTCACTAAAAAACCGTTTCGGCCAAAAAGCTGCTAGCTCCTATTATCACAGATAGCACGCGTCCACGCACCGTAAATATACTAGCGTGATCCCACGCTAAAGGGGTACAGTATTCAAACTTTCTGGGCTCGTAGCATTAAGGATGCTCAACGCATCACCCCCCCAAAAAATGGCTTCGACAAAAAGACATTCGTTCGTGCAACACACCCGGACCAAAATTGCCAAATTTCACTGCGCTGGTTCAAATAAAAAATTAGTGCACGCGCGTAAACATTAGCATCCAAACCGATCGTGCCACCATGCACTTGAGGAGCTCAAGACCGGTCCATGAAACGGTTGACCCCAAAAAAAAGCGCACGACCCCGAGATGGCCACAGGGGATAATAAATCCAACCACAACGACCGGAAAAATCACACACGCACAAGCAAAAGTTGACGACACAGTTCTACGATTTCCCCGCTCCGCGAGTTCCGTCCCGGCGCCAGCCACACTTTTTTTCACCTAACCGAGCTACCGCAGCCGGCTCACCTCCTCCGAGAGCCAACATCGCCAAGGCAAAGGTGGCCGCTACGGCCGCCAACACCAGCAGCCCGTCCGTCTCGTCCCGCGTTCCCGGCAATATCTGAGTCGGGCAGGAGGGGTTTATACAGCCCGCTCCCTCGCAGTTGTCGAACAGTAGCACCTGCAGGGGAGGGAGGGAGGGGAGGGGAGGGGGGGAGGGGAGGGAAGGGGAGGGGGAAGGTTTTTCGCAAGAACGGAAAGAAGGGGTTTCCAGCCGAAGAGTGTGTGTGTGGGGGGGTCCATCCGAAAAGGAAGGGTTTCTAATGGAGTTGGAGCGGATTTCGTCAGAAGGGGGAGATATTTTTATCCGATTGGGACGGGGTTTCATCCGAACGAGACGGAGGGGTTTCCGTCCTAATGGGAGGGGTTTCCATCCGACTTTTTGAAGGGGTTTCCGTCCGGACAGGAGGGGTTAAATCCGGTTGGGAAGGGTTTCGACCCCAAAAGTAGAGAGAGACCGTGGGAATGACTGAGAGGGGCAGGGGTTTCCATAAGAACATGAGGGGCTTTCGTCTGAACGGGAGGGGTTCTCGTCTGAACGGTGTAGGGTTTCCGCCCGAACAGAGGGGGGGGTTATCCCAACGGGAGGGGCTTCCACCCGAACGGCAAGGGTTTCTATCCGAACCGGAGGAGGTTTCCATCTGAACGGGAAGAGTTCCCATCCAAGAGAGAGGGTTTCCATGGACGGAAGGACGGAGGAGTTTCCATCCGATTCAGGCGTTTCCGAAGCCCCTTTGCCAGGCAAAGTAGCACTTACAGAAACGATTGTATTCACACCAGAGGCAGTTGGGATGTAGTCATTCTCGCGGCGCCGATAAAAAGCGGTTGGTGTACTAAAATATCACTGTCCGCCCACGACCACTACCACCTCCAACGACCGCCATCACCATCCCTCACCACCATTTCCTCATCACCACGGTCAATGTCACGCGCGTACTACGATAGCGGCACTAGTAGCACTTATAGGCTAGAGAAATTTCTCAAGGACGGTGCTCCTTGCCCCAAAATCGTCCGGATACGCCATTCTTGTTTTGCAAAATGATTTAATAAAGTACCTAGGTCATGGCGGATGGGCTTGTTTTGTTAATCGGATTGCAGGTTTATTTTTTTCACTCGTTGTGCTCCTCTCTTCGTCTCGTGTGTTTAGGGTGGGAAAGCGTTCGGAGTGTTTCCCGGCAGAAAAATTGATTTCGTCATGATTTTTCGGATCTTCCTGAAGAGGGCTCCAGCATCGTTGTGTAAAGACGGACTTTAGATTAGCGACAAGAGTTAAAGTGAGAACAGGAACAAGAAACAATTGCAGCAACAACAGCAGCAACGACAGCAACCGCAACAACAACAAAAACAACAAAAACAATAACAGCAACAGCAGCAACAGCAACAACAACAACAGCAACAGCAGCAACAACAGGACGAACAACAACAACAACAACATCACAACAACAACAAAAACAACCACAACAACAACAACCACAACAACAACGACAGGAAGCTACGGTAAGGGGTAACTTATGTGGGGCCTCTTTTTTCAGTGGGTCGGGCTCACTTGCGCGAGTGATCCCCAACATGTTCCTTGGTTGCGGTCTTCATCTTTCTTTGTGTTCACTTCTTTGTGCGCGGTATGACACCGCCACATGGAATGGCTATTAGCTACGCTGCGCCAATCACATCGCCTGTCTGACGATGTTTTTCGTTGAGGTACACAGAGTCGTAGAGTGGCCCAACCCTGGCGGTGAAAAAGCGGGTACCCGCGATACAGCAGTTTTAGCCTTGGTCTTTCGGTTTACTCGCGAATCACTTTTCGTGTGTGAAAATTGTTTGTGAATGACGGGGCTCCTTAACCCAAAATCGTCCGAAATTGGACATTTTTTTCTTTGCATGGTTCTCGTTGTGTGCCTAGTAGGCATATGGGATCTGTTCATGCGGTTCCCTCCGTGTTGATAGCAGTCTTATTTTTCTCCAAATCAGTTTTTGAGAGAGGCCTTAAAGCTCCGAAAATGAGGTCGGACCTCGGAACAAAAAATGGCGCATAACTAACCTATCGTAGCACGCTTCCCAGAAAAAATAGAGCCCCTGCATATGTTACTAGCCTAGCTCGCAGAGAAAAAAAGGTGCAGGTACAAACATGCTACGTACGGCAGAGGGCGCACCACTTTTTTTCTGAGGTTTCTCGATTTGGGGGCTTGAGATCTCCCCCAAAAACTGGTTTTGGAGAAAAATATAACAGCTCGAGAACCGTACATGATTAGAGATCCCATGTCCATGGTACACAGCGAGAATCACGCAAAAAAACACCATGGCCAATTTCCGAAGATTTTGGGTTGGGGGAGCCCGGCGCCATTCAGAAAATATGTTCGCCCCAAAAACGGTATACCTCGCTATCGTAGCACGTGTCCTCGCCCTTTAAGGAGCCTGCCTCTATGACACCTGCTACGATAGAGGTATACCCTTTTTTGTCGTGAAATGGTTTCTGAAGGACGGGGTTGCCTTAATATTAACCGAAAACCGTCGGAAACAAAAAAAATAGTAGTCCATTTTTGTTTTTCACATGATTCTCGTCGCGTGCGTACCTCGGTCGTCGGGACTTTTCATTCCGGTACCAGTCTCAATTTTTCTCTCTCCAAATCAGTTTTGGGGGGAGGTCTTTAGCTCCGAAGTTGTGGTACTTTCAGAAAAATAATGGTGCACCTTTATCTATCGTAGCACGCGTCCTGATACCTCACCCAAACACTGATCTTTCTTTTACGCAAACGGAAAGTGTGTTTCAGTTTTTCTCAAAATCGGATGTAGGGATGAGGCCTAGACAGAGCTCCCCAGCTAAGGCGCACTCAGAAAAACAACGAGACTGATTCCACGACAGCCCCCCCCCCTAAAAAAAACACGATTTTCTTTGACGAGCGTTTCATGGCTGCTCGACACGAGGAAGGATTACATGAAAAATACGATCTTCATTTGTTTTGTTGCTTGCAAAGGACTTTCGAACGGTGACGACGGGGGGGGCAAGGGGCACCGTTTTTTCAGGAGATACGGCCGGAGGCTGGCTGGTTTCGAAACCGGCGATTTCGTTAAAAAATTGTCGGGGGGGGGCTACCGTAAAACGACTCTGGAGTGCAACTCTACCCTCTACTCTCTACCCACGACTTTCGGCGTCACCGTCTACATCATCGTCCCACCACGATTACTACCACCAACACCATCATCGCCACCAATAGCACCACAACTCATCACCCCATCTCCGTCATCACCACCACCACCCTCACGACCATCACCAAGATCATCGCCAATTTTTCGACCGGCGCGTGCGACCTCAAGAAACGGAACATTTTGGCTCAAGTTTTGACGGGCCTCCTCAATCAACTCAAAATCATCGGAATTTCATGTTTTTTTTTTTAATGTTTCGTTGCACACCTAGGCCATGGGATACTTCGTCTGAGAATACTTTAATCTTCTCCAAATACAAAACCGAAAAGCGCAACCAAGTAGGTAGCGCTTCGTTCGAGTGGTTATGATTAGCTTAACACAGACGATCAAAAGGTCCCCCCCCCCCCCCCCACACACACCGTAGACCCCGCCCCCCCCCCCCCCCCCACGGTAGCGTTGATCAACATGATAATATTTTTCACCGGCATCTGGCCATCACCTGCTTTGAAGCGTTATCCCGGCCTTCCCACCATTGCTCCATCGCGTCAGACACGCTCGTACCGTCGATCTGACCATCGCAAAACAACAGACGAAAATACGAGTCCGGGTTGGGAGCTGCTGGGTCACGAGCGAACCCGGTCGAACCGCAAAAAGCCGGTGACGACGGCGATTCTATCCCTGGCCGAAGACTGTAGCATCCATCGACCAAACCAGCTTCGAACAAATGATTGACACTTGACGCGTTCTGCGATAGAGGTATTAAGGTATACCTCGTTCTGCGATAAAGGCATTAAGGCATACCGATTTCTGCGATAGAGGTATTAAGGTATACCGCTTTCTGGCTAAATTATTTTCTGAGTGATGTGGCTTCTTACCCCAGAATCGCCGAAATGCCGTTTTTTTTTCTATTAAAATATTTGTGGATATACCTAGGCCATGCGTCTGCCGCGGATCGGGTTATGACCCGTGAAAAAGGCCTTGCTATTTGGGGCTAGGCTAGGGCTTAGGGCTTAGGCTCCTGGTTGGGTTGGGATCTGATCCCACCTGCAGGCCGCGAGCGCGTAAGCGCGAATCGTAAGTGGGTGGATTGCAACTATTAATAGTGCTTCAATTCCAGGATTGCAATGGCTGCGCTGCTGCCCCTTTTCTCCCCGATGAGGGTTTGCACAGTAACAGGAGCGTCCCCAACACTGCTGCCCGCCTCCGCCCCCACCTCCCACCCAACCTCCGCCCATCCCTGCTGAGGGTTTCTACGGTACCTGGAGCGTTTCCCACGCGTCGTGAGATTGCGACACTCTCCACCGTAGGCCACCGTCGAGGTTGCCTTCGAATGTTCGAGCCGTGGCGTGCCCGTCGTCTCCGTAGGTGCAGCTCGTTTCCTGTAGAACAGAGAACGAAAACCCGTCAAACACGGCAACACATGGGCCAAAGCTACGTACGGTAGAGAGAGTTCACTCATTTTATCTGAAGGTTCCTGAAATCTCCGGAGGTCCATTCCCCACCCAGAAACTGATTTCGAGCAAGAAAACCGAACGTTGCAACCCGATCAGCAATCCCATGCAGTAATCGATATTACAAAATAATAATACGAAGAATAAAAAAATGAAATTCCGACGATTTCGGGATAAGGAGCGACACATTCTGCGATAGAGAGGTATACCCTTTTTTTGCAAACATACTTTGTGAATTCCGACGATTTCGGGTTGAGGAGCGACACATTCTGCGATAGAGAGGTATACCCTTTTTTGGCAAACATACTTTGTGAATTCCGACAATTTCGGGTTAAGGAGCGACACATTCTTCGATAGAGAGGTATACCCTTTTTTGGCAAACATATTTTGTGAATGACGGGGCTCCTTAACCCAAAATCGCCGGAAAAAAAATAAATAATGGGCCATTTTTTTGCATGATTCTCGTTTGTACCTAGGCAATGGGAATTTTCATCCGGCGTCGCAGTTTTATTTTCCCCGAAATCGGTTTTTGGTGGAGAGGTCTTAAGCTCCCGAATTGAGGAATCTCAGAATAAAAGTGATTCACCTCTACCGTAGCACGCGTCGAGCACACCGTCATGCAGAAAACATATACAAGCCCACAAAGCGTTACCTCTATCATTCGTGGTACGCGTCGTCGGTGCTCTCGGGATACCGTCTTACTCAGACCGCCTTATTGGCGGACCCCTCTTGTATAAGCACGTGCCGCACACATTGTTGGTTGGAACATATTTCAATTTGAGATTCGTGCTATGATAGAGGTTGTCAACATTCGATGAAAAATCGACGAGCGGTGGGATTGCTGAACCCTATGCGCGATAAAAATTGAAGGCAAGAGCCGGGGGGGGCAAAAGGGACGAGACCTGTGACCACGTCTTGTCCAGAAGCTGAAAAGTAGGAGTGTGTGAAAAAAAAAAGAAGAAAAAAAAAAGAGGTGCACCACGTTTTTTTTCCCGAGGTTCCTTGCTTTAAAAGCTCAACACATGTCCTTCTTGACCAAAAAACTGATTCAGACAAAAATAGAACTGCTGCTGAATGAGTAATCCCATGGCGCGTAGGTGTATAACGAGACCCATGCAAGAAAAAAAACCAACAAACGTATTTTCGACGATGTTGGGGTAAGGAGCTTCGTCATTCACAATCGACTTCAGGTACGAAAAGTGCTGCCTCTACCGCAGCACGTGCCATGGAGAACATGTTCGAGTCGCAATATATATAGACACCCTTTTGGTCTGACAGCAGCATCGGCCACATGAAGCAATCCGAGCTGCTGCTGGTGTGCAGCAGGAGATGTTTACGAACTGCAACGCGGGAAGGACGCGTGCTACGATAGAGGTACACCCGTAGCGTCTTTCGGCTATTTTTTTTTTTTTCCTGAATGACGGTGCTGCTTAAAAAACCCAAAATCGTCGGAGAACTTCACTCTTTTGTTTTTACATATTTTAAATCGAATCCTATTCTCCTTCCTGTGAAGTGACGGTGATCCTTACAACCTAAGTTCGTCGGAATATCACTCTTTCTTCGACATATTTTTATCGAATATTTTTATGACGGTACTCCTGAACCCAAAATGATCGGAACTTCACACATTTTTCGAAATATATTAATTGAAACCCCATTATTTTTTCTGTGAAATGACGATACCCCTTTAACCCAACATCATCGCAACTTCACTCTTTTTTCGAACTATTTAATCGAAACCCTAATATTCTTCCTCTGTGAAATGACAGTGCTCCTTACAACCCAAAATCGTCGAAACTTCACTCATTTTTCGAACTATCTTTAATAGACTGACTTTTTTTTTTTTATGACGGTGCTCCTTATAACCCAAAACCGTCGGAACCTCGCTCTTTTTCCGAAATATTTTAATTGAATACCATTTTGTTTTTCTGAACAACGGTGCTTCTTAACCCCAAGTCGTCGGAACTTCACTCTTTCTTCGACATATTTTTAATTGAATACTATTCTTCATTTCTGAACAACGGTGCTTCTTAACCCAAAATTGTCGGAACTTGACAATTTTTTTCGAAATATCTTTAACTGACTGACTCGTTTTTTTTTATGACGGTGCTCCTTATAACCCAAAACCGTCGGTGAACCTCACTCTTTTTTTGAAATATTTTTAATAGAATACTTGTACCATTTTTTTTTTCTTTACACCGGTGCTTCTTAACCCCAAATCGTCGGAACTTCACTTTCTTTTCGATTTTTTGTTATTGAATACCTGTATCTAGGCCGTGGGATCGTTGCCGTGGGATCGTTGATCGGGTGGTACTTTTTCATTCTCCTTGTAAAAATAATGTTTTGGGGTGGGGAACATAGCTCCCTCCTCATCATGCCTCGGAACACATACAGGGTGCGCACCTCTAACGTAGCATGAGTCGAAGCTAGTGAGGCAAGCGCGCGGCATGATATAAACTCGGAGTGCCTCAAGCTTTCAACACAAACAGGGTACCTCTAACGTAGCATGAGTCGAAGCTTGTGAGGCAAGCGTGCGGCATGACATGAACTCGGCCTCAAGCTTTTTCGAGGCGCTTGATTGGATCGCGCTCGTCGCTCTTGGGTCTGTATACTATAATAAGAATAATGTACTATAATCAAGATAGTATACTATAATCGGGATAGTATACTATATATTCAATATAGAATACCATAATCAAGCCCCAAAAGGGGTAAGAAGACCTTGGTATACAAATATGTAATTCGACGTAATACCAGAAATAGACACATGGCCTACACGCCCGAAAACACAACGCAAACAATGCCGGGGAAAGCAGAAACACGTTTTACTCCTCTTTTCAGAGAACCCTTAGCTGTCAGACCGAGAATTTCGTCGAACCTCATCTCTGCATGCTGGAACGTAACGCTGCTGTACGCGGAATCATAGAAACTGGGTGAAGAAGGCTAGGAGACCCTACCCCGTAGTCTACCTAGAAGTACACATCCGATGGGTAATGCAGATACAGAAGCAAACAAAGAAATGCCATAGAGCGCAAAAAGCGATACTGGTAACAAACATGCCATGTTATTTTCACACCCATAACCACGGCGCTACGTAGCAATTAACCGTGCGTATTACTTCTTTTTATAGTGTAATGTATGTTGCATGTAGACAAACATTAGAGCTGTGAGTCGGTACGACTTGAGTCACCAACTGCTTACTGGTCAGACTAACAATTAGTCGATTTTAGAGGTGCCCACTATCCCACTTACGAGGTTTCCATACTTTTAGGAAGATGGTTTAACGTGACATGTTTTTTTTCCCTTTTTGGGCGCCCCCCCTCCCCTGGACCTGGGGGAGATCATTTGGCTCGCTTCGCGCGCCTTACTTTAGCTTGCAAGTCAGCTGGCCATCAGCTGGCTTGCCGACTAAAGTCACATATATATATAGTCGGCTAACCACGGCACCCTACCGATTAGTTATTAGCCGTGAAACTTCGGCGACGCTCTTCTCTAGTATTTTTGTTCTTTAGACAAATCTCCTACCCTGACGGTATCAATCTAACAGTATGTGAATCATAGTTACTTAGAGGAGCTGTACCTCTCTCTCTTTTTGACTCACACGGTGTCTGGATGACAGGGCTCCTTAATCAACCTATTCATAAAATCGTCGGAATATAATTTCTGCTTCGCAATTTTTTGGTTGCAGGCCAAAGCCATTTTTTTTTTCCCCATCCGGTATTGTATCGCAATTTTTACAAAGTTTTCTCCAAGGAAATGTTTCGGATGAGACATAAGAGAGAGCACTTCAAAGGTGGAGCCGAAGGGAGAAATAGGAATGCGTCCTTACGTACGCAGCTGGTCCAGCGCTGTTCCTCTCCAGTCCGGGCAAGCAAGTTGGCATGCCTATCTCCCCGGTTAACAGCAACCCTTGGTCCGTACAGCTAGGGGCGAACACGGACAACGTCTGCAGTGTTACGGGAAGGGGGGAGTGAGGGGGAAAGGGGGGGCGGGGGGGGGGGGCGAAGCGAGCGAGGAGGGGAAGAGGGCGAGGCCGCGGGGGGAGCGGGGAGGTTAGCGTTTCAATTCGGGGTCGAAAGTGGACAACGCCAGCAATGTTGCGTGGGAGGAGGCGAAGAGGCGAGTAGGGGGGTATTCAGAGCCGAGGGCTTCAGGATGATTCCGGTGGTAGAAAACAATTCTAGTGAGTTTGAGGAGGCACTCCCTTTTTTTCTCTCCCAAGGCGGGAGATGGGGTGAGGGGGTTGGACGGTAAACGCTCGGCGAGCAGCGATTCTGGGGACCGCCTACTTGGGACTAGTGTGGGGTTGTTTTGGCCGCAGCAAAGGGGTCAAGAACGCCTCAAGAGTCATCTCATGTGAGGGGTACAGCATAAATTCCTGAGCTTCTAACACGAAGAGCTCAATATCCCACCCGAAACATGACTTGTGAAGACGTTTGTTCGCGCAACACCCAGCCGACCAACATTTTCTATGAGCTTGGGTGCTAAAACAAAAGTGCTCGTAAAATTATCATATATTAGCCGCTAACTCCACGCTTGAGGAGCTTAACGGGCGGAAACGTTTGTCCCAAAACATTCTCCCCCTATCGCGGGACGACTCATGAAAATGACTTTCTTCAGGACGACAGCTAGATAGATGTGCCGGCAAAAGGGATTGTAGCCCCCGGGGGGGAAAAATATGGGGTCCACGAATATCAGCAATAGACAGGGTCTCAGACTGTGCTTCAGGTGGGGCCAAGCATAGATGCACCCTTTCTCTGCTAAGACTGCTTCTCGCTTGACGGGCTCTAAGACACCTTACCCAGTCCAAAAACCGATTTGCTGGACAAAATTGAAAGAGCGACCCAATACACAACAAATCGTTTGGACCGATGCTACGGTAGGGGGGGGGGTCCCTTTTGGGACCATTTTTTTCGGTGGCTCGGGGTCATTCCCGCGAGTGATCCCCCTGTTGCTTGCGGTCACAGGCCTTCGTGCTGTTATATTTTGGGATATAGATCTCCAATGGAATGGTTAGGTACGCTGCGCCAATCAACTCGCCTAGCGTGTTTTTGCTAGTGAGGTAGAGAGTCACTCGTGTGAGCGGCTCAAGCCCGGTATCGGAAATGGGGGTATATCAGAACAGTCGTAACATCCCCCTAGTACCGTAGCCTTGGTCTTGGCGAAGCAAGAATGACATTGCAACGCTTGTGGCTAAACGCCTTTATAACACTGGAAATCCCTTTTGAGGACAAATTTACTTAAATCTAGTATAGGGAGGGATTTTGGGGCTCTAGAGGGGTTAAGGAGCCTTCGGCATCCAGAAAATGGATTTGCTAAAAAATGGTGTACCTAAAAAAAACACTGGAAATCCTTTGTGGGGACAATTTTATTCGAAGCTAGTATAGGGAGGGATTTTGGGACTCTAGAGGGGTTAAGGAGCCTTCGGCATCCAGAAAATGGATTTGCTAAAAAATGGTGTACCTAAAAAAAACACTGGAAATCCTTTGTGGGGACAATTTTATTTGAAGCTAGTATAGGGAGGGATTTTGGGGCTCTAAAGGGGTTAAGGAGCCTTCGACCCAGAAAATGGATTTGACAAAAAATGGTGTACCTCTATCTTAGCGCGCGTCTCAAACGCCGACCAAGCAGTCAGCTGATCTCCAGCGGTACCTGCTAGACACCAAGGCTACGAATTTGATCCACTCGCACGAGTGGTTCTGTACCCCACGGACAGACAGACATTGGGCGATTATTTCGGCGCGGCTTACTCGTAGCTGATTCATGCCGAGTATATAAAACAGCACGAAAGCGTAAAATCGCAAAGATTCAAGGGATTCACCCGGGCAAGTGACCCCGAGCCACTGCAAAAGAAAAATCAAAGTTTGACCACCCTACCGTAGCCTGGGTCGGCAGCGCTGCGCTGACTAAAGGGACGGCAACCCTTGGAGGGACTGCAACCCTTGGATATATCTTGAGTCCAGACTTAGCAGCTAAATAAACGGATCTCATAACGTGTTCAGAAAAAATATACATTACCACCGCTGAGCCAATCGAGTATCACGTAGCAGCCGCCTCTGAACTGATGAACTGCTGGCTCAGACGGCTAGCTCAGCTTTGGTTATGCTGAATCTCTTTTAAACGGCACCAACCACCCACCATATTGTTTTTGTTTCTCAATAATAGGGTGTTTTGCGATTTCCAAACACGATTTCCAAACACGTCCGAGTTGAGAAAATATATAACAATAGTGTGAAATAATCCGAAAGACCTACCAACGGTTTGGAAACCTGCTTTTAACTTACTGTTTCGCTAATTTTTCGTGGCTTGGCTTGGCTTGGCTTGGCTTGGCTTGGCTTGGCCTCTTGGACGTTGACATTGGACGGTGTTGACCAATGGATGTCACATCTCAAGGCCCACCAACAGTACGAAAGCATGTTTGACCAAAGCTACGCTAGCGGGGTACCTTTTCTCGTCAGGGGCTCCGGGCCACTCGCGCGAGTGATCCCGCGCTATTCCTTGAGGTCTTATACTTTCGGGCTGTTTTATATTTCTTCAATATGAAACCCCAATGGGATGGTTAGCGATGCTGCGTAAAAAAAATCGGCTAACGAGGTTTTGTCAGTGAGGTACATCAGAGTCACCCGAGCGATTGGCTCAGACTCGGTAGAGCAAAAAGGGGTATATCATATCATCATCATAACACCGTCATAACATATACCAGGTGCTAATAACATCATCATAACATCACCATAGCATCATCACAACGTCATCAAAAACAGAATCAAATCATCGTAACACCGTTGTGACATCATCATAACATCATCATAAACACCACCATAGCATCATCATAACATCGCCATAACATCATCATAACGCCGTCGTAACATCGTCACAACATCATCATAACACCGCCGTAACATCCCCCATACCTGCCGTAGCTTTGGTCGTGTACCTAACCGTGTTTTTCGCTAATACTTGGTGGGTTGAGTTAGGTTGGCCTTGGATTGCGACTTTTTGACGGTTCCAACACCGATGAACGTCATATCCCCAAGGCCAACCAACGATGCGAAAACATGTTTCAAAACATTTTTTTTCATCTTTGGTTCATGGGTTGGTTCGGGTTGCCCTTGGATTGCGACGATTAGACGGTTTCAACCCATGAACGCCATATCCCAAGGCTAACCAACGATACGAAAACATTTTTCTCTAGCCAAATTTCTTCCGCTATTTTTTTCGTGGGTTGGGTTGGGTTGACCTTGGCTTGTGACGTTCGACGGCTTCAATGCTAGTGTAATTTTTTTTCCCATTCAATTCCTACCCAACCAAACGTGGTGTCTCTTTAACGTCTTTACAACTGGAAACCCGACTTTGGGGACAAATTACTTGGAATTAGTATAGAGGGGTTTGGGGGATCTAAAGGGGTTAAACCCAGTATCGCTCGCACGTATATTTTTTTTGCATATTTGTTTCGTCACCCTAAGGTATGATCTTTTTCATCGGGTTGCGCATTCGTTTTCTCCGAACGTATTTTTTGGGGGTGGGGAATAATGTGAGGAGAGCTTCAGAACAAAAATTGGTGAACCTCTATCGTGGCATATATATTTCTTTGCGGTGGGGCGCAAGACGGTTTAAATACTAATATCAAATGTTTTCCTACCCACCTCCCACCCAAACATAGTAATAATAGTTCGCAAACACCGTACTATCTTGGTGTCTATCAATAGTTCGCAAACACAGTGCTATCTTGGCATCAGTGTTAGTTCGCAAAAACCGTACTATCTTGGTATCAATAGTTCGCAAACACCGTACTATCTTGGTGTCTATCAATAGTTCGCAAACACAGTGCTATCTTGATATCAGTAGTTCGCAAACACCGTACCATCTTGGTATCAATAGTTCGCCAACACGGTACAATCTTGGTCTCAATAGTCGTGCTAATATGGCTATGGAGACGAAGTGAGTAGGTACGAAGGACCAAATAAATCAGGACCCACGACAAGCAAAAATAACTACATATTCCCCACTTTTTCTCAACCATATTGTGTCCTTATTATTACTACTGGCAAGCCGTGGCGAGACTAAACCAGATGGTAGGCTTGTACTTGGCGAACCAACCAAAAAACAAAGCCTTCCAGCCAACTCACAACCCTATTTACCTAGCAAGCACTAACCTCGGGGTACAGGGAGGCGAGGTTGCGCAGCGACTCCTCCGCCCGACCGGCATATCGGTATGCCTCGGGGTGCCATACAAGGGATCGCAGGCCATCCTCATCCGGAATCTGATTATCATTTCGGAAGTAAATAGAGGGGCGCCAGCAAAAAATAAGACATGTGACAGGTGCATACTATGCATTTTTATCGGTGGTCAATTATAGGAGCAAGCAGCACGGTGGACGGGGGTGGAGATCTGATTCAAGTGTATTGTATTTTATCTCGCCCTTACTGCGCTAGTGATAATAGTGTATTTCGCGAGACGTGCGGCCGGGTAAGGGGATGCAGGGGGGGCGAGGGCCTATCTGAACATGCGATTTTGAGATATACCACGCCGTGATGCAGGTACCGAAATCCGTCTTACGAGCGGTTCTTGGAAGGATGCGGTCCGCCCTTCATGCGACTCGCCGAACACCTCACAGCTCATCGCGCTTGGGGCAAATAAAATTTGCCTGGTTGGTGAATACCCTATCTGCTCCGTCCCGGTACAGTAGGGATGCGAGGGTCCATGGTCATACGACTACAGGCAGGCCCAAACTGAGTACACCCCCTGATGCATGTTGGCAGATGATGAAATTCAGTCCCCGGACTGTTGTGGTTGCATATGGTAAGGTAATCACGAAGCTGTTACACGGAGTATCACCATTTCTCTCTGTCGAAGTCGGATTGCTCGTTAATCGGAGTGCACGTCCCTTTTTCTCAATAGGAAATCAGCTGTTGGGTGGGGCACCGTATGGGTGCACCTCCACCAGTGTCTAGCCCACTAACAAATAAGTCAGCGATTTTATTGAGTCAGGTCGAGATAAGCCCATTTTGCCCCCAAGACCATTTTTCCTCATTTACTGCACGTTTCACGTCGAGTTAAGACCATTTTGCCTCAACAATATCTAGTCAGGGTCGAGGTCAGACCATTTACCCTCGATTATACTCTTGTGAGGCCGAGTTAAGACCATTTGGCCTGGACAATATTTTATAACTAATTTTCAAGAACGTCAGCCGTGAGTTTGACGAATTTCAGGTCAATACTCATCCTTGCAAGCTGCGTTGTTGGTACTCGAAATATACTATATTTATTCAGGTCGAGTTGAGAACATTTCCCCTCAACAATATTTAGTCGGGTCGAGTTCAGACCAACTTACCTCGACAATGTTCAGTCACGTCGACTTCAGACCACTTTATGTCGGCTACAATTGGTAAGGTCGTGTTAAGACCATTTTGTCTAGACTACACTTTTCCAGCTTGAGCTACGAACATTTTACATCGACTGTATTTAGTCAGGTCGACTTGAGACCATTTTACCTCCATTGTATTCAGTCAGGTCGAGTTAATACCATTTTACCTCGACAACATTTAGTCAGGTCGACTTCAGGCCGTTTTGCCTCGACAATATTTAGTCGGATCGAGTTCAGACCATTTACCCTCGACTATATTTAGTCAGGCCGAGTCAAGACTTACTTAGACTACATTTAGCCAGGTCGAGTTAAGACCATTAGACCTCGATTATATCTATAGTTGGGTCGAGTTAATACCGTTTTACCTCCACTATACTTAGTCATATCGAGTAAAGACCATTTTACCTCGATTATATCTATAGTTGGGTCGAGTTAATACCGTTTTACCTCGACTATACTTAAGTCATATCGAGTTAAGACCATTTTACCTCGACGGTGTGGAGCCGGTTTGTTCCAAGCTCGTTCGGTTGGAACGACATTGCAGCGTATAAGCTGGAGATGGCAAACGTCCCCCGTAACCTCTCGTCCGTGCTCGGGTAGTACCCGCGTTGGAGCATGCATTCGAACTGTGCACAGCAGGGCCCTCCGTCAAAGTCCTGGCGATAGGGAGAACGAACCGTGTTGGCGATTGACGTGTGCGTTTGGGCGATGCCAGTAGAAAATCAGTGGTCACGCATCCCACGGTAGAGGCGAGCCAGTTGTTTTTCTGAGGCACCTCACATGAGGAGGTCCATACCTCACCCAGACGCGTGCTACGATAGAGGTATACCTTTTTTTGGCTATTTTGGTTTCTGAATGACTTTTAAGACACTCCTTAAGCCAGAATCGTCGGAAATAGGGCATATTTTGTGCATGATTTTCGTTGCATACCTAGGCCATGGCATTTTTCGTCCGGTAGCAGTTATACTTCCTCCCAAAATCAGATTTTGGGAGAGGTCTTGACCTCCCAAACTGAGGAATCTCATTAAAAAAGGTGGTGCAGTGCGGCAGCCCGGGCGAACATCCAGAGCGATTCTGTGATGAAAACGCCACTGATGGATGCAGGCTTGGACGGTAGAGGCGAGGTCATCCAGGTACGATCGTACGAGCGTACGTATTTATTTTTTCAGTTTTTTTGCGATTCGTTGTGTATACCACACGTACGGTATTATGGTACAGAAGATCGTTGCCGTATGCTACCTCTATCGTAGCCGCGTCCCCAGACGCAGCACTTTTTTTCTAATGCTACTCCTCACTTGAGTTTTCAATCTCACCTAAAAAAGTCAATTTGACTAAAACTGAAAAGTGAAGCCTCGATGAAAGCGAACATACTGTAGCAGCCCCAATGAAAGCAAACATACTGCTGTAGATCTTAGGCATGAAAAAAATAAAACTGCAACAAAACAAGAATTTCCTCCCCACCATTTTGGGTTATAAGAAGCCACGTCGTTCGGAAACAACAACGAAAAAAAAATCCCCACCTCATCTATATCGCAGAACGCGTGCCCCAAAAATGCTTTTTCGAGGGGGAAACACAAAAGTACTACGGTGTACGTCGTAGCCGATGAACAATCCCATCGCCAAAGGGATACAACGAAATACATTGCAAAACAGGAATGAACTTACGACGATTATATTAATATGTTAAAGAGCCCTGTTGTCCAAACATGTTTCACCGAAATAAAGCTTCGCCTCTCACGTACCACGCGTCCGGACCATACTATGGTTGTTTACATTAATATTACGTTTTCCCCTCCACCAATATGCAGCATCAGATTCAACGCCGAGCACTCATGAGCGTGCTTCGAAAGAAGAAAGCCAAGGGGGGGGGGGGGGGCGTACTGATTTGTTGCTTACCTTAGTTATTTGACCATTGACCACGCATCCCTTTCGAGACAGCGGGGGGGGGGAATCTTGGAAATACTTTCAACATATATTCGCTCTATTACAACGTGCAGCCGGACTCTCGATCCCTCTCGCAAAACCAAAACCAAATAGAAATCAAAACTAGGAAAACTCTGTTCAACTCTTTGCTAGTGCTTGTCATCCGGCAATGTGCGGCATAAGCCTTGCTTGACGTTGCTCACAAAATGCTCACAAAAAAGCTGACGTAGGTACAAAAAGCAAACAAACCGTGATAAGCATTTTTATCGCCGTCGTTGCCTTCTGGCAACATGCACCGCAGAAGTCGATCACCTTTTGAGGCCAATATGATCAACATGCTTTGCCACAGAGTGCATCAACAACAGTTCAACAGCGGAAGCTGAACTCATGCGCAACATAAATGAAGGCGTGTTTCGGGGGGGGGTTATTGGAAGACATATCTGCCCTGAGGGTAAATCCCGTTGCCACTTACGCTGGAAAATTTGTTCGGTAATACAAAAATGGAAAAAGCACCATATACCTGATACGGCACATTTCGTACCTCTGCGCAGTACTCGGTGCTGTAGGCAATGGAAGGATCTTCTTGCAGATAGTCCAGGAAGGACGAGAAGAACGCGCCGCCGTCCATATCGAAGGAAAACGCACTATCAATGACCACGCTCAGCTCCGTTACCTATCCGTGGTCGTAGCCAATCCGGAGCAATGGTGGTTGAGGACAAAATGGGGTTAGATATCCACTTTTCATAGGTGGCAAAGCGGGTGGTTCGCGTGGTACCTGTCCACGGTCTTCGCCGATGGAGGTTGATTTTTTTTGTTCTTTGCCCCATTTGAGCCCAGGGTACTACTGGCTTTACTACTGAGGAATACAACCGTCGTAATCTAAGGAAACTTAGCTGTCAAGAACCACGCTCGGACCCGTAAATTGTCAAAATTCGTTACCACATGGGGAGAGGAACCGCATTTGGCAGAGCTGCGGGTCGGCAGGATTTCACGACCAATAGGTAGTCGGGAGGTGCCGTTAGCGGCTTAGCTGATCCCAGTCGTCAAGTCGCCTTTCGAAGCCAGCTCATGGCCAGCTGACACCTGACTTGCCGACTTACGCCAAACGAGAGAAGCAAGCCAACCCAACCCCCTCCCCCCGGCTCCCACAAAAGGAAAACGCATCCCGCATTAAACAATCCTTCCTTTCAAGTGAAGAAACCCAACCACTCGATAAGTCGGCACCTCCAGAAAACGACCAACTACTATTAGTCCGACTTTTAATACTGGCTATTCGGAGACTTCAGTCGGGTCAGCTCACAGCTGTAGGATTTGGGGATGTGATATTTGTTAGTGGTAAAAAACGAAAACGCATGCTATAATATAATGGACGGAAAAGCGGGAAAAGGGGATTGATGAGACCGACCGAATCGGAACACGCACTAGACATTCGTGCCAAACCGTTGCCCCCATTGCATACTGGCACGATATTATGCATTGTTTGTTAGTGGGGAAAAATATTACACGCAGAAAAGCGGATGTTACCCGTGCACGGTCGTCGCCAATGGGAATCAGGAAAGGCGGTTAACATTGAAGATTTTTTTATAGTGACAAAAAAAAAGATGACAAGGTGGGAAAACAAGAGAAAAGGGATATAAAAATAGTGAGAGTGATGGTACCTGGTGATGTATGCCTGGGGCCGTTCAGTTTGTGACTCTCTTGCGATAGATGAGACAAAGAGAGAAGCGAGAAGGGTGAGAGCGATAGGTGTTCGGTACAGGCGGCGCCCGCTCCTATTAGTAGTAAGATTTGGAGTCGAGGCTCAATCTCTACAGCTGTGAGTCGGCACGACTCAAGTCACCGAATAGTTAGCGGTCGGATTAATAGCTAGTCGTTTCCCGGAGGCGCCGACAATCTGACTTATTGGGTTTCCATATTTACAGGAAGAATGATTGGACACGCAATGTACTCTTCCTTATGTGGGCGCGGGGGAGGGGGTTGATTTTCGCTCGCTTCTCTCACGTGGGTTAAATCGGCATGTTGGCTGGTCATCAGCTGGCCTCGCCCGCCGACTTGACAACTAAACTCAGCAAATTCGTTAACGGTACCTCTCGATCAATTATTAGTCGTGAAACACTGCCGAGCCGAACCCCAGCTCTAGCATTTTTTTTTTCGTCGCCACCATTGAGCGGAGGCCACAAATGACTGTTGTATGGACTATACCATGGAGCGTCAGACTAACTGAAGGGTCACAACAGGGCAATTCGTTCCATCAACCGCGAAAGCAAATTTGGGCCACACGGACTGGTTGGAAGGATGTAAGGTTTTCTTGAGTACCGGGTACCTCCTGCGAAGTACTGGACTATTTTGTGGCGTACGGGGGACTACCTGCATTCTTGCTTTTTGGTCGTTCACGCGAGGCCCACTGAGCACTATTAACATAAACCATGTGACGCTCTTAACTTATATCACTGCACTCTTCAAAAAGAACACGCCTTTTCAGAATTCGGGACCAGCTACCAGTTGCCTGGTGACCAAAAGTCCAAATCGTTTCGGAGACATCACTCTGGGCTCAAAAATAAGGACCCCTTGGATATGCAAATTAAAACCCAGATGGTCCTAATATTGATGTCCAGAGTCTGGTTCTACCATTACAACAAAATAGCTTCATACTTGTATACGTCAGCTGTGAGTGCGATCAATTTAACGCCTATCATATGCACGCCGTGAGATACTCCGGGCACGCGTTTTTACGCTCCGCCTCGACCTTTTACAGATATCTTTGCTCTCTCTGCTCAAGGTAATTATCTACCTGGAAATATGTGCATTAATGGAAGACAGAGCCAATCAACGGTAGAGGTGCGCACTGGTTCTATTTGGCCTTCAAGGGTGGCGGCTTGAAGAGCTCAACATCTTGAGGCATCCGACACATGCTACGGACACCTGCTACGTTTTTAGAGGTGGCACTTTTGGGCCAAAAATATTCTGGATGTGTCGGGGCTCCTTATCCCAAAATCGTCGGTGTGTCATCCTTTGCTTTGCAACATTCTTTGTTCGTACAACCTACAAGCCGTAGCTTTGTTCAGTTGAGTTGCATTTTCAGTTCAGTTTCGTCAAGAAAAGTTCTGGGCGAGGTACAGAGCTCCTCATCATGTCAAGAGCCTCAGACCACAATCATGGTGCATCCGATCCGACACATGCCACAACGGGGTGTCCCACATATTCTTTCTTCCTCATGACACATGCTGCGGCGGGAGAGGTGCATCGCATTTTTTTCTTCTGAGGTTGTCTTCAATTCGGGAGCTTAAGACCTCTCCCGAAAAACTGATTTCTCGACGAGAAAAACAAACTGACACCAAGATAGAATTCCCATGGCCTAGGTACACAACGAGAATCACGCCAAAAAAAAATATGCCAAAAAAAAATATGTCCAATTTCCGACGATGTTGGGTTAAGGGAGCCCCCGTCATTCAGAAAACAAAATAGCCAAAAAAAGGTATACCTCTATCGTAGCACGCGTCCTAATAGTATGCCTTCCAAGGTGCCAAGGCTTATTTTGAGAAAACTGAAAGCGCATATACTAGGCACTCAAAAGCAATAATACTAACACAAAAATGCATGCTACGTAGATAGAGCAGCAGCATTTTGTTTTTCTAATACTAGTCCTCACTTTATGAGCTTTAAATCTCATCCCCAAAAAGTTGTTCTGAGTAAAACTGAAAAAGTGCAGCCCCGATGAAAGCAAGAACATAGATGATCTTAGGCATGCCAAAATCAAACTGCAACAAAACAAGAAGAACCTCCCGACGATTGGGGTTGACAAGCCACGTAGTTTAGAAAAAAAAACGCCAAAAAATGCTACCTCTATAACGTAGCACGCGTGTTGCGGCACATGCTATGCGGCAGAGGTGCAACGTTTTTTTTTCTGGAGCTCTTCACTTCACTTGAGGAGTTCTTATGACTTCCAAGGCCCAAAAGCTTATTTTGAGATAACTGAAAGCGCAGGGACTACGCGTGCTTCGTACGCCACAGATGAGGTGGCATTATTTCTCGTTCTAGTTTCTGAACGACGTGGCTTCTTAACCCAAAATCGTCGGGAGAATATTCTTGTTTTGTCGCACTTTGATTTTTTGTAATGCCTAAGATCTACAGTATGTTTGTGTTCGTCGGGGCTGCACTTTCAGGTTTACTTGAAAATGACTTTTTGGGGTGATACTTAATTTCAAAGTGAGGGGTAGTATTAGAAAAAAAATGCTGCACCTCTACCACAGCTCATGCGTCCAACCCAGGTATACAAAACATAATATTAAAAAACAAGAATTCATTCAGACGATTCTGGGTTATAACGCCTTCACTACCTGTAAACCCTTGTTGGGGGAAAAAAAATACTTGAAGTTAGCATGGGGAGGGATTTTGGGCGCGTGCTACGATACAGGTGCACCGCGTTTTTTCTGAGAGGTCTCCCGATTTGCGAGCTCAAGACCTCTCCCAAAATCTGATTTGTTTGCAGAAAAATAAAACTGCTACCGAATGAAAATTACCATGGCCCATGTATCTCACAAAAATAAAGTATAATCTATTTCCGACGATTTTGGGTTAAGGAGCCCCGTCATTCGGAAACCCTTTCAGACGAAAAGTGCTACCTCTATATCGCAGCACGCGTCTTTGGGGCTCTAAAGGGATTAAGAAGAGCCTTCGTCACGCAGAAAAATATGTTCGCCAAAAAAAAGTGCTAACTCTATTGTGGCACGCGTCATCCAAGAAGCTGGTTGTTGAAAGCAAACTTAGGGTGGGTGCTAACCTGCCGCGTGCCGCGATACAGGTGCACCACTTTTTTCCCCGAGGTTCCTCAATTTGGGAGCTCAAGACCTCCCAAAAAACTGATTTGGAGACGAATAAAAAACTGCTACCGGCTGAAAAATCCCATGGCCTAGGTACACAGCAAGAATCATGCAAAAAAATGGCCGTTTTACGTCGATTTTGGGTCAAGGACCCCCGTCTTTCAGAAGACAAAATAGCAAAAAAAAAAAAAAAGTATACCCCTATCGTAGCACGCGTCAACTCGATGAACAGACAGACTCATGGCCAAGGTACGAAAAAAAACAATATACGCGAAAACAAGAATTGTATACTTCTCGACGATTTTGCGGCGAAAACAAGAATTGGCTTCTTTCCTGGGTGCGCCCCAGCTAGCGTTGGGCTGCGAAAGCAGCTGAGTTAAATCGACACACGACGCGTATGAAAATACGTGGAAGTGTGGTGAGCTAAAGCTTTATTTTTCCCCATCCGCCGGAGGATAAAAAAAAAAAAAAAAAAAACTACCTTCCTCCGACGATTTTGGAGGTTCGTGATAAGGACCCCCTCCCCCGTCTTCCAGAAAATATTCAGCCAAAAAAGAGGTGTACAGTACCTCTATCGCAGTACCAACGCGCCAGAACTACTTTTGTAACACTTTCCGCGCAAGAGAGAGGGGCAAAAGAGCAAGGAGGCCCTGGAGAACACGAGACCGTTTCAAATTCAACGCGGAGCCAACTCACGGTAGGGGTGAGGTGCAGCATCAGTCCCTGAGGTCCTCACGTGAGGAACTCAATATATCTCACCCGAAAAATGACTTCGAAGGCATTCGTTCGCACTGTAACCTCGACCAAGCGTCTATGCCTAAGCCCTCAGAGAAAAATGTATTCGTGAAATTACTTCGTTGACCGGCATTTATCACGTGAGGAACTCAATCGGTTCCGTTCCCCCCCCCGGCCCTTTCTTGCTCGCCTCCTCACGTCGGAGTCCAAGCGCACCGCCGACCCAAAGGCTGAGAAGCGGCGGTGACGCGTGCTACGATAGAGGTGCACCGCTTTTTTCTCAATACTACCCCTCGATTTGGGAGCTCGAGACCTCTCCCACAAACCGATTTGTTTGGAGAAAAATAAAACTGCTGCCATACCGGATGAAAAATCCCATGGCCTAGATATACACTGAGCGTCACGAAGAAACAAATGGCCTATTTCCGGCGATTTTGGATTGAGGAACCCCGTCATTCAGAAACCATTTCAGAATAAAAGCTCTATATACCTTTATCGTAGCACGCGTCGGTTTCGACGCCAGCCGACGACCAAGGCGACGGTAGGGGGGGATGCTAATACGCCCCCCTTTTTCCACAAATATATTTGAGCCAGTCTCGCACGAGTGACTCTGTACCTCACTGACGCAAAATACTTGACGCTGCGATAGGCTTGCTCGCAGCGTGGCTAACCATTGCATTGCGGATCCATGTAGCTAGATTAGTATATATAATGGAGCACCAAACTTTCAGACCGCGCAAAGGAACAGGGGGTCCCGCGCGCTAGTGACCCCGGGCCACTAAAAAAAAAGGCCCCAAACGGGACCCTCTAAATACGCGAGATGCCTCTGGCATGAGTGGTGACCAAGGCTGCGGTAGGGGGGACACCCCAAATTTCGCCACCGGGCTTGAGCCACTCGCGCGAGTGACTCATTATTTCACGGACAAGAATGCTTAAGGCGATATTTTTTGGGCGGCGAAGATAGCCATTATATAGTTGCGGACGAGTTTCGTCAAGTTATATACCACCCAGAAAACGTATTACCGCAGAGGAACAGAGGGCTACTCGCGCGAGTGACCCCGAGCCAATGCAAATAACGGCCCCAAAATGGACCCCCCTGGTGACCGATGCTACGCCCTTTTGTCCCTTTTGAGGCCTTTTTGTGTTAGAAGGTCGGGGTCACTCGCGCGAGTGCCCCCCCCGTTCCTGGCGGTCACAGGCTTTTTTTCCTTCGTGCTGTTCAACATCCCCGATATCAGTACAAGAAAAGGGATGGTTAGCTATACGCTGCACCAAAAAAGATCGCCGAACGGGTTTTTGTCGGTGAGGTACAGAGTCACTCGTGCGAGTATGATACAACAGTATGATAGCTCAGACCCGCTATTGGTAGTGAATTTCGGGGTTAAAATACTACAATACCCTAGCCTTCATCTGGGGGTTATGTGTAGGGTGGGCGGGTACCCTCAGTTTCGTCGCCGCGTTTGGGCCGCTTGGGCGAGTGACCCCTACATACCTTGTTCAAAGTTGAACTTGACAAAGTTCTGAAAAGGCGCTTGTACGTGAAACCGCAAAAAAAAAAGCAAAACAAAATGCGACCACAAATAAACGGGGTTGTTTTACTCGGCCGAGTGGCTCTGAGCGCCTGGAAACAACCTTGGGACACAATCATGATCGCGTACTGTAGCGCTGGTCGTTGCATGTGCAGAAACAGATATCAACATAGAACAGAACGCTGAGAGCGCGCATTACAACTCTTTTTGCAGTGCGTTGCAGGCCCGGAACGAAATTGCATCACCCCCGAGACCCTAAACAAAGCGTTGCCGAAAAAATCGCTATTTTTCGTTCCTCTCGTTCCTTCTCTTGTGTCGCCTCTAAAACAGTAAAACGGGATACCATCAACACTCAGTAGCTTGACATACCCCCGAAATGCAATAAGCTACTCCGTGTCCATATGCAATCGGAACACTAATAGCTTGCGTTACCACAACACCTTTCAACGTTTTGTGTGCCATCCCGTCTAACTCGCGGCCACCGCGCACGCTTTAGTTTGAAGGCTGCTGCCGCCGCCTCGGAGGCGGCGGCCAGGCAGCCGCCTCGGAGGCGGCGGCCAGCTCAATCTGGAAAGCCACCGTTTTCTGCATTTCCCCCCCTCCCGCGCCATGTCTGTCGGCTTGTGCCGTCGTTAGACGCATGATACGGTATATAAAGATTGCGCGACTTTTTTGCCTTCAGAGGGTGGTGGCTTGAGCAGCCCTAGGAGCCCTGAACGTCACTCACGACCTGAATATGAGCACTTTGAAATTGTAACCCGAAAAACAAATCCATGGCCTTGTTGTAGTTGTAGTTGTAGTTGTAGTAGTAGTTGTTGTTGTTGTTCTCACTTTAACTCGCATAATTAGGTCCGTGGTCACAGGACAGGCTCCATTCACTCTGGAGCTGAGGAAAACCTCAGAGAAACAAACACAAACCAGCCTAAAAAACGTGGTGCACGCATATGTATACAGAACCAATCAGTTTTGCTAACACAAGATTCGACAACATTCCGGCGATTTTAGGCGTGAAGGCGGCTTAACGCCTTTAGAACTGGAAACCTTTTTTGGGGACAAATTGACTTGAATTTAGTGTAGGGAGGGGTTCGGGGGCTCTAAAGGGGTTAAGGAGCCCGCCCCCGTCATTCAGAAAACACAAAAAGAAACCACACATCAACTAGCGCCGCCACTATCGTAGCACGCGTCGCTACGCATTCTACGACGCAGGAAACCAACCTGTATTGACGCGTGCTACGATCGAGGTCGTAACACTTTCTTGACCAAACTATTTTCTGGAGATGATTATCATGATGATATGATGAAAGGGCTCGGTCAAACTCAAAATCGTCCAAATTCAATCCTTGTTTCGCAAAATTATTGTTTTCAATACCTAGGCCATCACCTATCGTAGGTGTTTGCGTCGGTTTTGCACTTTCAGTTTCCTCAAAATTTGATTCTTGTGTGGGGTATATGTGATGGAGCTCCTCAAGCCGAGAGCCTTGCAGGGAAAATATAGAGCACCTCTACCGTAGCGCGCGTCGTTCTGTGGACCCTTCCTAGTCTGCGAAGTTCTATACCTCGAGCAACAGTCTGACTTTGATGAACACACGAGAGCGCAACGCCATGAACAGTCCCGCGGTACCTTTTTTTCAGTGAGGCATGGAGTCGCTCGGTAGAGCAAGGTAAACGCAGCAGATAAAACAGGCGTACCCCCCCCCCCCCCGCTCCCAACATTCCACAGACGGCGAAACAGGACGAGGATAGGATAACCAAGAGTTTCTACCTGCTATGTATGGAAAAGTGTTTTGAGCGACCAATTGGTGGAGGTCTCTCTACTGCGAGTAGGAACGGTGCTCCGTCTCCGAATGGATGCGTGGTCAAAGGTCAAATGACAAAGGCAAGCAACAAACGAGTACGCCCCCCCCACCTCCCCCCCCCCTTCCCCCCCCAGCGGTCAGTCAAGGGTGTAAAACCGATCGTTCCACACTACAACCTAGTGGTTTGCCGTCAAAGTAAATTATCGGAAAATGGCCGTCGGTCACGGCGTCAAAGTGACGTCTCCTGACATCTTTCGACTCCTCACTGAATCGTACTAGTACGGCTTGTATCGCAGCGGAGAAGAAGACCCCCCCAAAAAGCGGCGCGATAGCACGCAATCCTTACTTCAACCCATGGGTGACATCGAACCGCAGTCCGAGTACCCACCGCCATCAGTGCGCACGCGAGCTTGCATGTCATCGTTGAACTGGCGGATAACGGTTAGCATCTTCTCTGGTATGCCAAAGCGTGCGAGCGCCAACCCACAACAGTTTTCGGTCGACGGAGTCATACGCTTTCAGGAGGGGCCGATGACACACACGGGGGGATTTTCCCAGATCATCCGAGTTCTTCCAGTCGGCGCGCGACAAACAACATGCCGACTGTTTGACCGCGCTGGGCAAAAGCCGCACTGCTGTTCCTCGGGGAGTATTCCTGCGTCCTCGCAGTACTTTGCTGAGGCGGGACGCGACTATCTTCCAACAAAGCTTTGCCTGCACGGGCAACAAGCGAAACCCCCCTTTAGAACTGTTGTTGCAATCAGAACGATTCTTCTTTCCGTGAAGGACATTGATGGTCACACATCATTCCAGTGCTGGGTGACTTCTCCCGTTTTCCGCACGTCGACAATTATGCTGTGAAAATAATCGGATGTATTCGGGGCGGTCGATTTTCAGCAACTCCGCCTTTGAAGGCAATCTAGTCCCACCGCTTTCCAATTCGGCATGCTCCGAATTCCCCCCCCTCATCCCGCGCCCATGGCTGGTTCATCGCCAAGCGATAGGGCGAGCGGTCGTCGAGGGAATAGAGTGCTGATTTATGGGGGTGAAGTTCAAGCAATTTCTTGTTCAGGAGGTCGTGGAAAAACTCCGCCCACCGTTCACGAATGTGCACCATCTCCCGCAGCGTCGTGACGTGCTCATCCATGACGAAATGCTCTACTAGGACCAATTCAAGCCGACCGCCGTGTCTTTTAAGCGCCTATAGAAACCCCGCTGGTCGTTGTCGGTGAGTAATCTCTCCGTTTCAGCAACACACTACCATTCAAAGTACAGGTGTACGCCTGCGTCTGTCACCTTCCGCAGGTTAGCGCACATCGTCTTTTAACATTTTCCGCACCATTTTCTCAAGCGGGTTGGTGTGCAGGCGTCATCAAGCTTTAGTCGTTTGCGTCCCATGCTTTATTGAAGGCGTCTAACGTTTCCGCAGACTCGCACAACACGAGCTCTTGAGTTGTGACGTGGAGGGGGCGGTACCTCTGCCTCTACTGCTGTACATGGAGAAATAATTTGGTGAACGACTAAATCATTTCGGAGATGGTGTGCGGACTAATTACCTATTCACCCCGACGAATTATGAACTATCGTAGGCATTCAGTTTTTGTGTACCTCGGGGTATATTTTTTTAATCCACCGGTGGATGAGGGAGAAATAAAGCTTAAACTCACCATACACTTCCACGTATTTTCATACGCCTGCGTCGTACAAATATCGTAAAAGTACCAACAACGCAGCTTGCAAAGACGAGTATTGACCTGAAATTCGTCGAACTCACGGCTGACGTCCTTGAAATATTTTTTATAAAATATGTCAACTTAACTCAATTGCATTCGCAGTCCAGCGTTCGCTGGCGGTAGGCAATCAGCCCACAGCCACAACAATGACGATGCCCTCCTCCGAAATTATTTTCGCAAGCAAAGTCGTAACAATATCAATAACGCCAGACAAAGTTTTGCAGAAAGGCTATAAAATTACGTCAGCTTTGAGTTCGACCAAGCAATGAATGGTTGATACCCAAACTACTGCTGTAGCCTGTGCTCCACTTTGCCTTGTTATTTGTCGATACCTCGTATGTACGAACTTCATACCGATACCTGACGTCCGTCAGCCCGTCAGGTGTGCGGCAAGTCGGCGGTCGGCCTCTCCAAGACACTTCTCGGGTGACTGCCTTGTATCGTTAGACAGCGGCACTAGTAGTCGATTTCTCTCGGTGAATGCATTTCACATCTTATGCTTACAGATTGGGGTTAGGGCTTAGCGTATCATATACATTACGGTCGCCCCGGTGGCGTATCAGGTTATCCTCGAGCCTCGTATAGGTCAGTTTCGTGAGTTCGAATCCCCCCGAGTGCACACGTTAGCAACACTCGATGAAAAATCGACGAGCAGTGGGATTGCTGAACCCTATGCGCGATGAAAATTGTAGGCAAGAACCGGGGAGGAGAAGGGACGACACCTGTGACCACCGCTTGTCCAGAAGCTGGAAAGTAGAAGTGTGAACAAAAAAATAAATAAATAAATACGCCACAACTTACGGCACGAAAGCACGAGTACATCGACTGAAACGGCCCAGCATATGCCGCTTTATTATAAAAATTAAAATACACTCCAGCCGTGGGATCGAATTTTTTGTCGAAACTCATCTTTGCAAGCTGTGTGTGATACTCCGATCGCGCGTATTACGGGTTGTGTGTCCTCATTAAGGATATAGGTCGGCGACTCCCCTTGCAACTACAGTGTAGCTATCAGGGTCAACAGGGTGATGTTAGGCAGTCTGTGCGCGGAAACTATATTTATTTCAAAACCCGTTTCTGAGGGAGACAAAATCTGACAGCTGTGGAAGAAAATGCATCAGTTTATCAAGTGAATCCTGTAAGTCGAATATCCGGTGAGGGGAGGGCGGAGTTTTTGGGGGCCTGATTTTTATCAAAAGGGGGGCGGGAGGGGGGGAGGGGGGGGAGGGGACCGGTGGGGCAGGGTAATTTGTGCGTGGAAACAATAAATATTTCTTGTGGGGGAGGGGGGGGAATGTGGCGGGGGGGGGCGGGAGCGGGGGGGGAGGGCTGTAGGTCGCATAGATGTTGGGGTTTGCTATACGCGTGGTGCTGGGTCTAGGCGATGGTGCGGGTGGTGGGGAAGGAGGGGGCGTTGGGGGCGGGGGTGGGTGGGAATTGCAGCAGCGGCATGGACGGCTCTGAAACGATAACGAGGCGATATCCAGGGCGTGGAGTGTTCATTCGATAGTAGGTGGGGCGTTTAAGCAAGAGGAAGCGAGGGAAAAATGTATTACTTTTACATATCAACACAAAATCAAAATCGAAATCATCAACATTATATTATACGTATCATACAGATGCACCATATACTCGTCCAAAGTCTATGCCGCACATGATAGACGACGTCCACGAGAGAGTCCATTTGTTTCGTTTCGCCTCATGGCGTCTTTCTGCATTTGTTGGTCTGTATACTTGACATTCCAGCAGGAGACCTCGCGTTTTTTTCTTCACGTGTGTATATAACAGGTACCAGGCATGTATGTGTGTTTGTTGTTGTTTTCTGCCTCCCCCGCCCCTTACAAACCCTGCCCCTCCCTCACCGGTTGTACGACTTACAGGATATACACGCTAAACTGATGCATTCCTTCCACAGCCGTCAGATTTTGCCCCCTCAAAAACGGGTTTTTTAGCTTCCGTGCGCAGATTGATCAACATCCTGTTGACCCTGGTACAAACTACAAATAATTCTAAGGGGAGTCGCCGACCTGTATCCTTCATGATGAGGACACACACGGCAGTAATACGCGCGATCGGAGTATCACACACAGCTCGCAAAGATCAGTTTCGACGAAATCTTCGATCTCACAGCTGGAGTGTACTTCATTTTTATTTTTTATTAGACCACTGGTTTGTAGTTTCTTCTTCGGGTCGTTTTTCGTTGCGTTATTCGTACCCATTGCGCCGACATTTCGCATGAATTCCTCTGTAAATTCTCGAGATTATTTGTTTTGTTTTATATCTTTCACAGCAGCAGCAGTCTTGTGACCATGTACAATTTTTTCGCTCTACATTTTTTTTTTTTTTTTTTTCACACACTTCTACTTTCCAGCTTCTGGACAAGCCGTGGTCACAGGTGTCGTCCCTTTTCCCCCCCGGTTCTTGCCTTCCAAGTTTTAATCGCGCATAGGGTTCAGCAATCCCACTGCTCATCGATTATTCAACGAGTGTTGCTAGCTCACGCTCTCGCGCTTCCCGCAAGTCAAATTGTGCACAAGAAATAGTCCCTACCAATTTACACGAGTATGCACTTGGCGGGGCTCGAACTCACGAAATTGACCTATACCAGGCTCGAGGATAACCTGATACGCCACCGGGGCGACTCACTATATGATCACGTTGGGGTAGAAAAACCGATTTAATGTGTGTGAAGACAACAAACACACACGACATCGAGAATATAAACTTTGATATCACAGCTTTCGTGTACATTATTTCTTGATATATTACGGCACGAAAATACGAGTGTACCGGCTGAAAATATCATATCCCTGCATGGTACACCGCCTTACTATTAGTAGATACTTTAGACGAAATCTTCGATCTCACAGCTGGAGTGTATTTTAATTTTTATAATATACATATAGACTACTATAATAGAGAAAGGTTGCTAGACAACCCGGTGTTTGGTGTATGTAGCTAGGTTGTAAATTGGTGGGCAACGAGTAGAAAGGCCATCCAGAGCGAGGGTGAAGACCGAAAGGGGTTTCTCACCGGGCCAAGAATGGGATGTTCATTGCGGGGGGGTGATACTACTACTGTAGAAAGCATGACGATATCACAACAAAAGGAATCAGGAAGGGACAGACGCACTTTCGAATAAGAAGGCGAGTAGAGCACGGAGAAGATCAAGAGTTGATAGCTACGTATCGGGCGAGAGTTTGTACGAAACTAAACATGCACACACCTGATTCGCACCACTTGTGTTTTTGCACTTCATACCTATACCTACCTGGGGTATAATATCATCACACACACATATATATAGAAAACATTAAAAAATGATGCTAAACACGCACGATGGGCAATGCGCACCAAAATAATTATTCTTCTCGAGAAGGAAAATAAAACGTCGAACGTTCGTAACAAATCATGAATATTTTTCCTCATCGCACCGGGTCACTCACCCCATCACCGCGACCGCCGACACAATATACGCATTTCACGAGTAGTCCACCGGCAGGGATACTCGCCCCTTCACTCGGTACTTTTTTTTTTGCCGGCTGATCCTACAATAGCCCCCCCCCCCCCCCCCCCCACCCCCCTCCCCCCCGAATCAGCGATTTTCTTGAACTCGAACGTTTCGTGGCCGCTCGACACAAGGAAGGATGCAATTAAAAACAAAGTATCCACATACTTTCTTGTGTGCATGCAACATGCAAAAGGCCTATCGATCGATGACGTCAGGGGTGTGGAGGGACACCGTATCTCAGCAGATACGACCGGAAGCTGGTTTTGAAACCGGCGATTTCGTAAAAAGAAACGTTGGGGTGGGCTAAAACCGTACAACGACTCTGCCGATCTATTGTCTTCGCACTTTTTCTCTCTTCCTCCTTCCCTGGAAGTCTTTGAGATCCGGGGCCACTAAGTAGGCCTTTCTCCCCCCCACTCCCCGCTACGACGGTGCGCGCCTTCGTTCCTGTTGCGAGAAGACATCAGAGCTACGTCTTCCCTCCTCGACTCTCATCGAGTTGCGCCAAACCCGCGCTGCGCGCTCTCAGCAGTCAATTCCTACTCATTGTTTATTTCTGCAAATAAACTCAAAAGCTCGACCCACGTGGCATCCGAACTCCGTAACCAACTCGACAACTACTAGTATTAATAGGGAGCATCGGAGGGTAACCGCTATCATAGACCATTGGGGCGAACGGTTATTGCCTCTTTTGTAGATGCCATCAAGTACCTGGTGTAGTTCTTATTGGCACTAATCATGTCGCCCGGAAAACCGGGTATTATACGTTATTCTAGACATCTCCCCTGCGTCAATGCTGTATATCCTCCACCGTCGCTCCGGTGGCGTATCAGGTTATCCTCGAGCCTGGTATACGTCAGTTTCGTGAGTTCGAATCCCCCCGAGTGCATACTCGTATAAATTCGTAGGGACTTTTCCTTGTGCACAAATTGACGTGCGGAAAGCGCGAGAGCCTGAGTTAGCAACACTCGATCAAAAATCGACGAGCAGGGAGATTGCTGAACCCTATGCGCGATAAAATTTAAAGTCAAAAGAACCGGGGGGGAGAAGGGACGACACCTGTGACCACGGCTTGTCCAAAAGCTGGAAAGTAGATGTGTGTCGAAAAAAAAAGAAAAGTAAATCCTCCACTCCGGAGTGATTGGAGTCTGTCCTGTGACCACGGACTTGGTTATACCAGTTAATGTGAGAACAACAACAATATCGGCAGGCAACGATGTGCCATGCAAAGCGCGTACATACATATAAGACATCTCAAGCCGCACCTGGTCAAAGGAGTCGAGTAGCCAGGAGACAGCGTTGACAACTCCGACGCTTCCGGCTGAAGAGCCTCCAAGCACGACTTGCCCCTCCCGCGTGCTGTTTCCGATGGTCGCCTGCAAGACTTCCCTGCCGTTCGTTCAATCGACGTGGGAGGTCGTCCTCATCATAGGCAAACATTCAATACTCAAGCATTCAAGAATGCATCCAGTACTATCCAGCAATATTGCAAAAAAAATACACTTCAGCTGTGAGATCAAAGATTTCGTCAAAACTCATCTTTGCACGCTGTGTGATACTCCGATCGGGCGTAATAGTGGGTGTGTTTTTATGAAGGATATTTTTTTTCTTCACACACATATGCTGTCCAGCTTCTGGACAAGCCGTGGTCACAGGTGTCGTCCCTTTCCCCCCCCGATTATTTCCTACAATTTTTATCGCGCATAGGGTTCAGCAATCCCACTGCTCGTCGATTTTTCATCGAGTGTTGCTGTTGCTTAACTCAGGCTCTCGCGCTTTCTGCAAGTCAATTTGTGCACAAGAAAAAGTCCCCACGAATTTATACGAGTATGCACTCGGGGGAATTCGAACTCACGAAACTGATTTATGCCAGGCCCGAGGATAACCTAATACGCCACCTGGGCGACCCATTTATCCTTAGGATACGGGTCGGCGACTCTCCTTAAAACTACAGCAGTAGCTTGTACCAGGGTCAACAGGGTGATGTTAATCAATCTGCGCACGGAAAGCATAAAACTCGTTGTTTGAGGGGAACAAACATCTGACAGCTAGTGATCATGTATATCCTGTAAGTCGTGTGACCGGTGAGGGGAGGGGGGGGGCGGACTTGAACGCCATATAAATGAACGGGAGCTACAGCATGGATGGCTCGTAATATACCTATTTAATGAGCAATATTTTTTCATCACACTTCAACTAGTCAACAACACAGTTCAAAAAAGGAGTCCCCCTCCCCGCGCGCTGTTTCCGAGCGTCGCATGCAAGATGTTGCTTCCATTCGTTTGACGTTCAATCACTCACTTGAGGTCGTCGTCATGGTCCAAGCATCCAAACATCCAATAATGCAGAGATCGGCACGAGCGCGTAATGTCGCCGACGACGGCTTCGCATCGAGAGAGAGCTCGAAGCCAATACGTATCTACGCATGATACGTATTATGATACGTGCTGCATACCATACAACTCGGAGAGAAGAAATAGGGGTGTCTCGAGTTTAGCATAAATAACGAAGACGACGCGCACAACAAGGAAACCACAACACACACCAACACCACCGTGTACCGTCTACCTTTCACCAGGTATGCATTGATTGCCTCACGTATACAAAACACTCAGAAATCTTACAAAACACTCAGAAATCTTACAAAACACTCAGAAATCGTCGATGGCAGTACACAGAAGAAAAGTAGATGTTCTCTATCTCAGTTGCAGAAGTACATAGGCTACGACGTTCGAACCTTTTTTCTTAGAGAGAGTGGCTTCTGCGACGACAACGACCACGTATTAGTTTTTCTTTTTGCGTTCCGAGAGAGAAATACATACCTGGTACATGTTTCTGAGAAAATTTTTGCACCATTATGGGAAATATCTTTGTTTACTGCTTCTCGCAGTGTCCTGGTGTGACGGCTCTTGCACAAATTCGTTTTTTGCCCTCGTGCTCGTTGCGGTTGGCCGTGCATGACTACTAAAAATCACCTTGCTGTAATAGCAATGCGCACTTCTGCCTTGTGGTTTGTGACCACGGCGGTCAGAGATCGCCTCTCAATGAGGCATCGGCGCGGACACTGGTCGTGCCGGGTGTAAATGGGTGGAAATATCAGATTAACACGTGAAGAACACACACGGCAATTGGCAACAGCTACGTATCGGTCGCGAAAAAAAAACGAACTCAGCAGTTAACTGCTGGCAGTGTCGACAAACAGGTGTTGTGAGCGATGCCAGATACTTTTTTTCTTTTCCGGGGGGAAGGCGCCCCTCGAATAAATGTGGATTTCTTGTACCTTGATATGTTTCCTGAAATTGCCAATAATCCCGATTTCGATTTTTTTTGTGCGATGGATAGCTGTTTCCTAGGGCTGGGCCCTGGTCCAGTATGTACTGCCAGTCGTACTGTACTGGCAGTACTATTGTACTGGCTGAGGGGCATGCCGGAGTGCCAGAACTTTGGCTATTTACGTAGGTCCTACAATAACGCCTCATTGAACAGCCAAAACCCATCAATATTCACGGCGTAAGAGCAGAGAGGGCACGCAGAACAGCTAGAGAAGGGAGAGCTCAAGAAACAGTTAACATGAACTCGATAACGCGGAAATTTTTGTCTTGTTTTGTTTTTGGCGAAGAATCTGAGTAAACATCGTGTTTGGAACAATATTGAATATGAATGGGGTGTAGTCTACCATGAATATCTACGTTTGAGACCGCGATTTTGCTAATTGTACGAGCGATTCTGTTTGGCACGTCAAAAATGGTTTTGAACCCATATCCGACCTTTCCGGTATCTAGGCGGCATGCTGCAATGTACCGTATTCTCGCATACTCGTGCCCATCATACGCCTCGCTCGCTTTTGCTCCGCTTTACATTTTTTTCCTAGTCAACCAACCAGCAACCACCAAGTTGGATTTGAAACATGGTCCAAAAACGACGTACTTTTTAGCTTTAGTGAAGCCAAAACGCATCAAAACGTGCCTCCGGCAAGGCGCCCCCAGCGGGGTACTGGTCGGGTCCAGTGTACTGGCATATCACGCAGCCAGTATATACTGTACTGGCTGGAGCCACCAGGGCCCAGCCCTGCTGTTCCCGGAAACTGAATTCTCAAATACAGAATTTGGCCATCAAGAGAGTATATCTATCAACAGCAGTTGTTACTCGTTCTCATCGGAAAAGTCGTTTGTCAGCTGCGAAAATCAGTGTTTCGTTATCTCCCTGTTGCCATCTCATCTCTCTGTTGTCAAGTAAAAGGAAGAACAACAACACAACCCGTACGGGTGTGGCCTCTTGGGTGTGTGCCTTGTGCTGGTACCGCATCCCCCGCACGTCGTTGTGGAGTAGGAAACACCACCTGCTTTATCGTCCAACACCATACGCATTCACGACGAGCAGCAACACAGGCATGACATTCTCCCAAAACGCCCACAAAAACAACCGAGAACATAATAAAATTCTACTGTAGCATGTACCATACACCCTACTGCTGTAGTACCGGGGCGAAAACGGCAACACATTGGTCGTGGTGCGGGGAAGATTCTCTATCTTCCAGCATTTCTCACCACCTCCGCTGCAAAAACAACCCCAAATACACTAACTGCGAGTAGTTTGTAGGGTGAAACAGCACTGCTATGTGCTATGGGCGGGTTAATTGTCTTCTTCATCTGCCAGGTACCTGGTAGGTAGTCACTTCTCTTATAGCTCTGAAACAAGGGCTGGCGACAGGTGCCGCAGTGTTTTTTTTCGGGGCTTCCAGAAAGCCAGAAAGCACTACAATACTACTCTTACAAGTTTTATTTGTTCAAGATAGTATCTTTGTATACTTAGGCCCAAGAGAAACTCACGCACGTCCCACAAAACGCCTTTCCCTTCAACGAATAAGCGCGCGGCTAATGGAGAGGGAGGGACAGGGATTTTACGGCACATACGATAGACGAATTTTTGTCTCAGGTTACAACCAGGCCCCGGCATTTAGTATTTATTTGCAGCTGTTACCTTGGATTACGACGGGAAGTGAAACGAAAATGGAAAAACGCCTCCAGCGCCCCCTCCCCGGGGCAAACATGTCAGAAAGCGGCACCTTGACCCTTTTTGGCCGACAGCACTTCTCCAGCAATCTACCCTGACTGACGGCAAACTAATAGGCTTTAGTATGGAACGATCGGTTTGACCTCCTTGATCGCTGGACGTTATCCCCGTCACTGACCGATTCCTGACGCCTTTGGCCTGGAGGGGGGCGATGACTCGCGGCATCCCCACCAGATTCCTGTCTCTCCTCGAATGTTCACTTGGGGGATTCAGAATACTGACTGCTGATTCTACAGCACTTTTTTTCTTCTTCAACCCATTTATTATCCTCGCACAACTCTTCTCGCGCTCCCTCCCAGTAGTAACTCGGATCCGGGGTCACATAGCGGGCTCTACTCCCCCTCCCCAACACTTGCACGGTACGTGCCTTCATTTTTATCGCGGGAGAATGATGCAGCCTTTTCTTCCCTCGTCGACACGCGTCGAATTGTGCCTACCCACCATGCTAGGAGTTCTCAGCAGTTTATCCTTTTTTTTATTTGAAGAAAAAACTCCAAATCTCACCACGGTGGGAATCGAACTCAAGGACCAACGCTAATAGTGTTCGAGGGTAACCAATAGACCACCGGGGCGACCGGCACAGCAAGTACGGCCGTCACGCATGCGGCGACATTAGTGGTTCACATGCTCAATTCTTTCCGACAGGGGTTTTCACGGGTCAGGCCACTTCTCGCGGGTCGGGTCGGGTCAGGGCGATCCGACTCGACCTGACCCAACCCGTGAGATTCCAAGGCCTCCTGGCCTGAACCGAACCGTCCCGTGAGACCTCCCGATCCGACCCGACCCGCGAGAATCTAGAAGCCTAACGACCCGGATCGCGGGTCGGGTCATGACCCGCGAAAAGCCCTGATTTCTGAGGCTATTCCCTTCTGCAAAGAGCTCTTTACCTTCTTTAGCCCTGATAATTAACTCCCGGACGGACGCCCGTTGTTGCGATAGATGCAGCACTTTGATGTCATTTTTTTTTTTTTCCTGAAAGACGGGGCTCCTCAACCCAACGTCGTCGGAACATCTTCATAACATCTTCATTTCAGTGTGTGCAGAACGATTTCTTGTTCAAAAAAAGGGCATGTGCCCCCGTAGGCCGTGAGTTTTTTGTCAACAGGTTTTTGCAATTCTCAGTTTGTAATCAGAATCAGTATTTGGGTGCTTTTGGGGGTGAGGCATAGAGCTCCTCAAGTGATCAATCACCCTCAGACCAATGCTACCGTAGGGTCGGGGGGGGCTTTAAGAACTACTGTTTTGGCCGTAGCTTCCTTCGAACGCGCGCTACGATAGAGGCAGCAGTTTTCGTCCGAAATGGTTTCCGAATTTGACGGGACTCCTTAACCCCTTCACAACTGGAAACCCGTTTTTGGGGACAAAATTACTTGGATTTAGTATAGGGAGGGGTTCGGGGGCTCTGAAGGGGTTAACCCAAAGTCGTCGGAAATTCGTTCATTTTTTTTTGTCATGGTTCTCGCTGTGTGTCGAGGCCATGGGATTTTTCATCCGGTGCTAGCAGTTTTTACTTTTATTCTTCTCTCCAAAGCTGTTTTCGGGAGAGGTCTCAAGCCTTATAAGTGAGGGGTAGTATTAAGAAAAAGAGGTGGCGAACCTCTATCGTATTAGTATTAATAGTACGCGTCTTCATCACCACTCGCGCGAGTGACCCCCGTGTTCCCTGCGGTCGAAGGCTTCCGTGCTGTTTTAGTTTTTTGTTTGGGTCAGTCCCCAACGGGGATGGTTTGCAACGCTGCGACAAACCAAAAATCACCTAAACCTTAATTATGTCAAGAGAGTTATAGTCACTCGCGCGAGTGGCTCAGACCCGTTAGTGGAAATTGGGAATAGGTATCCCCCTAACGTGGCTTTGATCCTCAGAAGATGATTCACCTCTATGCCGTCACACCTGTCTCCGAGACAAAACGAAAGCGCAATCGGATTAGTAACTCCGCGCGGCAACAAACATACTGCGTGTGAAACACTACCAACAAGATGTTCCAACACCTGTGCCGGCCGTGACAAAGATGTTTCCCTATTTGTAGCGTTTTCGCGCGGGACCTTTTTTTTTTTCAATCATCTCGAAAGGATCGAACGTCACATACACCGCAGATAGAGACAGCCCACGCTATCGCTCCGAACCACACGCCAGCTAGAGCGCTGGATTGCGAAGGCAATTGAGTTAAATCGACACACGACGTGTATGAAAATAAGAAAATAAGTGGAAGTGTGGTGAATTCCTTTTCTTCCCATCCGCCGGGGAAAGAAAAAAAAGAAAGATAAAACTCAAGGCCAAAACAGCCCAATAAAAAAGAAGGATATATCCGCCATTTGTTAGGCCTCTTTTACCGACACCCACTACCGATTTTTTCTTGGGTTGGTTTCGCCTTGGGTTATTGTATTCCTTGGGTTCTTACTTTTTCCCACTCCACCAAGGCCCATATGTCCTCGAAGATGGGCAGGTCCTGGGATGGATGAAGAATCTCGTTTCAGACCATGGCTACCATGACTACGAGAGGGGAGGGACATCCCTGTGTGTCGTTATATTTTACCGGAGTATACGGTAGGCCGGTGGCGCCATTGGCTCTGTACCTCGCTCAAAAAGCGGATTTTTTATGAATACTTCGTTGGTGTGGCGTAATCGACGCATGCAGTCAACCCTATGGCACGCGATCTATGTTCCGAAACCGAAAGGCACCAATGGTCAAGGATGGAAATATTCAGGGGTAGACCAAAAATCGACCCCACTCATAGGTGAGTAAGTTCTCCACATAAAACTGATAAAATTCACCCATCTACATCCACCACAACCAGTGTCCGGGCTAGACGCCTCAAAGGGAGACGACCTCTACGGTCTCCAACTAAGAGACAAGAGAACGCGAAAAAAAAAAACGTGATGACTGCATTGAGCAATCGTGCAAGAAAAACAAAAAGCAAGAAGCCATAGCGTTGGCCGGCACACGAAAAAAGTGAAACCTCTATCGTAGCACCCGTCCGCCGGTAATAAACTTGCGGCGACCAGTGCCCGGCCTTACCCGAAATGCATCGGCGTAAGGACATACGCCACGGTATACAGGTAGCACTTTTTTTGGTTATTTTTTTTTCTGAAATGACGGGGCTAACCCCTTCAGAGCCCCTAAACCCCTCCCTACACTAATTTCAAGTAACTTTGTTCCCAAAACGGTTTGCCAGTTGTATAGGCGTTAACCCCAAATCGTCGGAAATATATATGCATTTTTTTGTATGATTTTCGTTGTGTATGTACCTTTGAGACCATTTGATTTGTTTACGAATCCGGTAGAGGTTATACGTTTCACCAAACCCGTTTTCGTGAGAGGTTTTTAACCCCTTCACCACTGGAAACCCGTTTTGGGGACAAAATTACTTGGATTTAGTATAGGGAGGGGATTGGGGGCTCTATAAGGGTTAAATTAAAGCTCCCAAACTTAGGGCCTTACCCAATAAGCTTTTTTTTTTTCTGAATATAAGCTTTTTTTTTTTAGCGGGCATAGGCTTTAAAACTGGAAATAAGCTCGCGATTTATGTCAGTTTTGCACAGATAAGCTCGACTTATGCTCGCTTTTTGTTGCATCTCTAGCTTGATTTTTGTTCGGTAAAAGCGTGTTTGCTCGTCTATCACTCGTTGGGCATCCCTGCTTGTCGTCGATATGCTCGTGAAACGTGGGTTCTTAGGCTAGTTTTTTTTTTTTCTACAAGCCACATGGCAGGTGCAGGTGTGTCAGTGCTGAAAAAGTAAATTATAGACTGCGATTCGTATAGTCTATATAGTCTATGCTCCTATATACTTCGAAAGTGTATACTGGTATGTTCACGTATATCATACTACTACTGATTTATGTTGTCGTGTGTTATTGTGTTGTGTCCATATACAGCACAGTGTGCACAGCAGTGCCTTGCTGCCTTTTCCATACCACCGCCCACCATGAACTGCCCACCATGTCAATTGGAAAACTTGCTCGAACTCTCTACTCGAAACTCGACAGCAAAAACAGAGCTAGTGAGCTAGCCAAACACAGCCGACTACCCAGTACCCCCGCACCCCGCACGACGCAATGCTACTTTCCCCGCCCCCTGTTGTACTTGAGAAGAGCGGTTGCCATCACTGCAAGATCGGAAGATCGGAAGATCGGCAGCGTCCCTTGCGCTCTCCGCTTTTTTTGTGCTCGCGTGGGCGCGTGGGCGCGCGCGCGTGTGTGTGCGTGTTTAAGTGTTCTTATGTAGAACCGTCCAATATCGCGATAAACAGAGCCGACAATGAATGGGTGCAATTAAGCCTCGTGAATTGCATTATTACCGTGCGGCCACCCATTTGGCGTCTCCACCATGCTGCCAGACAACCATTCGAACATATACACCTGAAATGGAGGCGGGCATAACCACCTTTCATGCTCGATTTCCCTTGTTATGCTCCCACGTAAGCTATTTGGCATGGTGGCTATGCTCGGTCGGGCATAAGCTTTCCCATAAGCTCAAAAAGCCAATATGAGCCAAAAAATATGCTAGCTTATTGGGTAAGGCCCTACCCAAACTTGAGGAGTCTCAGAAAAAAAATGGTGCACACCTCTACCGCCGTGTAGAACGAGCAATGCATAGTTGCTGATAGTTGCTCTCAAATATACTCGCCGGCAATATCTTGCTCGTGCCAGTTACTGGGTAGAACTCTGAGCACTGTCCCGCCAATCATAGTACTAGAGTACCGTATATATTATACTATTGCGTGTGTGCTTACTGATCATATGTTGCTATTATATACCGATCAACATCCAGCATGCTACAAGTACCCCGTGTCCGTGTTGACCATTCACGGCTGTCGTTGTATGTAGATATTATAGTATAGTGTTATTGTAGTCTACACTAAACATATCACATATACGTCAGGCGGTTTACGATACTGCTACGGCCAGCACTGCTCCCGATATGAGGGCGTTTCTAAACAAGGAGGCATACCGCACGATCGGGCAGCCAATCAAAATGTAAACCCTTTTCAGGAAGGAGGGGGGGGGGGGGCGTCTTGAGGTACATGCATCAACCAGACCTTCCAACGGGGAGGACGGTGAAGCGAGGAAACTGCTGGCAGCCAAAACAGCTACTTTTATGCTTCTCCAGGTTTCTGCAGGTCAAATACTCATTTTTAAGTGTGATATTGTTGCAACAAACGTCGGCAGCAGCACTACACCTGTTGTGCCAATGCCGGGGTATCAGATCTTATACCTGGCACATCACTGCACAGTTGTAGTATTGGTGTTCTGGCATCTCTCGGGACCAAGCTTGAGCAGACCTAACCCCCCACAAGGAAGGGGTGTTCTTCTAGGCACGACAGAGAACGCCCACGCGGGTTGCATGTAGCGTTCGTACGCGTACCCTACGGGCCCTCTGGCAAGAAAGGGCTCCAGGAGAAAATTAAGCCTAAAAATCAGGCGAGAAAAATATGCCAGGAGACAGCTTTAATCCTAAAGGTAGTGCTGGAAACACCCTTCCCCGAGTATGAAATGTAGACTAATAGCTAAAGCCAACGTTTCGGATAGTTATCAGAGAGCTGGCGCGTCAGTAGTCGTAGTGCTGTATCATACCATACGTACATTCCGACTGCGTAATAGCCCGCAGTGCTGACTGAGCACAAGACACCGGAACAAAAAGCGAATACTACAGGCGGTACAGGCGGCACTTCGCGTACACAGCAGCAGTCTCGCGTGCTACTAATACGATATAGAGATATTAAAGTATACCACTTTTTGGCCCAAGTATTTCCTGAATAATGGACCTTTAGAGCCCCAAAATTCCTCCACATACTAATTTCAAGTAAATTTGTCCACCAAAAAGGGGTTCCAGTACTGAAGGCGTTAGCACACATAGACGTTCATAAATATTACGGAGTATAAGAATTAAAATACACTCCAGCTGTGAGATCGAATATTTTGTCGAAACTCATCTTTGCAAGCGGTGTGTGATACTCCGATTAACAGTTGTTTTGCAAATACTAGACTGATTTTGGTATTTGAGTCCTTTCATCGAGGTTGGAATTTCATTTTACTCCGAAAAACAGTTTTCGGGGGAAGATATACATAAAATCTAGATACAGATTAAGCTGCCCCGCCCGTCCCGCCCCCCCGCTCCCTCTTGATCAAACCCAGGCCCCAACGCCCTTAAAAACTCCGCCCTCCCCTCACCGGTGATTCGACTTCCAGGACTCACTTGATTGATAAATTGATGCATTTCCTTCCACAGCTGTCAGATGTTTGTCCCCCTCAAAAACGGGTTTTATAGTTTCCGCGCACAGACTGACCAACATCACCCTGTTGGCCTGATAACTATACTGCTGTACGAAGTGGTTTGCAAGGGCAGTCGCCGACCTATATCCTTAACGAGGACACACAACCCGTAATACGCGCGATCGGAGCATCACACACAGCTTGCAAAGATGAGTTTTGACAAAATCTTCGATCTCACACAGCTGGAGAGTGCATTTTTATTTTTTATAATACAGAATTATATAACGAGCTCTTTGTCAAGTGAGAAACCTCAGGGAAAAAAAATGGCGTGTCTTTACCGCACTACACTACTACTGTACAGTAGTAGTAGCGCGTGTGTCCAGTGTATGTGCTATAAAAAGACCGGGTATCCATCTTGAACTGAAGTTGCGCGGAATGTGCCAACAACAAATATCAACAATCGCGGCAGTGGGGCGGTGGGGGTCGCAACCCCGGGAGGCCAGGCGGCCTTTGCTTTTTTTTTTTTTTTTATCCTCCGGCGGATGGATGGGGAGAAATAAAGCTTTAGCTCACCACACACTTCCACGTATTTTCATACGCGTCGTATGTTGATTCAACTCAGTTGCTTTCGCAGCCCAACGCTAGCTGGCGCACCCTTCGGGTCCCATCGTAGGTATAGCGTAAGCTGTCCCTATCAGTGGTCTTCGTTACAACCCCGGCAGCGCAAGCTGCCGTTGTATACGGATGCGTGTGTTAGCATCCCGCACCCCATTTCCACCAAATCACCAAGCAAGTAACCTCTGAAGTGATCCCTGCAGCCTGCATACGTAGAAGGGTTGATTCCCAGGCTACGTCACCATTACTCTGGAGCCTAAACTTTCCCGCATCTACTATTACGATCTCACAGCTGGAGTGTATTTTCATTTTTTATAATAGGATCTCTTATCTCTACCGATGTACATCGGTTTCTTATCAGAGAGCAGTCGCCAGTCATGTCACGAACGTACTCTGTCTGTACGCACTTGGTAGAAGTATCGGGTATTATTATGATACGTAATAGCCCGCAGTGCCAAAAACGAAAGCGCACCAGATTGAAAAACAACCCCGGTCTGGCACAGGTACTTTGCATCCAGTGTACTTAATGCGATCGGGCATCCACGTCTCGGAAAGCAATCGCGAGGAACATGTCAACAGAGCACTAAAAATGTCAACCGCTGCGGTGTGCGGTGGGGGAGGCACACTGAACGGCTTGAACATACAGCACGCACCATTTCCAAAAAAATGCCGGGGTTGTAACGAGGACCAATGATAGGGACAGCTCACGCTATCGCTACAGTGGGATCCGAAGGGTGCGCCAGCTAGCGTTGGGCTGCGAAAGCAACTGAGTTAAATCGACACACGACGCGTATGAAAATACGCGGAAGTGTGGTGAGCTAAAGCTTTATTTTTCCCCATCCGCCGGAGGACAAAAAAAAAAAAAAAAAAAAAAAAAAGCACCAAGTAAATCCTGCGGTCTGCAGCAGGGGATGGTGCTCCGAGGCATCGCTACCATTGGATTCTAGTCCCAGAAGTGTACTATTTACGGGGGACCATAGTAAATAGGACCAAATATTGTTAGTCAAAATAGGGAAATATATTGGTTTTTGTGTGTACCGTAGGTCCTATTTACTATGGTCCCCCGTAATATGAATAAAATTATTCTAACAGCGGCAGCCGTGAGTTCGACGGTCTTTTTTGGGCCGATACTCATCTTTGCAAGCTGTACTTACTACACCACCGGTCGCCCGTTTATAGTAAGCTTTCATTTGAGTATAACCTTTTCTATAAGATGACATTGTGTTTCAATACCTATCACGCATGTACCAAGTTGTTAGAAAACAACAGCAGAAGGGTATCGGCCTGCTGTAGTTGGCGAAGTTTGGGGAAGAGTCAACACATCTGCTGTTTCTTACTGTACCTTCTGCTGCACTGCTATATACACCACATGTAGATGGTCGGACGGTTACTTGCTTGTTGATATTTCGTTAGTATAATCGATATAATATTCCTATGGTAGCGTCGCCAGTCACAAATTCCTGCAAGGCGTTATTGCAGAGGCATCGACACGTGCAGCCAGTTTGTGCCCTGGCCGGTGGTGGTACGCTCTCGCCTTAAAAAGGATCGAAACCCAGGTCGGCGTGTGTGTCCGAGGACCTCTTACGTACTCTACGATACATTCCATCCATTATCGCCATTCAAGGATGTAACAAGCCTACATATGTACGCGACTCTGTTATCGGGTCATTCTGCGTACTCTTTGGGTATAGCTATCAGCCTACGCGACGATTGCCTGGTATTATACGCACAAAAAATGGGATAATATATTTATTGCTGATTATATTGATGCGACCATGCAGCATGGCTTCGCGAGGGGAGGGACACCCCCTTTTTCCCATCATACCGGGTTTGGGCCACTCGCTCGAGTGACTCTGTATTTTATACTGAGTACAATATTTTGACCCAGGCTACGGTAGGGGGGTCCCCTTTTGGGCCTTATATTTCAGTGGCTGGGGGTCACTCGCGCGAGTAACCCCTTTGTTTCTATGCGATATTACGTTTTGTTCATGTTTTACATTGACGAAATTAATCCGCAATGCAAAGGTGATCTAAGCTGCGCCAAAATAAATGCCTAAACCATCTTCATCCGTAGGGTACAGAGCCACTCGTGCGAGTGGCTCAAACACATCATCAGTGAAAATGGGGGTACCCCCCCTACCGTAGCCTTGGTCTTTTGAGGACGTCAGCCGTGAGTTCGACGAATTTCGGGTCAATCCTCATCTTTGTGCAAGCTGCGTTGTTGGTACTCGTACTATACTGCTGCGTGCGGGTGAGTTTCGTGATGTTTTGTCTTTAGTTTTTTTTTTTTGATTTTTTTTCATCCTCCGGCTGATGGGGAAAAATAAAGCTTTAGCTCACCACACTTCCACGTATTTTCATACGCGCCGTGTGTCGATTTAACTCAGCTGCTTTCGCAGCCCAACGCTAGCTTTAGTTTATTTGCACAAATCGTCTACACTATGCTTCTGGACAAGCCGTGGTCACAGCGTGTCGTCCCTTCTCCCTCCCGGTTCTTAGACGATTTGATTCGCGCGGCGTAGCCAACCATTCCAGCACGGATTCATGGCGTCGCAGAGATAAAACAGTCCAAACAGTCACAAGAGCTTGAGATCGCAAAGGAACAGGAGAGTCACTCGCGCGAGCGACCCCGAGACACTGATGCTGAAGAAGTCCACAAAAGTGACCCCCTGCACCCCTGGCTTTGGTCATGCCATGCGCTCCCCCAAAATGATACCGTATCCTCGTACGTATGTAGAAGGTCCATAGTCTATGTCAATTTCGTATTCATTTCTTGAACAGTAAGAATCGTAGAGATTGTACTTCGAAGGATACCTGGCGTTTGAAACGGGGGACTACCGTCTCACGCTGCACATATACATTGCGTTTATGACATGCTGAACAGAGAAGGGCGCAGAGGGAGGGCGCACTACTCTCTGTAGTTGCAGAAGTAAGACCTCGAATACCAAATACAGACTGCAGCGCAGTACCTACTATTGATAGTAGCAGTACCTGTGTGTTCTTCAGATTAAACTGGTCTTTGCACCCATCTGACACACCGTACCGCGTACTGCAGGCTGTTTTGTATCTGTTGCAGCGCTTGTTGGTTGTATTTTGTGTGCTGGAGACTTTTCGTTTACAGCACGGTATAATAGTCCATGAGTGCCCCCCCCCCCCCTCCCCCCCTCTTCCAACTGTGCACCTTCTTCGTATGTATACATGTGTATGTACACGGTCGCCACAGCAGTGGTGAACGTCGAATGCCACTATTTAATAAAGATAGGAGATAAGGGGTTTGAATCTCTAGACTTTAGACTAGACTATTAATAGTCTGTGTCGTTCTTATATATCTATATGAATAGAGGCACCATTTGCCGAGAGCGTAAGCACACACTTCGACGCGAGTCGACGAGGAAAGGAAGGGCTCGAGCATTGTCGCGAAATAATGAAGGCGCGTACCGTGGCGGGGAGGGGGGAGAAGAGCCTGATGTTCTCGACCCCAGAGATCTGAGTTAAATATGTCTAGACTATAGCGAGAGGGAGAAGGAGAGAAAGAAAACATGCGGGAGATAAGCAGATGGGATGAGCAAAAGAAAACAAAAAAAAACACGAACGTACCACCCGAGCTCGACGTACCTGATATTTCGTTTCGGGTACGCCAAACCACTTGAAATTAGTAGACTCAGAATAATACAAGAATCACTCACTCTAAGAGAGGCCGGCCACGAAACTGCAGATCCCCATCGCTCGCAGATCCCGTGTCCAGCAGATACATGTCCATAGTGCAGTACGGCACGTAAACCCGGTTGAAAGAGCTGTAGAGCCTGTTTGTCTGATCATCCCCGGATAGCAACCCGTAAGCTGCCACGGATTCAGGGAACCCTTCCGAGGTGAATAGCCAAGGCTCCTCCTCCTGCAGCTCCCCGCAGAGGGACGGGCTGTGCGCGCACGCCACCCCTCCCTGAAAAAAAAGCGCGAAGTCGCTTGAAGATGTGTTCTGTGACATGTAGAAATGTCCTGGGGAACCGTCCGAGCAGACCGCTTTATGTGTGTTTTTCGGCGTATGTACGCAGGCAAGAGCAAAAAAGAAGAGGACAGCAGCAGCAGCAGCAGAATCACAAGATATCAGAAGTAACAACAACATACGATTTTGAAAAGGGAAGAAGAAAGCGCGCGCGCTGTCGAACGGGTGTCAGAAACTGCAAGACGTCAGAAGACGTGTCAAGCACGGGAAAACGCTGCTGGGCCGAGTGTTCCACAGCAGTTACACACGGCGCGCCCGGTGTATGCAAGCTAGTACCTGGTGGTTTGTTTGGCGCCAGTCAAGGCGAATTGCGCAAAATTACTGTCAACGGCCTCTATCTTGTTGACTCGATACTCGCGACATCTCTGGCAGTGACAGCAGCCGTAGATACATTCTTCACCATAGCGCGCAGCATCAACAAGCTTCAGTGTCAGCAGTAAAAGCGTGCGATCGGGAGAGGAGAAGCGCGCTCCCTCTGATTGCAACGTGGAATACGGCGATGTTTGCGGCAACATGAGAGGTCTTCGGTACGAACAAAACAACACAGAACGGCGATAAAATATTGCAGCTCAGGTATCGTGTGTCCGCAGCAGCAACAGCAGCAGCACCAACAGTCGATAGCACAGCAGCGCTCAAGCAGCAGTGGTGGTAGAGTAGAAGCGTACGATCAGGGGAGGGCGGGGGGGCAGATGCTCTCTCGTCTCTGGTTGCTGCATGGCGTCTGTACAATCTCATGATTATTAGTTTTTCGTGTATCCTAACAAACCGCTGCAGCTCAGTTATCGTGTCCTATGTACGCAGACCGGGGTAACCCAGCAGCTGAACAGCAGCACGAGAAGGAGCAACATCAGAGAAAAGGCGCGCGCATGATTTTTACGGCGGGAAATCCTCTCTTCTATGATTGTTCTTTACAAAGAGAGGCAGGCGGCGCAATCTCTCGATGACTACGATTGGTATTAATATAGTCTAGCGTCTATAAAACACGATACGACAGGTCTCCACGTTTACTTTTACAACACCAAACCCGGCTGCAACTTAGTTCATACCTGGTCCCAGTATGCCACAGGGACGTTGCACGACAGACGGAACGTATGATACGCACTCTTGCACAACCAACAACGCAGCCCGGAAGCAAACGTGATGAAAAGACAGGTTGCTCGCAGAGCTCTGCTGCAGCAGCCTCTCGTTACGTTGTTGTTGAGTTGTAACATCATACTCGTACATGTTTGAGATGGGTTGACATGCTGATAATATGCCAATACGTATACGAAGCTAAAACACAGATGACAAGCGCACGAACGACGAACAAACTGACTATAAAAATAAATAAGCTATGCCTGCTGGTACAAGCGTTCAAGCGGGAAAAGCGAGAACATCGACCAGTTTACAACGTTGCTGAAGCCAGCGGCCCTCCTCATGCTGGACGCTAAAATTGCACAACTGTTGCTGTACATGGGCTGAGTAGTAGGCGAACACGTGTGAGTTTCCCAACGCATGCGATCGAACCTGACGGCAGCATGTGTCGCAACATAAGAGACACCCCCTCCCCGTCAGCTAGCTGCGCCCTCATCAGAAGCAGCATCCATCCGAGCAGCAGATGATACCCCCGTGGATGTCGAGCGTACTGCGGCATAGAAACGTCAATCCCAGCCCAAGAGCGCTGGGTATCTCACAAGCACAGCCTAGCTTACCGCCCGGGAGCTCTTGTCAATCTGCAATTCTCGCCCGGAAATCGTGCGATCGTGTGCTCGCACGAAGCGACAGCAGAGTGAACGCAGACTCGAGCTCTACTTTTCCGTTTTTCTGCGACCCTCCGGCACGAAGTTGTGCCACGAAATGATCATAGGCTTGGTTGAGCTGTATGACCCACTACGCAGACAAGCCACACCACACCGAAGGGACAACGAAAGAATCAGAAACAAGGGGTCCAAAAGTCGAAATTTACATATCAGAACACAAGATCCAATTTCCGGAGCGAAATCTTAAAAAATCTTTCGAATCTCTGAAATCTTTCGACACCTCCCTTTAAAAATACAGAAACCGAGCGACTATGGTTTAAAATATGACGGGTTTCTTCGTTTCTTCCTGGAGACTTTGACTGGATTGGACATCGGTTGCTCGCATTGTAGACTGAACTTGGCGGCACCGTTGACGAAACGGAGGCGTGTGCTGTGATGTTCCGATGCGGTGTGATTACCTGCAGTAGTACTGAGTAGTACTAACTGTAGTGATTTAGTGAGTGAGTGATGTGTGACCGAGCCTCCGAAGCTGGAAGACCGTTGTGATAATTATCGCACAGCAGAGGTGGGTCCCTCTTTATCTATCTGTTATCATATAGCGACGGTAAGAGCCGGCCAGAAATTCGGGCACTATGACGGCAACCGGCACTACTGCGCATGCTTCCACTGCGAAAGGTGTGTTCGAATCTTTGGCAAAGCGAGTTCGCCTGTTAGGCACACTATAGCGAGAAACCGGCACTCGTAACCGGCGCCATAGCGGGACCATTGCTGTGTAGGTTGTTGTTGTTGTTGTTGTTGTTGTTGTTGTTGTTGTTGTTGCTGTTGTTGTTGTTGTTGTTGTTGTTGTTGTTGTTGTTGTTGTTGTTGTTGTTGTTGTTGTTGTTATGTGTCTCTCTTATCAGTTATTGCTTGTTCCTACAGCACTGACAGCAGCAGCAGTAATAACTGTATTTTAATACATAGTAGTATCATATATTGAATAAAGTATGAAATCTTACCGACGTAGTCTTAGCCTCGTGCTCACGCTCAGTCTTTTCTTTTATGTCCCGTTGGGTGCTTGGGTTTTGGTGTTTGGATCAAGACACATCGCACCAGTAGTATAAGTCTATATTATAAAAATTAAAATACACTCCAGCTGTGAGATCGAATATTTGTCGAAACTCATCTTTGCAAGCTGTGTGTGATACTCCGTTCGCGCGTATTACGGGTTGTGGGTTCTCATTAAGGATATAGGTCGGCGACTCCCCTTGCAACTACAGTGTAGCTATCAGGGTCAACAGGGTGATGTTAGGCAGTCTGTGCGCGGAAACTATCAAACCCGTTTCTGAGGGGGACAAAATCTGACAGCTGTTGAAGGAAATGCATCAGTTTATCAAGTGAATCCTGTAAGTCGAATATCCGGTGAGGGGAGGGCGGAGTTTTAAGGACGTGGGGGCCTGATTTTGATCGAAAGGGGGGCGGGAGGGGCGGAGGGGGGGAGGGACAGGTGGGGTAGCTCAATTTGTGCGTGGACACTATAAATGCTTCTGCTTGTGGGGGAGGGGGGGGGGGATTGTGTGTGTGTGGGGAGGGGGGGGGAAGGGCTTTAGGTCGCGTAGAAGATGTAGGGGTTTGGTATACGCCTGGTCTTAGGTCTAGGCGATGGTGCGGGTGGTGGGGAAGGAGGGGGCGTTGGGGGCGGGGGTGGGTGGGAATTGCGGCAGCGGCATGGACGGCTCTAAAAAGATATCGAGGTGATATCCAGCGCGTGGAAGTGTTTAATACTCTGGCGGATTTCGATATTAGGTGAGGCGGTTGAGCAAGAGAGAGCGAGGAAAAAAAAAGCGGGGGGGGGGGGGGGGGTAGGGTTTTCAAGAGGTTTAAAAAGGTCACATGCAATATTAAAACACACTCCAGCTATGAGATCAAGGACTTGGTCGAAGCTCATCTTGGCAACAATGTGTGTGATACTCCGATCGCGCGTAATAATCACATATGCAGGGGCTTGCTGTACGCGCGGTGCTGGGTCTAGGCGATCGTGCGGGATGTGGGGAAGGAGGGGGGGTTGGAGCGGGGGAGGGGGGGTGAATGAAAGCTACGTCATGGATGGCTAGAAAGATAATGACGTGATATCAATTGCGTAGAAGTGTTTATTACTCTGTCTGGCCGATTTCGAATGTAAGTGGGGCGTTTGAACGACTTGGGCGGGGAACGAAAGGGGGGGGGGGGGGGGGGGAGAGGGCGAAGATGAGTTGGAGCTACGGCATGGATGGCTATAAGGATAATGAGATGATATCAGCCGGCTGGTAATGTTTACTACACTCTGGTAGATTTTGATTGTAGGAAGGGCGTTTGAACAAGAGGGATCGGGGGGGGGGGGGGGGGGGGGCATTTCAATATGTGCGCGGAAACTAAACTATAAACCTTAAAGGGGACGACTCTGACGTAGCAAGAAGACACCCCTTTATATGACCCGCCTGGTAATGTTTTTTATTCTAGAAGGTTTGATGTTACATGTAGTTTGCAACCCAGTTTTTAGGTGTAGTAAACAACGTGTTAAAAGCTTCATAATTTGTTATTGTACATGGATCGAAAGACAGAATATTTAAATCGATAGGTACAATCATGTAGGTACCATTATTTTCTGACATCGCTAATCATAAGAAAGAGATCCATATTGCCAAATACAACAGGCGAGGTGATGTGGTCATGCAATGTCACCGCCATAGAGAACGAAAGGGAGAAATGCGAATCGTTAGTGTTTTGAAAGGAACGCTTAGTGTAAACGCGCTCAATTACGTTACTTCGTTAGTCATACTTCGCTTGGCATAGGTTGGGAGGCGATCATCATGCAGACGGTATGTACGGAATACCCTACGTAATAAGTTGGTAGTGAGTGTGGTTTACCGCTATTTTAACATATCTGTCTGTACCTCCTTTTCACATTATTATTGTCTCACATATTATATACGAGTTTACGCCTATGATTTTTACCGTGCCGATGTGGGGTTCTGAGGTCGCCAACTTTAAGACAGAGATACATCTTACAAATACACCAAGCGAGGTGACGTGGGCATGCGATGTCACCACTATTGAACGCGAGGGTGACTTTATTTCGTTAGGCATGCTTCGAAGTATGCTACTACTGCGTTTCGTAGAGGTTGTCAGGCGATCATGCAAACGGCCGGAGGCACGAAATTCCCTGCGTAATAGGTTGGTAGTGTGGTCTACCGCAGTGTGAACGTATCTGTCTGTACTTCTTCTTCACATTGTTATTATCTAGTAGTGTACGATTATATTGTAGTACTCTACTCTGACAAGTCTGTAGTACTGCATCCAGTGGTGCATATCGAGATTGTGCCCGTTGCCCCGATTTCTCGACGCTGCCCAAACAACGTCCATCATTAACATCACCATTGTTTGCTGTGTTGTAGTGAAAAGTGCGCTCACCCGTGAGTATGCACTGGACACACTGCTTGCTGCTGTGCTGTACGCCGCTCGATACGGTATTAGTACCCGACAGCTATCTCTGTGCAAGGCGGTTATATTTTTAGTATTCCGTAGGCAATCTACTGTAGGTAGTTGTGTGTGACTTTGCTTCTTCTTGCTGGTGCTTTCTACCCACAACGACAACAACGACAACAACGACACACCGCCGCAGCTGTAGTTCTTCAAACCTACCCTGCTGCGGAGAGCGAGGAGTACGTGCGTGTTTTGGATTCTTGTATCTAATATAGTACACGTCCAGCATCACCATTGTCCGTATCGATGCCTCTCGTAGAGAGACGAGCTCTGTGCTCTGCGGCCGTAAAATACCACGAAATACAAAGCAGCGGTATTTGTAACTACAGGTGCACCTGGTGGTTTGGTCATATGCCATGCCGAGCACAAACTGAAATCGGGCGCGGGACACTGTAAATATAGACTTTGCGAATCCATTATTATATCGTACGTATGTTTTGTCTTGAAGTTCGAAATCAACCCCCCCCCCCCCGCCCCCCCTCCCCCTTCATCCCCAGCCATCGCCTAACCTAGCACCACGCGTAAAGTAGTAAGCCCCTATATACATTACATTTATACGCAACCTAAAAATGTCGACCCCCCCCCCCCAATCTTGCCCCCAACTCCCCCCCTCCCCCGCGCTCTCCCCTCACCGGTTTTATGACTGACGGAGATCCTGATGTACACAATAAACTGATAGATACAGTCCACAGCCACCGTCAGATTTCTTTCCCCTCAAAAACGTTTTTTTTTTATACCTTCCGTGCACGGATTGATCAACATCACCACAGTGTTGACCCTGGTACAACCTACACTGTAGTTCTTAGGGGAGCCGCCGACCTATAGCTTTAATGAGGACACACACCCAGCAATACGCGCGATCGGAGAATCACACACGGCTTGCAAAGATGAGCTTCGACGAAATCTTTGATCTCGCAGCTGGAGTGTATTACAATGTTTCATAATTATTATAATTTTATACGATATACCTGGACCAGTGGTATATATACGACGCAAATCAACGATCATTTAAAGCTGAAAAGTGGAAATGCTGAACCACAGATGCGCGATGAAATTGAAGGCAAGTACCGGGGGGGGGAAGAGGGAAGACACCCGTGACCATGGCTCGCCCAGAGATCGCTGATAAGGGGTAAAACTTTTTATTACGATTTGAGCTGGGAAATACAAGCGGTCGAAGAACACGTTTTGTTTTTGTCAGAGATCGCGATAAGTGCCCCCGAGAAAGCGTGGCGGCAGAGACTGGCGCTTGAGCTGATGATGATGGTGGACCACACACAGCAGAGTGTGGTTGTGCAGATGCATTTGGCATCACACAGATAGAAGAAGTATGTTCGTTGTATCATTAGTCTAAACGTTGGGCCGAAAGAATGGCTGAGAATACCAGACTTGCCGGAGTCTGTGATAGTGCTAGAGCATATAGTGAGGAGTGAGGGCTGAAGGGGGCTGTCATCCTGTGCCACAACGTCTAGACCTGCTGCCCTGCCGTCCTCTGCTGTGGGACTACTGGGCTCTCGTCTTCTCCAACAGAAATCTACAGGGAAAAACTGATTTCGAAATGCTAATCCCGCCGCGTATTCGAGAAGGTTTCGTTTCAAATCGAAACGGTCAAATCCATGTTGTTTTATTCCGCCGCGTTGTACCTTTCTGGTAAACATCCAGAGACTATCCTGAAACCAGCAGCTCTCCAGCTCATAGTCGCTGCTAATGCTAGCTGCGACTGCTTGTGCTGAACGTTCACAACGTGTCGGCTGCTCAACCTATACTTAACACCCCCCCTCAGTGGGGGTGTTAAATGGCTAACATAATGTAGCTATGTTTAACCAAAACTTCTCGAACGCGATAGAAACTGAATAAAGTGCCGGCCATGGCTAACAAGCACCCGTGATGGAACCAATGCATATTCGCGAAAACACTGATCGTCACATCAATGGCTATCGATCATTAGTGCTTGTGAGAAACTGCCTTACTTATTCCCATGCAAATCCGATGGGATATACACTGAAAACACTATCTCAGTGGTCAGTTTGTTGATCAAGAGATACAGACAAATTCTTCGTGTAGCGGTCGACTACGTTTTTGTCCGCCCCGTACAAAGAAAACGTGTGAGTGGTGTTGTAAAAAAATCCTGCGCAAACAGTCCAACGGCCGAACCACGGTTCTGCCGCCTCCGCCCTACAAAGAAGACGTGTGGTGCTTGCGTACTACGAAACACGCACATTGTACCGTGAGGCTGACGGCACCCCAGGCGGTGTTGATGTCCCCCTGGTGTTCCAGACGAAAAATGGTAGTGTAACGATCCCAGAAATGACGTTGATATTCGGTGACCCCAGAATCGATGCCCCAGCAGCCTTAACCGATGATGATTCGACAATCCCAGAAGCGATGTTCCGGCACAACCGTAAACGATGGTGCTGTGCTTGATGTTAGGGCCCTCGATTTACTTCTGGATTTTTTTACTAGTTCAATCAGAAGCCGCTGCTGCCATTTTCTGAGAATCTTGGTTTCCAGATCCGCCAGCAGTTTCTCCGTCGGGATGTGTAGTGAAGACCGAAGCTGCGGTAGGGCGTCTCTTTTTCGGGCCTCTTTTCTTGGTGGCTCGGAGTCACTCCCTGTTCGTTGGCGGTCTTAAGCTTCATTTTCTTTTTTGATGTGACACCGCGACGGAATGGTTAGCTACTACTTGTCATAAAATATCCTGGAGTCGCTTTTCCAGCGAGGTACATGGTGACTCGGGCAAGTGGATCAAATCCAGCTGTGAAAAATATTGTACCCTACCGTAGCCTTCGTTTGAAGATTGCTCACGTGTCCCTCCTTGACGATCTCGCGAATGTAGAAATACCTCAAAGCCACGTGTTTAGCATGCGAGCTGCAGGTCTGGTTTCCGGCTACATGTAGTGCCGAAGTGTTACCGATGTGGACCTGGACGCACCTGAAGTCCTCCTTGAAGCATAGCGCCGTCGTCATGTTCTTTAGAAAGCACTGCCTCCTTCATCGCTAGTGTTCCCGCCACTAGCTCTGCTTCCATAATTGACTGACTTGTTAACACTTGCATGCCCACCTTGAAGCTCAAGGGGCCGTTGCACATCATCATGACGCACGATGAAGTTTACTTCCCGTCGTCCGGGTTGTTGCTTCCGTTGGAGTCCGAGTACGCATCGAACTTGAAACCTCCTCGCTTGTAATTGATGCTGAAATCCGCCGTCCCGGCTAGGTGCTGAACTATATGTTAGGTCGATCCCGTATGAAATTTTGGTAATTTTGGACATATGCCTTCGCTAATTGGTTTACCGCGTACGAGATGACGCAGCGTATGTCCCTTGGCTCAGGTACTTGGCGCTGCCGACAATAGCTTGAAAACGCCGCTTTGCCGCGTCGTCTGGAAGGCTCTCTTCCGGCTGCATCATAGACTGTTATTTGCCGTGCTCCAGCGCCCCCAACGGCCTACAGTATTGCATGCCGTACTTGACGAGCCGTCTGCTGGTGTTATCCTCTTGGGTGATGGCTAGGGATCCTGCTTGACTATCACGAGTGACTTGAATCCCGAGCACCTGCGGCACATCGCCCATGTCTATAACATATTGAACCTTCTCATCGCATTTCCCTTGATAATATTGAGTGCAGCCTTGTTGCTTCTGCCAGCAGCACCTCATACACGTAAGGAGTGGCTATGACCGCCGAGTCTTCGTCCATAGACAGTCCCTGCTTCATCTTGGTCGGTCCGTCGAAGATGTAAACGCACGGGTTGCTCTTAAGGACTTTGAACTCGATTCCCACGGGGAGAGTGTCAATGGTCCCATACCAGTTCTTGGGGTTTTGCTTCGGGCCGTAGAGCGATTTGAGAATCTTCATGACCAGCAGAGCTCCCATCGCCTCATCCTTGGCTTCGTACCCTGGGAATATTTTAACCTACACCTCCTTCTCGATGTCCACATAAAGAACCGCTGTCTGTACATATAGCTGCCAGACCGTCTACTCTTCCTCCGCCGCCGTAGTACGCACCATGCAGATGCTCTGAAATTCTACAAACCAGAGCGAACGTCCCTTTGTAGGACGTCCCGCGCGCTCACTTGCCCTGACGCTTGAACAACCACGGGCCACCAACACGAGTTGTCCGCCTTGATATTGTAGACCCAGCGAGCTGATCGCTCGGTAACCGGTTGGTATGGACGTACTGGGCACGATAATGTTAAACCTTGTGGGCTCAGAGACTTTTATTTTCCTTGTCCGATGCCGCCTTCCAACGAGCGGTTTCACGGAGAGCCATAGCTTCCTTGTGTTTCCAATTACTTTCTCCATCCAAGCGCTGTATCTGAACGCTAGTAGCGGCATACGCGTACTCATACGTTAGCATTTCCATATGATGATTAATGTCCGGCAGTGCCGTTTCGGTGCAGAGACATAGTTGCCGTAGTTTGCGCAGTAAGGCTGTTGATAGTAGCGTAAGCAGCGCTGCTGGTGCTCCATGTCACTGCTGGCGTCACCTGATACTGAGGTGGCGCCCTCCATGAATTGGGGGCTATCTCTTCAGTGGGTTCTCCTTGGTCCCCGTTTCCACCATCTGCTGCCGGCTGCTGTCCCCCGTCGTCGTCCGTTGAAGATATTTGTCCGTCGACGCCGTCCATCGATACTCCCGGTGTTTCTTCTCTGGCCAGCACATCCGCGCTTGCTTACGTTAATCCACGGATTTTCGTCAGGATCTCGTCGATCGCCGGGTCACGCGGTTGCACGATGAAGATGATGTGGTCATACATCACGTGGTTGTTGAAGTCGATGGGCGATGTGTACTCTCGTACGACTACTCGCAGCACGTCGTGGTCCTCTGGTCCATCGTGAAAACTGATGGCGCCGACGTTGTCCCTCTCGTCGATGTTGTCCGGCTGGTTCATCGGTGGTGACACCACCTTCGACGGTGTCTCGACGAACACGGAGTTCCTGCTCTCCACCTCGTTGTATATTGTTGCGTTGTGGATGCAGCACACCTTGGTGTCTCGCCTGAACCCGCAGAGGCTGTCCTCCCAAGAGCCGTCCTCCAGTTTCTTGGTGTGCGTTTCGATGTGTACGAGCACGCTGGGGCCGATGGTCTTGAGGTGTTGTAGTGTTGCCTCCTTCCCATGAAGAGCTTTGTACGGGTGGGCCCCTTGTTGGGCGTTGGGTGCGGTGTCCGATTCACCAGGTACGCCGCGGTGAACATTAGCTCTCCCCAAACACATTTTCGGAGCCCATTGTCCGCCAGTGGGCATATAATTATTACCGCCAGAGTCCTTCCGTCTTACTCCGATACCCCTACCTGCTGAGGCGTGTTAACCACCGCGCAGTGCAGGTTAATCCTAGTTTGGCGACAATATTTCCGGACGGCTTCCCCGGTATACTCTGTTCTACAGTCAGCGTGAATCGGTATACACTAGCTGCAAAGGCATGGTGATCCTGAAGTTGAATTTCTCCGGGTGAGGTTGATGGATTATCTTCCCAACAGCGCAGACGTCGGAACGAGATAATCTCTGCTGAAGCTCCCGCCGTTGGCGTCCTTTTTTGTTGAGGAGATCCAGACTCCTGGGGCTGATGTGGCCCATGCGACAGTGCCATTGGTCCGCGTTTGCCTCCACATTCAGAGCCAACTCTAATTCCCCTAGCTCCATGTTGAACGCGCAGAGGTTGTGGCGCCCCCTTAGCTGCTGTAGCGGGATGGTGAAATCATTGGTCTCGATCCGCGGCTTTTCCAGGGGAAAGATAGTTGTTCGTCGCTCCTCCGTTACACTCGGAACCGAGTAGATAGTACGTCGCCATGCCGGGCACAACCACAATCGGCAGCCTATTTGTTGTTTAACCTCGTTCTGGTCGATGATTCATCCGATGACAATCCCTCTAGCAACCTCTTTCAGCCTGTGATTCCCGACGGTGGTCATTTCGCGCGGTTCCTCCAACCGTACGTAGTCGGAAAGTCGCTCCCGCATTCAGGGGCGGTCATTGAGGTAGTGCTCAGAAGCCCCGCTGTCCACCAGCAGCTTGATTGAATATTTATTCTTGACGAAAACGTCGTTAACCTCGTAGTCAGGACTCAGCTATGACCATCCGGGCAGTCGCTTCGCCGCCTCCCCCTAAATTTGGAAAAGCCCAAGCATTTCCGACCCGCTCACTTCCTTTTCGCATGCCTCTGTTGGTCTCTTCTGGGGTGTCGGCACGACGACCGTGTTTGCCAGGAAGGAGTATCCTCCCATATGGCCCCTCGCTACCTCCGATTTTGTCTCCACCGTTGTTTTGACTGGTGACTCGGCCTGATGAGGACTGTAAACGTTGGCGAAGTTGGCGCTGCCGGTGTTGCCGTATTCTGATTATTGAGACGCTCTTGGTCGCTGTGACTGGTGGCGTTGTGTAGAGGGAGCACCATTTAGCTCCCTCATGAAGCTCACGGCCAGCTGCAATGCCGCCGTGACTCCCTCTTCCACCGTTTGGGCCTCCATCGCGGCCGCTTTTCTTCCAGTGAGGCTTCCTCCCGTTGTGCCCACGATTCTTCGCGGCTTTATCGGTTCTTCGAATCTTCTAGTGACCGTACTCACTGCAGTTGAGGCACTCTACCCCGTTGGAGTCGCTTTGTGCATGCATGGCAACCCCATGGCTCACAACTGATTTTCGCGAAACGGGATGTGAGCCAGACTGTCTGTACAGATGTTTCGTATTATCCGCTTGACGTCCTCCAGGGAAAAGTCGGGCTGGTTGTAGCGGCAGTTGTGCACATGATCGTATTCGTCCAGGAGGGCCTCTTCGGGGTTCTGTCCGCCAGATGTTGGTCGGTGATGACCTCCCGTGTTCATGTAGTCTGTCCCGCGCTCCATCCATCGCATACAACCATATGTCGGGATGTTGGCTGGGCTGTAGCCTGGAGGAATGCAGTACATCGTAGCTTCCTGCGCGCCCAGTGTTCGAGATCCCGTCATGTTTGTCTGCCAGCCCCAGCCACGCTGCTCTCCCGTCATCCGCGCCGTCGTCGATGGGCTTTCCCTCGGAGTTTTCGACTAGATCCTAGGCGCCATCACTTGGTGCGAGGAAGAGGATGGAGTAGAAATAACTGTCGTGGATCTTCCATCGCTCTAGTTTGTGTATGTTTTCTGCGCTGTCCTCGATGGTGTCGGCGTTGCCAGGCGGGTTCGGGCACTCCTTGCTTAAAAAATCCTGGGCTCCCAAGGCGAAGTGGACGCGTAGTTTTAGCCTTCCAGCCGGCGAAAACAGAGAGGTTCCTTCCGTCGTATTTTTGTTTGCTAGTGTTGCTATTTCATTGGTCTTCTCAATCATAGTGTTATTCTACCGCACTGGTGCGTGCAGTCGTATGCCGCAGCGGGTGCGGACTTCCATTGTCCCAATGCCCGATTTCGCCGCTGCGCTGCAGAACCTCTTGCCGCTTTCGTGCAGGCTTACCGTACTTGGTACCGGGTCGACTTATCCTGGTCCCAGCGCCCGAATATATCGCTGCGCTACATAATCTCATTGCCACTTGCTAGCGGGCTTACTACGCCTGGTATGGTCTGCCGTTGTTGGCCAACAACAATGTACTACGGGTGCGGTCAGGTAGTTGTCGCAACTTCTGCAAAACTTCGTGAACGTAATGCGAATTTCACGCCTCGCCTCAAGTATGATAACGCGACCCGCACGGTAAAAATGCGAAGTTGTGTATTCTCTCTCCGATGTAGGCGAACGGTATTGACATAAAACTACTGCCGCTCATGTTGCAATGCACCGTACACGTGCGCTGTGCAGCTCATCTTGTGTTCTAGATGACCAGTCCGAACCAAGTCGCAATCTGTGACTCTCAAACTCATATATGTACGTGCTGCAAAATACTCGCACTCCCAAAGGTTTGGTCCTCGAAGATAAAACCGAGCAGTGCAAGCGAGTCCGTGCACATTCCTCGGTAGAAGCCTCTCCCGCAAAACTCGTGATTTGCGCGCCGCACTGTTGAACGAGATCTCACTAACCTATCAGGGATCGCAACGCCTGTCCCCGAAATGGCGTAGCGGTAGAGGCTGCGCTTGAGCTGGCAGGCCACACAAGGTGGTTTCGCACGCGCACTTGGTATCGCACGAATATATCAACTATGTTTGTTGTATTAAACCTTGGGCCCAAAGAATGGCTGAGAACACCCGGAGGTGTATCTGTGTTAGTGCTGGAGCAGTGAGGAGTGAGGGCTGGTGGGGGTGCTGTTATTCTGTGACACCACGTCTAGACCTACTGCCGCCCTGCCGTCCTCCGTAGAACTGCTGGGCTATTGTTTTCTGGAACATCGATTTAGCCCAACGCTGATGTCGGAATGCTAGTACCGCCGCGTCTTCGAGAAGATTGTGTTTCAACTCGAAGCTCAAAATCCATGTTGTCTTATTCCGCCGCGTTGTACCCTTCTGGTAAACATCCAAAGACCATCCTGAACTCAGCACCTCTGCCGCTCACAGTCACTGCTGCTACTGCTAGCCTCGACTGCTTGTACTTAAATTTGACATCGTGTCGGTTGCTCAGCCTACAATTAACAAATTGCCAGCCAACACACCAGACTACGTGTGTACGGAAAGAGCAAGAATAATCAATAAAAAAATAGCAAACGAAAACGAAGAAGAAAAGGACATACATGGAAATAATAAAAAAGAAACGCATGGGGTTGGAGAGAGGAGGTAGGTACCCGGGAAGACCAAAAATTGAGTGAAACAAGACGGAAAGAAGAGGAAAGCGAAACATTGGGGGGGGGTAGTTTTTAGGTAAAGTGTCCGCCCCGATTCTTCATCCGGCATGAAGAGATACGTACTCGTACCCTTTTTTCAAGATTAATCCGCTTACATTATTAGTAGAGGTTAGTAGCCACCACTGCTGCGATAGCTGCTGTAGTGTGTTAAGGTACGGCCTCGAAAGGCCTGTAATTATCCGAATTTACACATCACGTGTTCCTGGCTCCATAGCCAGACCGTTAGAGGTGTGGGAGTGGGTTTTGAGGAGGCGCATCTTCGACTCATGGTCTAGTTCGTAGAACCGGAGTTTCCCCGAATCTCCCATATTTCTGCATATATATGCGACTCATAAGGGTGGGCAAGTGTTAAAATACGGCCTCGAAAGGCCTGCAATTATTTGAATTTGAGATCATTTGCATGGGTTTCGTATGATAAGGTTGGCGTTTTATATTTGGGAAAGTTAGAAAATAGATCGGAGGCACGTGCCTTCGATATCAGAAGCCATCCGGGGCCCTGGTGAAATCGAATAAAGCAACGTCTCTACGAAGGAAAAGAAAGTGAGTACTCTCCGAGGACCTGCCCAATTGACAGACCTGCACGGGGCACTCTGTGTCCCCACCTATAACCTTACAAGTGCTTCTTCTGTGCGGTGAACAGAGGAAACGTAAATCATAGTAAACTTGAGAATCAAAGCTTCGAAACGAACGCTGTTATAATAAGATTAGGGGGCTGTTACAGACACAGGTCACCCTTTGCAGGTCTTCCTACGGGCAGGTTCCACGTTGGTCACTCACTTGTTGTACCAGATAAGCTCTTGCACCAGTTCCACACACACCACGGAGGAACTATACGCGTGCAATTCCTCGAAGCAACGGCATCATCCCCGTTTTCCTAAACGCACATGCCTTCAAAGGCATATGAAACCTTTTTATATCTAGCGTTGTATCTAGATATTACGCCTTCTTTGGCTTCCAGGGAAATACCATAACACTAGCCCACCCTGATGAGCCGTATATGCAGAAATATGAAAGATTCGGGGAAGCACCGGTTCCACGGTCTAGAACATGACACGAAGATGCGGCTCTTCAAAACATACTTCCACACCTCTACCCGGCACCTCTACCCTGCGAGGCTACGAAGCCCAAGGAAAATGCTAAATATAGCAGAAAACCACAAATGAAGAACGGAAAACGGGAGAAGGGGTACAGAACACTCCAGCGAATGGCGGGATCGACAGGCGCGAGAGCTAGCACTTCTGCACATTAGCGAGGGGAGTGGGGCCAGACAACGGACACTATGCAGAAAAATAGAAACATGAACAAAATGCGAAAGATCTGGGGTCGAAGGCGGAACAATCAAAGACCTCGCGAACAAAACCCCAAGCGGTCGCAAAAACGTGCCAGAACGCGCCACGTACGAAACCCAACTCGCGCGCGGAACGAACATCGTGCCCCACCCCGCGGGGTCGACGTCGAAACCGGGCGGAGAATCACCAGGAAAATCCCCCCAGGAAAACTGAATCAAAAACCCGGAACTAAAACGAATATCCCCCGAAGAAGCAAAATTCAAAACCGGGAAAACCGGATCAAATACCCGAGGGCAGCGATATGGCCTGAACGTCAACTACCCACGTCTGCGCCTCGATGTTCATTTACGTTGCTTTGGATCCCACGTGCCACTGATCTACCCCGATGGAGTTGAAGGCACCAGGAACCTTGAACACCTCTTCCTCCTGTTGAAGTCGTGTAGTGAGCCGGAGAGAGCTGAAGCCTGATCGGTCCCCGGGTCGTCTATAAAACTTACAAAATATTCCCCATCGGTGTTGTGGTAGCTCATAAATTCAAAAACAATTTCCGTCTGTTGTTGTCTCACGTAACCGCTGTGGTAGCACTTTTTGGTTTCTAATAAATAGTAATATTTTATTATCTATTTTAGACTGATTCTTACTACGATAGCTCCCCCCCTAAAACCGCGAGTTTCTTTAACAAACGTTTCACGGCTGCTCGACACGAAGAAGGACGCCATGAAAAATATCCTGGCTATTTTTCTTGTTTGCAAAGGTCTATCGAACGATGACGTCGGGGTGGTAAAAGGGGCACCGTATTTCGGGAGATACGGCCGGGAGAGCGCTGGTTTCAAACCGGCGATTTCGTTAAAGAAAAGCTGGGGGGGGCTATTACCGTAGAACGACTCTTTATTTTTTTACAGCAAACAGTTTTGCGTGCTGGCTTGCGTATATTGGTTTTTTGGCCGCTTGCTCGTTGCGGTTGGCATTGCGTGGCGAAACCACCTTGCTATATGTTCAATGCTGTATGTTTAGTAGTTTGTGACCACAGAGATCGGCTCTCTACGAAGGAGACGTCAGCACGGACACTGGTTGTGTGCTGTATATAGATAGATCGGTGGAAGATCAGTTAAATGTGAAGAATACGCACACACTCCGGACCAACGCTACGGTATTGTAGTATCATACACCCAAATTTTCACCGCCGGGTGTTCACCACCAGTTAACAGTCGCGCGGGGGACTCTGTACCTCACTGACAAAAACGCCTTCGGCAAGTTTTTGTTGGTGCAGCGTGTAGATAACCGTCCCTTTTGGTATATCAATATCGAGAATGTTATATAACAGCAGAGCGAAATACTGTGACCGCAAGGAACAGGGGGTGGGTCACTCGCGCGAGTGACACCGAGCAGCCACTGAAAAAAAAAAGTGGCCAAAAGGGGGTAAAATCCACCCCCCTCCCCCTACCGTGGCGTTGGTCACCAGTCAGGGAAAACTAAAGCTAACAAGCTAACCATGGCATCATCGTGAAAATAACGTGAATCGGGGGCGTATGTTTTTTTAATAGGAAAAGCTGGGTACGAAAATCACAACGACACAAAAATCAAACAAGAACATCCAGGAACATAAGACTCGCAAAAACAAGTGAGCAGGAACTAACTGCTGCACGAACAAAAGGCAACACGCGGCAACACCCAGAGAGAAGCAAAACACACTACTAGGTTGGGAGGAGAACGCCGGGGTAAAGAGAGAACCAATTTGAGAAGAAGGCCTTACTCGTAGGCCAAATAGTTCCACGTAGTAGTTATTGTGAATGACAGTACAGGCGCGTGCTACGATAGAGGTGCACCACTATTTTTTCTTAATACTACCCCTCAATTTGAGAGCTTAAGATATCTCCCAAAAAAACTGATTTTGGAGAAAACTTAAAACTGTTACAGGATGCAAACATCCGATGGCCTAGGTACACGACGCGAACCATGCCAACAAAAATGGCATATTGTTTACTTTTTTCCGACGATTTTGGTTTAAGGAGCCCCGTCATTCGGAAACCTTTTCAGACAAAAAAAGGTATATCCTATATCGTAGCACCAGGTCTAAACCTTCCTGTGTGGTCGTACCCGCATTGTCTCGTATTGCAGTTGGTAGCTTTCCGCCTTCTCTGCAACACATGGTCGAGCCGGGCAAGCCGGGCAACTTGCCATACGGCAATCTGACGCCTCTTTCCTACTTTTGGCGACGGACAGCGGGTCGTCAACTGTCAATAATGATGCTTGCCGCTGGTGTTGCCCCCCTCCCCGAAAGATAAAACGATGAAATCACAAGAAAGAAAAGTATTATACTTCGGGAAGCAACTCGTACCAGACTGAAACAAATGTAGTAGTCATTTTAAAGTAGTCGCGATGGAACCTTGCCGCCCGACTTGCCATCACCTGGTGGATCTCCTCGTATACAGTAGCCTCACTGCCTCCCCCCCCCCCTCCCCCCCGGCGCTTTCCCGTTGCCCCTTTTCTTGACGTCCTTTGCTGTGGCGTATGTAGCTGCCTCTTCTCCCCCCCGTCCTCGACATATTTCCATGCAACGGTCGGCCGCTCCAACGACCTAAACTGAGGTGGTATTACCGTATCACTGCTGACCCGTCTCCATATGCAGCCACCGTCGACCACACAACAGCGGCCATGTCTGCGGCTCCGAACGACAAGAGAGGATTTGCGTGGGTCCGTCGGTGACTCGAAACGCCTTGGGCTCGTCCGTCAGGTGATTATCAGTGGTTGTAGTTTTTCCTTCTCGATCTGATCCAGGACTCTCCTCACCAGTCATCGTCCCGACCATCACCCGGTGAATGCGCCCCCTATTATTCACCGGCTAATCGCCCCCTCCTATGTGCAAGCAATGTTTTCCTGGTCGGTGCGAGGGTGTAACAAACACGAGTACCCCCCCCCCCTCCCTTTTCCCCCAAGTAAGAGGAGCGGTATTCGGATGGTCGTCTTGGCTCTTTCTTTGTGTCGCATTCGTTGACAAAGACCTCCCAGCTACAAAAATCGCACCCCCAATATGTACAATTGGTCTGCTGACTTCGATGACGGCCCGGTGAGGTCCGGAGTGCCTGGTTCGGTGTCCCGCTGTGGCATTACCCCCTTGTTCTTATCGTGCTCCGTGAAATCTACTGCCCCGAAAGCGGCGACAATGACGACGATGATCTTGGCCAGGCCTCAAGAATGCATGCAGCCACTACACGGTAGGGATGCGCGTTTTTTCTCCTGAGGTTCCGATGTTGAGGAGCGCTCTTTTATGCCGACTTCGACAAATTATGAAGGGGCAACTTGATGAACGACCCCATGGCCATACGCGGCACGTGGTCCGATAGAGAGATAGCACTTTTCGTCTGAATGGGGTGGCTTCTAATTGACGGGCTCCCTTGACCCAAAATCGCCGGAAAAATAGGTCGTTTTTTCTTTTGCATGATTCTGTGTTGTGTACCTACGCCATATATCATATGATATATGGCATTTTCATCCGAGATGGCGGTTTTATTTTCTTCCGCTAAGAACGGGTTTTTTGGGAGACGTCTTGAGCTCCTGTAAGCCAGGAAACCCCAGAACAAAAGTGGTGCACCTCTATCGTAGCACGCGTCAACCATTGGACGACTTCATATTGAAAATGGCAATGGGTTTCCAATCATATTGGGCATTCGTTAGTTCATCGGTTAGGGCTCACCGTCGGTGCAAAAACTTATACCACATCGCGCGGCGCCCCCACTCGCAGCTTTCGGAGAGTACGCGCATCGTTGGCGTATATCATACCCCATGCCTTTCGCGCACGTGCTAGTGGCTCAGCGTCACGCCCCACCCAAGTCCTCGTGGAAGTGAACCGGATTCCCTAGCATATCTAGACTCTCTCTCTTTTAGGCGTCTGACGCGTGGTACGAGAGAGGTAGCACTTTCTGGCTGAAGCATTAGTCAGAATGGTGGAGCTCCTCGACCACAAATCGTCGGAATTTCGTTTTCGCTTTTGGAGTAATTATGCAATAGTTGAACGCCTAGATAGAGGCCGTGGGACATTTATCGGGTGTGCCACTTTGACGTTTCCCAAAATCCCTTTTTGGGAGAGGTATATATAGCTCCTCTTATCTTATGAAAATATAAATACACTCCAGCTGTGAGATCGAAGGTTTCGTCGAAACTCATCTTCGCAAGCTGTGTGTGTGATACTCCGATCATATATCGTATAGATAGTGATGGATTTCTTCGTCGGGTAGAAACTTTATTTTCCCACAAAACCATGTTTTGCCTGAGAGGGTCTATTATAAAAAAGAAAATACACTCTAGCTGTGAGATCGAAGATTTTGTCTAATCAAATATTTGCAAGTTGTGTGTGATACTCCGATCGCGCGTATTACGGGGTGTGCGTCCTCATTCAGGATACAGGTCGGCGACTCCCCTTGGAACCTCAGTGTAGCTTGTACCAGGGTCAACAGGGTGATGTTAGTCCGTCTGTGCGTGGAAACTATCAAACCCGTTTTTGAGGGGAACAAAATCCGACAGCTGTGGAAGAAAATGTATCAGTTTATCAAGTGCATCCTGTAAATCGTAAACCGGTGAGGGGAGGGCGGAGTTTTTAGGTGCGTGTGGGCCTGGGTGTGAACAAGAGGGAACGGCGGGGGGGGGGGGGGGGGACGGGCGGGGCAGCTCAATTTGTGCGCGGAAACTATAAATCCTTCAAGGGAGCAAATCTGACGGTTGTGGAAGGAATGCATCAGTTTACCAAGTGTATCCTGTAAGTCGCACAACCAGTGAGGAGAGGGCGGAGTGTTATGGGGGGTGGGTGGGTGGGGGGTTAACAGCTTTAGGTCGAGTAGATGTAGGGGCTTGCTATACGCGTGGTGCTAGGTGTAAACGATGGTGCCGGTGGTGGGGAAGGAGGGGGCGTTGGGGGGGGGGGGGGGGGGTGAATTAGAGCTACAGCATGGATGGCTCGAGAGATAATGAGATGATATCAACTGCGTGTAAGTGTTTAATACTCTGGCAGATTTCGATTTTAGGTGGGGCGTTTGGACAAGAGGGAGCGGGGGGGGGCGGCAATGAATTGTATCTACGGCATGGATGGCTAGAAAGATGATGAGGTGATATCAGCTGCCTGGTAGTGTTTATTACTTTGGAAGATTTTGATTTTAGGTGGGGCGTTTGAACAAGAGGAATCGGGGGGGGCGGCGGGCGGGACAACTCAATATGTGCGCGGAAACCATAAATCCTTTGAGGGGGACAGATCTGACGGCTGCAGAAGGAATGCGTCACTTTATATCACCTGCCTGGTATTGTTATTATTCTAGCAGATTTGATGTATATACGAGTTACTGTTACAGCATTATTATAGTAGTAATAGAACAAAATATTATTATACTTTTATGATATTAACAGCACTGTTATTATACTGTAATTAGTATAGAGTTCCTCACGTGAGAAGCCACATGAAACATAAAATGGCGCACCTCTCTCGGGGCATGCGTCGTCATATATATCCTTCCCCCCCCCCCTTCTCGCTCTCCCTTGCTCAAACGCCCCACCTAATATCGAAATCCGCCAGATTAATAAACACTTCACGCACTGGATATCACCTCATTATCTTTCTAGAGCCATCCATGCCGCTGCTTCCCCCACCCCGCGCCCCGAACGCCCCCCCGCCCCGAACGCCCCCTCCTTCCCCACCACCCGCACCATCGCCTAGACCTAGCACCACACGTATAGCAAACCCCCACATCTATGCCACCTAAAGCCCTCCCCTTCCCCCCCCCCCGCCCCCACCCCCCACCTCCCCACCCCCCCACCCCATCCCACCCCCACCCCCTCGGACACTCCGCCCCTACTCACTGATTGTACGACTTACAGGATATACATGATAAACTGGTGCATTCTTTCCAGAACCGTCACATTTATCCTCTTAAAAGAATGTATAGTTTCCACGCACAGATTGAGCTGCCCCCCCCGCCCCAACCCCCCCCCCCCCCATGATAAACTGGTGCATTATATTTTATTTCCAAAACCGTCAGATTTATCCCCTTGAAGGATTTTATGGTTTCCACGCACAAACTGCCCGCCCGTCGCCCCCCCCCTCCCCCCCCCCCCCCATCTCCCCCCCCCCCCCCCATCTCCCCCCCCCCCCCCATCTCCCCCCCCCCCCCCCATCTCCCCCCCCCCCCCCTCCCCTTCCTCCCCCTCCAACCCCGCTCCCTTTTGATCTAAATCAGGCCCCCACGTCCTTCAGAACTCCGCCTTCCCCTCACCGGTTATTCGACTTACAGGATTCACTTGATAAGTGATGCATTTCCTTCCACAACTGTCAGATTTTGTCCCCCTCAGAAACAGTTTTTTTTATAGTTTCCGCGCACAGACTGACTAACATCGCCCTGTTGACCCTGATAGCTACACTGTAGTTGCAAGGGGAGTCGCCGACCTATATCCTTAACGAGGACACACAACCCGCAATACGCGCGACCGGAGTATCACACACAGCTTGCAAAGATGAGTTTCGACAAAATCTTCGATCTCACAGCTGGAGTGTATTTTCATTTTTTTCAATATATCACGGCGGTGCGTGTTATCACAACGGCCCAAAAACACGTTTGGGAATTTTAACTGGTTGCGGCGACGGGGACGACGAAGAATAAGGGGGAAGTGATAAGGTAAGGAGGCGGGAGATGATGGAAGGAGGGGAAGACACTGTAACACTCGCCAGGAACTCCCCGCCGGTGGATATACTCGTAACTATCGTGAGCTGACTGTGCGCGTTGGTGGGAAGCAGTTGCCGAGGATTGGTGAGCAGCCGACTCTCAGGATGGTGAAAAGTAACACGGAGCCTTGTTCCTCGGTCTGTTCTCTATGTGGAAGAATCCGGTCGTCGGACGGGACACAAAGGTTCGTGCACGCGAACCCGAAAATGAACCCCGACTTTTTAGCGACCTCGGGATCATACGCCGACGCCGACGGTAGGACTGGCTTCAGCAAAAATGGTGACCAAGACCGGAGAGGAACGATGAAAAAGGCATGATGCATTTAAGGAGCAGGAGAAGGGGTACAGTGGTGAGTGACATCGTCGATGAGACATCGAAGCGAAGGTAGCACTGGTCGCGGTAAAGAGGACGGCCAAGAGATAGAGAGGGATAACGAGAAGGGGAGGAGTGGCGGGGAAGGGAAGGGTATCTAGCAGCAGAGCGGTGATATCAGCAACGGGCGCGAAGAGGTCGGGGGAAATGTCAGTATAAAATTGAGGAATTGGAGAAACAGCTGACGACGACGTTATCCCGGGCGTCATTGCCCACGGGCGTTGCTAGCAGGAGCGTGGTCAAACAAGAAGGCGGAGATACGGAATGTAGGATAATCTTTATAACTGCGGTCTTGACTATTTCATGGCGCGCGCACCGCTGGCAAAACAAGCGCAGGCGCGCGGCGAATCGTTCGGACGCCGAACGGACGTGCGCGTGCGCGGCCAGCGAAGCACGTACAGCCAACATCACCTTATGACGTTGAAGGCGGGTTTAGAATGAGGACGGTTTGGCTTGCGCGAATAAAAAAAGAAAGACCCAGTTAGGGCCCAAGCTCAGCAAGATATATTACACGTGTAACTATATACCACAGCACAAAAATAGCGTGCAGTAATGTAGCCTGCGCTAATACCCGTCCACGTTTTCTCACTTATAAATTAACGTTAATAGCATGTGTCCTGCAATTCTTATGTTCAGTAACCAGAGGAAGAGAAGAAGAGAGAGGAGCCGGTTCGTGCTTCTTCTGGAAGGGTTGTGATCCTCGCGCCGGTTTTTACTGGCAATCGTTGGGTCAAATGCTGGTTTTCTCTGAAATATATTACAACAGAACAGCCAACCGGTGGCACACACAAGCACGGTGCATGAATGCAAGACCACCTCTAGAGCCCACGACACGAACAAGACGATAAGTTTAACACGTATCTCATCGCACCGGACGTCGACCGGTAGAGGCAACGACACGCACCGCATCACCGCCAAAACTAGCAACACACGAACGATGACATGCTCATCAGTCAACGGACGCCACAGGTCACGATCTCGCGTATTTGTCGCAAATTGTTGTTCCGTGAACTGCTACTGCACAAGACAGATGTGACACACTTTTTCTCTGCCAGCGTGATGGCGAAAAGGATGCGGCGCCTCTCATCCAATACGCGCGTTACACGTGTTCTACAGGTATAACAGCAGTACAACACTCTATCTAGGTTACGACCGCGCACGGCAGGGTCCTCACGTCCTCACTCTCTGTTCTCTCACACACGCCTGGCTAATGTTTTGCCGAGTTTATGCTATAATTATAGACGAATGCTGTTCCCGGCGTCCCATTGCATGGCTGCCACTTTATTGTTGTGGTACCTTTGCTGCGAGGTCTTCTCTATATTAGCTTCGGGACTTCCGATCGGATGGTCGGACCAACGTGGACTCCTGTTGTGATCAGTAGAGCTTACCACTTTTTCGACAACATGGTTGACGCACATTGTGTACGAGACGAAGGGGGTTTCACCGTATGGTACAATGGTTGGTTGTTGAGTTTCATTGGGTTAGGGTTAGGGTTAGGATATATAATTTAAAGAGTGTGGCAACCATGTTGTCGGAAAAGAGGTAAGGTAGCCTCGTTCTGATGGGGCTCAATGATTGGGTGGCGCTTGACCGTCTGGACGTGGCTTTGTTAGTCATGTGGGTCGACTCTTCCACCATTTCACGACTCCACCGCAGGTAAAATTTGAGCATCCTAAAGTCAGCGCGCTCCTTATCGTGGTTTGGGGTTGGTTTGTGCTCTACACACCAATACGCGTTGTATTTGCTTTGTTTTGGCCACCCATGGCAATAACCTTATGCGACGAAACACTCTCGTGCAGCGACGTATTTTCGGTAGCAACACCCTGACTGACTGCACCCTTGTCGCCCCAGTTGCTGACCCAATCAAACTCAAGCAAATGCCCGTTACCCATCACCAGGTACACACTGCTGTATGAAGTTCTGAACGCGTCTCGATTGAATCCCTCCATCTCTTACGCTTACTCGATTTGGCGACACGATCGTGGCTTAGTTAGCATGGACGAACCAGGGAGGAGCTCGTTGAAGCACGACCCTCGTTGAAGCACGACCCTTTCCCGGGTGTGCATGCCCTTAGCCACAGCTACAGTCCTACCACTACACTGTATTTTACCAGTACCCAGTACCAGTGTAAGAGTGAGTGCGTTTGAGGGGGCAGGCAATCCCAAACTACCTACTGAGGGTGTGACGCGTCTGCCCTCGAGTAGCACGCTAGACAGAGTTGGGAGGTCATTGTTTTGCACACGCGATATACGTGTCTCATAATAACCATTGGCAACCCTAACCGGAACCCTTTACCACCCCAAAAGGCGCACGTACATCTATCTGTAGGATCACTTGCACCCAATCATAGGTAGAGTACGCCAGCAGTACCAAAGAACATATGACGCACATGAACACACGTAGCATATAAACACTTGCAGTATAGACTGGTTATATGTCGGGTTGTATCGGTATAGTCTCAGGTATGTCATGTGCCGAGTGTGGCCCTTCGCCCCAGCCGATGAATGAGGGGTCCTGGGTCGGACTTCTCTAGACCCGTTCCACAGGAACGGTAAAAGTGATCAGGCAAAAATGACCCCGAGCCCCTGAGGCATTCCGCCGCAATGCTTCCCACATTATCTCGTGGAAACCCATTTTTCGAAAAGTTGGGCTGCGAGCTACGAGGGCACACCGACCCGTACGTAACCCTTGTTGCTGGAGCTGCGCGAACACAAGATGTGGCGAATCTTGATCCCCCTCGGGCTGGTTGGCGTGGAGGCCTTCGTTGCTTCGCCATTTCTTGCGCTAGGAAGATGCCCACGTGCGATTCCGACATGCGGTAAGACAACGAACCTCATCGATGCATCCATCTCACTGCTCGTGTGGACCCCTTCCCCCTCCCTGCTCGAGTGTGCCCGTCTCGCTGTTTATGAATGCCCCTACCCGCTGCTCTTCCGCCCGACCTGCGTTGTAACACCCTCTGGGTTTTGATGTCGGTGATCTGATGCAGCTTTGCGTGACATGCTGGTGTGCTAGCATACCCCTAGAGACTTTTCCGTTGTTTGTTCAACCAAGAATTGTGTGACGTGCCACGCCCTCCCATGACTCATGAAGATGACACTATAACAAACGTAACTATAAATATCGATATCGTTTCGGTATTTATATGAATATAAAAATATCCTTATATTTACGTCCAAGTCGGCACAATAATCTGTCCCATACCTACACACCTTTGTGTGACCACGGACTCAAGATGTTTGACAAGAGTTAATGTGAGAAAACAACAACACCTGGTGGGGTACTAACTACTGCTTTAGTTTGTTTCCGGTACGCTCCTTGTGCGATGCTATCGGCAACCGGCAGTCCAAGGCGGCCCGGCCCGTCCATGTGCTACATGCAGCAGCAGCGGCGGCGGCAGCAGCAATACAACAGTATTCTACGTTAACAAGCACGTTGAGTTGTCCGATCCGCGCAATTCACTCCCTTCCACGCAGCGTTGCGCCCTTCCTGCCCGTGACTGAGAGCTCTTCTTCAACCTCTCCATCACAAGCATGCAAGGCTGTGTACTCAAGAGAACATGACGGATGATGCATGAAACACTCGCACTCGAATATACTATCGGCAACAACTTCAGCACTGCTGGTGTGAAGTCGCTAGTCCACGTGCTTGTACGCATGACCATCAACAGCAGCTTGGGTAGCAGCATCCGTAGCAGCAAGTATTCTACGTTGCCAAGTTGCCAATCATGTACTTAAAGCACGCAATGGTGACCGTCCTTGTGTACCATTTATCTTTGTTTTTATTTGTTTTCTTATTTTGTTTTTGTTTTTTGTTTTTGTTTTTGTTTTTGTTTATTTCGTATTTCTCTCTTCCAATGTATTTCTGTTGCTGACGTATCTGGTATGTATGTTGTGCCTGTCGTACCCAGTACTAGGGCATGACATTGCGTTGTCGAATGCATTACGATGCATTATCTCTGTGTCGTGGCTTGTGACCACAGAGCTGATCTTTCTAGGGTGAAGAATCAGTACGGACACTGGGTGTGCTGGATGTCGACGAGTAGACGAACGGTTTAATGTGAAGAACACACACACACACACACCGTATCCTTGATACAGCGTTATACCCTTTCTTGGCCGCGATCCCGCGCTGTGGTTCAGTCTCTCTTTCTTGGTCGTTATCGGTGCTGGGGTGTGTCCGTGGGTGCGACACCACATAATACCAAATCCTTGATTTTAATATTAAATGTGACCTAAACCTCTTGAAAACCCTCCTCCCCCCCCCCCCCCCCCCCCGTTTTTTTTTTTTTTTTTTTGCCCTCGCTTTCTCTTGCTTAGACGCCCCACCTAATATCGAAACCCGCCAGAGTAATGAACACTTCCAAGCTCTGGATATCGCCTCGTTATCGTTTCAGAGCCGTCCATGCCACTGCTGCAATTCCCACCCACCCCCGCCCCCAACGCCCCCTCCTTCCCCACCACTCGCACCATCGCCTAGACCTAGCACCACGCGTATAGCAAACCCCTACATCTATGCGACCTAAAGCCCTCCTCCCCCGCCCCCGGCCCCCCCCGCCACATTCCCCCCCCCTCCCCCACAAGAAATATTTATAGTTTCCACGCACAAATTGACCTGCCCCACCCGTCCCCTCCCCCCCCTCCCCCCCTCCCGCCCCCCTTTTGATCAAAATCAGGCCCCCACGTCCTTGAAAACTCCGCCCTCCACTCACCGGATACTCGACTTACAGGATTCACTTGATAAGTGATGCATTTCCTTCCACAGCTGTCACATTTTGTCCCCCTCAGAAACGGGTTTTATAGTTTCCGCGCACAGACTGCCTAACATCACCCTGTTGACCCTGATAGCTACACTGTAGTTGCAAGGGGAGTCGCCGACCTATATCCTTAATGAGGACACACAACCCGTAATACGCGCGATCGGAGTATCACACACAGCTTGCAAAGATGAGTTTCGACAAAATCTTCGATCTCACAGCTGGAGTGTATTTCATTTTTTACAATAATGTGCAATGTACACCACACTTGGCAATCACTCGTACATGTACATGGTTTATGATACGAGCGTAGGGGTGAATATATTACCGAAAACAGGTTATGCTGCCTCCCCGCCGACCTTGGTCCAATTACGCTCCATCCCACCCGTATGGGCATTGGTCCTCAAAGCAAACTGGTACCACCTACGGCAGCCAGTACACCTGTAGCAGTCACCCAACGCTTTCCTTCCCGCGTACTGATAAATACGCGTAGTATACGAGGCCCCCCTTTGATGAATACTCGTAGAGCAGACATTACTTTTTTTTTTTTTTTTTTTTTTTATCCTGGGGAAAAATAAAGCTTTAGCTCACCACACTTTCACGTATTTTCATACGCGTCGTGTGTCGATTTAACTCAGTTGCTTTCGCAGCCCAACGCTAGCTGGCGCACCCTTCGGGTCCCATTGTAGGTATAGCGTAAGTTGTCCCTATCAGTGGTCTTCGTTACAACCCCGGCAGCGCAAGCTGCCGTTGTATAAGCAGACATTACTTGTACCCGGTATCTCGCAACGGTACAGGCTGGTTCGCGTTAGAAACCCCATTTTTTTCCCCGGCGAATGCCCACGCCGTTTTTTCGATTTAGACCGTGAAATTGTGCACACGTCTTATATGTGCCCTTGCAAAGAGCTCACCAGATGTTTTTTTTTTTTTTTTTTTGCCTGAGTTGAGTTTTGTCAGTTAAGACTTTGCAGAAAAATGTGGACCAACTTTGCCCAACTTTTTTCGGCGAACATTAAAAAAAGAAAAAAACCCCGAAGATCAGGCCTCAGGATGGGTATGAAGAACACGCGTGCAAATTTTCAGGGTCTATCTCTCATAAACGGCGTGGACATTTGGAGTTTTATGCGTAAAAATGAGCAATTTATTCCTTCAAATTACTTTATTTTAGTATAGGATCCGTTTTTTTCGCTAGATTATGCTTAATGTTGAACACAGGCAGGCCAGATCTTCGATTTTTTTTGGCGAAAATTTCTACAGACATGCCTTGGAGTACGTCCAACCGGATCGTGCAAAATGCGACGCAACTTCATTTTTCGCCCCCTCTTGGGAAAAAGCCTGAATATTTTTGAAAACATTGAAGGCCTATCATCGGTCGATACGAGTTTCGCTCCTAAAGACAGCCCGAGGCCGATGATTTGCTGTTTCGGGCATGTCACCCTCTTACACTGGTCATGGGGGTCGCTCTGATACTAAATACCCACTCCTTGACTAGATATTGCGAGCGGCATTCATGGGGGAGATACTTATTGTTTTTTACTTGTACCAGCCTGTACCTTGGACTCGTACGAAGTATACAACCATAGCAATGCTGCACTCGTATGGGTTCCTGGTTGCGAATATATGTGTTTTATACCTTGCCTTTGGTTCATGTGATGTACGATAACAGCTTCATTGTTTGCGGTATGTACCTAGTATCCTGTTAGTACTATTAATACACCTGGTACGCAGTATGTACTGGTAGTCATGTGTATGGACAACAGCAGTATCTAGCTCGAAAATCAACTCAAAAATGAACTCGTAAGAGGTTCGGTCGGGGCTGCCCTATGTATAACAATATGCCATCCTAGATCTAGATAGCCTATAGGTGAGGATGGCTTCCGTACCGGTTGGCAGAAGTCGCGGTCGTGCGGGACGAGGAGCACGATCGATGCCTAAGGCGTCCGTTACCAGTTCTTTTTTTTCACTCGCTGTCCACTATCTCTATCTACCTACGAGTATGCCTTCGGGCTCGCACGTCGCTGCTGGGCCTGGGGCTCGCATATCTCTGCTGCGCGTAGAGCTCGCGTACCGCTGGTGTGCCAGAAGTTGATGAGGGTCCATGTACGGTCCTGCTGCACGTACCTCTAGTTCTCGTGGACTCTATCGTACAGCTTGATACTGTGCCTCCGTACCAGGTTGAACCTTTTAACCGTTTTGGGACCCATGCGCACCCGCCAGAACATTGGCGAGCGCGATCTATTCAAGCTTGTGGGACGAGCGTGTAGAAGTTCGAGTGTCATTATGCTGCGCGCGAGATGCATCCCCCTCGACTTTGGATTCACCCCCTCCCCCAGCATCCGGGGATGCCTCCTGTGGCGGATTCCGTGATCGTCCTATGTTTTGGACGCTTGCTGCTTGAGAACTCCCGGACGGGTTAATATATGCATAACGTAATGTTTGATAACGCTGTGAGTTTCTTGGAGATCACGGCTACCAGGTACCTGGTAGTAATTAGTTGGCTGGAGAAGCAACGCTCCAAAAGAGGATTACAACGATGTTTTTTTATCATGAAGCTGGTGCATTCTAAACTCCATCTCAGTTTATCGGAATTTACAGCATATACTCCGGAAAAATGGACATGGCTATCAAGTTTGGGGGCCTCTCACTGGTGACACGTTGTGTGGTTTCTGTACATAACCGTGCGGCAGGCAGCAGCCATACCACCAACAACGGCAGAAAAAAAAATAGATTGGGATCTCTTGGTCGACAGAATCGTAGATATTGGATTCTTAGTCGCCGGCGATTCAAGAGCGGCGTATGGTTGGGCTGCTATAGCATTTTCCATGCCACATCCTCACCAGTATTGGGTCCGTTACGAACTAACACATGGAACCAAAATTTGCCTTGAAAGTTTTTGTTGTTGAGCCCCCACGGAACCAACAAGGCAAAGGGTAGTCGTACAAGAGCGAAACAGGAAATCCGGAGGCAACACCGGTTGGCCCGCCCACCCGTGGACCAACCCCCCGCACGATACGGGTACACCCATCAAACCACATCGCGGCAAACTTCGAATCGCTATGTTACAGCGTGGTAGTACCGAGCCGGGAAACACGTGCCCCGTACCGAAAAACCTTACGAACAAATAAACCCAACTCTGACTGTTGTTGGATAGTTGGCACTCCCGCAGCTAATATTATACCTATCCAGCTACTTACTACGTGGCGATATTCAGCCAGCCAACTCACGGCCGTACTTGTTGACCTTGCGTTGCGTGATGTTCTTCCCAATCTGGGCACTAGGCGAATCGGCAGCATCGGCAGCGGTAACCACCGCGGCAGCAGCGACCCCGAGACGCAACCGATTTCGCACGCGAATGGGCACAGAATTCGAGGACGAAAACGCGAAGGAGAAGCTAAGGGCCATGCTCAACAAACAGTTCGGCATTGGGGACGTGAGTGCGAAGGTTCCTGTTTGCGCCCCTGGCAACGCAGTAGCCTCTATTGCATGGCAAACGCCTGTAGGGTACATGCAACCCCTTAGAACTGCACCCAAGTGTTTTTGGATACAATAGTTAGACTTAGAATGGGATTATTTTTGTAGTAATAAACGAGTTAAGAGAGGCGTACGTGGACACCTGGGGAGAGGAAAAAGTAGGTAGGGAGGGAGAAAGGAGGTAGAGAGTGGTGTTTAGGCGACGCTCCCTCCTCACTGCAGAACATGTGAATGGCGTCCTTGTGTTTGTTTGTCGTGTGTGTTTTGGCGACTAGAAACCTGCTTTCGACAAGCCGTACGCACTGCTCTTTTCCTTCTTGTCGGCAAGTAGCCTGCCCCCAACGCGTTTAATGTGTACCTGTGCACGTTTCGTTTGGTATTCGTGCGCCCCTCATCTTCCTGCTCTTCCTGCACCTTTTCCTCCTCCACAATGACCCAATCTGACTAAGAATATCATGGCGCTGTCGGCCCTCTTTTGATATCTTCTAGAGTTCGACCTAGGCTAGATGTGGCATCTAGTGTCAAACAGTTGCTTAAATACCTACAGTAAGCAGCGCACCCTTTTAGTGAAGGCGCAGTGTCGTAGGCCGGCATCATTAGCCAATCAGAGACGACGAGAAATTACGCCTCTACGAGCGGCAACGAGAGGCGAAGAGAGAGCGAGTGGTGACCCCTTGTGTTTCCACCATACCTTCAGTTTTCCGCTGTGCCCCGCAAATATGGGCGCCTGCACGGGCCGTGCCACCTGTTCGTAACGCGGCGGCTGTTCAGCACGGCGTCGAAAAAAGCTGGAGCGTGCCGAAGCTGTCGTGCGATGAATTTTTGGGGGCGGACGCGGGGGGGCGATGATGACTCGTTTTTTTCCAGAACGATGCTGATCTCATGGTGGACCGCTGCAATAGCTTTCCTAGCCCCCCGTCGTATCTGTTTGCTTGTCACGAGCTAGCTGGCGACGACCAACCACAGTCGGTCGTGTCTCCCCCCGCCCTCTTCCCCTCAACGTTGTGCGCGCCCCTCGTTGGCAAACGTCGAACCCCTCGCGACACCACCGCGCAGGATTCCCCTCGACCGGATGAATGGTGCAAGGCAACGGACAAGATGGAGGCCGGGACGGTTCTGCTGGCGGATCCCAAGGCGTTCACTACACCCGGTCACTCCAAGTGAGTGACCGAGTGAGTGCTGCGCTACTGTTGCGCTGCACCGTACTGCCTGTGCTGTGCTGCGCTTTGGTTTATTTTACTTTGCTGCTGTGTGCTTGATTGTACTGTGCTGTAACTTCAATGCACGTTTACTACACTGCGTCGCACTGTTCTGGTCTGTTTTGCACTGTTGTGCACTCTACTGTGCGCTTGAATTCGCTGTTGTGTTGTACTGTGCTGTACTATAATATCACATTTCACATACTGTGTTGTGGCGCAACGGGCTGCATTGTGATTCTCTAACCTCTTTCGCATTGCAGCCGCATAGGTTGGCGATACGAAAACTAGCGCAAGCTGGTGATGGCTGGCGTTGTGAGTTTTGGGGTGGATTTTTCGTACTTTGAAAAAAATGTTTTTTGCGCATCAAGCAGGTCTAGTGCGTTTTGCTTCCAGCACGTTTAAACTGGTCTTGTGCTCATGGCCGGCCTTGCGATGATAGGGGCTAGATTGTTTTTGACAACACGCCATGATGGTGTGAAGATGGCGAAGGCAAAAACAGCAACAGCAACAACAGCAACAGCAATAGCAGCAGCGTTCACTGGTTCGTTCTTTTTATGTGCAGACGCGCATGATGTATGGTATTGGATACCTTTGGCGATCGTTGAACCTCCGGAGCGAGCAATAGCACTCAACGCGCAGCGTTGCTGTTGGTTCGCCAGGCTGCCATTGGTACGGGAGACAAGTTTTGTTTTCAGCCTCTTGAAAGTATCCGACATCCAAGTGCTTAGTCCGCGCAATGAGAGTGCAGTGGTCAAAGGGTGAATATCTAGGCACCGAAGGGAAGAGAGGGAATGAGACAAGCGGGTGCCTACGACTGCGCCCGCCTACCCCCCGTTCATGCACACGGTGTGGTTGGAACACGATCCCGTTCCCCCGTTCGCACGCATGACGATTTCGGGGCAAATATTTGGTGCCCGGTTTATCTATTTCGGAGGACGCCTACGGCGGCGCTCGAAAGTCGTAATTACCGCAGATATGAGACGTTGCTGGTATAGGTTACGGATACAAGTCGGCACAGCTTCCGTCGAATAGGGGCTTGTCCAGAAAACGCTGGTAAGACGAAGATAACACCGTGCATGCGGCGGGTATATTATAGCTATGTACCCGTGAACCGTTGGCACCCTGGAAAACAAAGCGGCCAGAAAATATCCCACGTCGCACACGATAAGCCGGAACTGCTCGGCAACGCTCCGTACACTGTTGCTTGCACGCATCTTCCTTGTCACACCGCCCCGCTGGGTCGCCGAAATTAATACAGCCCCTCCCTTCGCCATCCCCTTCCCGCCGGCTCCCGTCCTTGCGGCAGGTTGTTAGCAAAGTTTGGCCTGGCGCAGCCTTTGCCAGGAGCTGACCAGATACCGTCCGACAGGTGAGTGAAGACATATCTTCCAGCTGTGATTGCAATCGGCTTGTTGTGTAGACGTGGGCGTCCACCTCCAGCTGTGTTGCGGTAATCGGTATTGGCACGTGTGCGAGCTAAGACTATTTTATAAATTTATTGTGACGACGTCAGCTGTGAAGAGGACGAGTTTAGAGTCGATTTTACTCATGTTTGCAAGCTGCGTACTATTATACCGATCGCCCGTTTGTAATAAGTTTCATAAATCAAAACCTAGCACTAAGTTATTCAGTGCCTTGCTAACACAAGAAATCGATGGGGAAAGCGCCTCACCTTGCACGCAACCACTCTCGGTGTAGCCTGCACCGCCCATGGCCATCCGTGGGGTCGACGCGCCCGAGGGCGGCGACGGGCCAATCGCTCGTGTTTTCTCGGCTTGGTTGGCAAGTTCTGAAATACGAGCTCATTTATGCTTGAACTTGGCATGCTAGAAGATGGCTCTCTCGACTAGCCGGTTGTTCCCATGTCGAGCACTCGGCGGCGTTTTTACAAGGAAGTAAGCTTGGACGCGCAGCTGTTTCTGCCGCCATCGCTGCCGCCGCCGCCGCCGCTGCTGCCGCTGCTGCTCCTGCGAGGAAGCCTCCAGACAAGTGCTTATTATCCTTTTTGCCACAACGACCCTTCGGGGGGTTAAAACCTGGTCTGTTTCTACCACCCGCCGCATACAGAGAGGCGGCACTCTCTTGAATCGACACGGGCCTTGGCGCAACGACCGCGGCGGCAACGGTAAGGGTGACAACCGTGCCAGGGAGGCGGTTACGGTAACATCGCGGTGTCTGTCCATTGTTGCGGGAAGGAAGGAAGGGAAGAATCCCATCGGCTATCGAGCTGGCCGCAATTTTTTCGCTACTATCGGCTTTCACAGCCGTTCTCTGCAAAGACCCACCCCCTCCTCCCCCGCCGAGCACCTCAAGAAGTATTTGCGCAACATACCTCCTTCCCCTTTTCATGCACGCGTCCCTTGTCTATTCTCACGCACGCGCTGCTCCCAAGGGCGGCCGACCTACTGCCTGTGGTACTATTGGTGGATGACGGCGTCCGGGGAAGCATGGGCCTTCTCCTAAACCGTCGTACGGGAATGCTCATGGGAGACCTCGGGGACGACTTCAAGGCGTTCATGATCCAGGTTGGGGGAATGCACGTGGAAGGCGCGTGGCGCTCTTTTTTTCGAGTCGAGCCTTTAGCTGTATCTCGTCGTTTCTTTTTTTCAGTCCCCCTTTTTTTTGTTTTCTTCGCTCCCGCTGGCCTGATGTGCAGGGCAGCCTGTCGTGGTGGGGTTGCGTCTTGCGTCAGCTGCGCAATAACGTGGAAATATGCGCGGACGAGGTTGATTGAGTGTCGGAGGGGTTTCGCAGAGTTGCTTCTCCGCAAGAGGCGACGCCCCCCCCCCCCCCCCCCCCCTCTGCCGTATTCAGCACGTACCCCCTTCAAGGTTTTCTCTCGTACAAGAGATGACGCGACGACCCTCCCCCGCCCCCGGCGGGCGCCCCCCCACCTACGCCCCCTGCGTTATCCTGCGTGTGTTGCTGTTGTTATTTTCCAAAATATTTTGTTTTGCTCATGGATTTGTCGTGTGCCCCTTGCCGTGCATGCTCGTCTCTGTCATTTTTCGGCTGTTGCTGTCCGTACCAGCCGCTTTGGCTAGGGGGCACCGTTGGGGAGAGCGGTCTATCGTTCCTGCACACCTATCCGGAGGTCAAGGGCGCCAAGCCCCTCATGGAGGAGGAAGGCATCTTTTTCGGTGGGGACATTGAGTCGGCCTCGAGGGTGGTGACGGAGGGGCCGGGATCTGGTTTCAACTTCCGCTTCTTCGTTCAGGTTTGTGTTACTTGCCGCGCTTGCGATATTTGAGCACAATTAGGCCGTGGGTCGCAGCATTTGTTGTAAGAAAAGACGAAAAGCTGCTTGATTTTGTTGCATTGTTCAGAACCATTGCCGAAGGGCACGAGCATACTCCCGACCCTCCTCTCGACAAGTCGCTGGGCGCTCGCTCTCAACGCGTCGCTTGATTTGGTTGAACCCCGTTCGTCGTATTCCCAGACATTAGGAGGATACGAAATATGCGAATGTGCGTGTGTGTTGCCGCGCGGTGCGGCGTGGCTTGTATCGGCCCGCGAAATTCTGCTGTTCCAACTCCCTCCCCTCTCCTCGCCGTGGCCATTGCCTCACCCAAATATGGCGTCCATCAATAGTGCCGGCCAGCGACAAATCGTGATTGTGTCAATTACTCTCCTCAGCCCTGAAGACCTGTCATTGCCGAAACTCTTTTTGAGTTTTGAGACATTATTCTCGCTTCATCCGATGAACAAAATGCCACGGCCTAGGTATACAACGGCTGTTATCGAAAAACCCAAATGACATTTGAACATTCGAACGATGTCGGGTAGCCTCTCAGTTGAGGACTCCCGTCAATGAGAACAAAATTATAGTCGAAAAGTGCAACACTTGCCACAGTACGCTCTTAATCGTCGCACTCCGGTCACGCCCGTCTCCCTGACTCGTGTCGTTTCCAGTTTACACGCTGGGCCCCGGGCGAGTTGGAGGCGGAAATGGAGCAGGGAATATGGCGACTAGCTGCCGCCAGCAAGATGGCGTTGATGCGAGTGAGGGATCGAAAGGGGCCCGACACAGCGAAGCCGATGTGGACCGACCTCTCTGAGATGGCGGGCGGGGAATACTTGGAGGCAATGGAGGATTTCTACGGTAGATGACACAGAAAGTAACCTGACGGCGCGCTGCTGTAGTTCTACGATACGATAGACGACATAGGGCAAGTTGACGCGTACTGCTGTAGTTTTACTAGGGATGGGCCCTGGTCCATTATATACTTCCAGTATTAGTACTGTACTGCCAGTACTACCGTGCTGGCTGAGGGAGATGCCAGGGTGCCAGTACTTTGTACAATAATGCCTCAATAAACAGCGAAAACCCTTCAATATTCACGGCGTAAGAGCAGGGAGGGCACGCAGAACAGCTAGAGAGGGGAGAGCTCAAGAAACCTACCTGGTATAACATTAACTCAATAACGCGGGATTTTTTGTCTCTTTATTTTTTCGGCGAAGAATCTGAGTAATCATGTTTAGAAAAATATTGAAAATATATGAATGTGTACATGAACATTTTTAGGTCTCTGAGACCGTGATTTGGATTATGGTACGAGCCATTGTATCAGGCACACGTCAAACATGGTTTTGAACCCATACCCCACCTTTTCGGTATCTAGGCGGCATGCTGCAATGTGCCGTATTCCCGCGTACTCGTGTACATCATAGCCTTCGCTCGCTTTTGCTCCTCTTACGTTTTTCTTAGTCAACCTACAACCACCAAATTGCATTTGGAACATGGTCAAAAATGACGTATTTTTTGGCTCTAGTGAAGCCAAAACGCGTCAAAAAAGTGCCTCTGGCAGGGCGCCTCCAGCGGCGTCCTCCGGGGGCGCCTCCGGTGGGTTTCGCTCTCCAGCCGGGGAGGGAGCGGGGTCGCAGCTTCGCCGCGACCACCAGTGCACTGGTCAGGTCCAATGCACCGCTGGCATAAGACGCAGCCAGTACATACTGTACTGGCTAGAGGTACCAGGGCCCAGCCCTAAGTTTAACAGTAGACGACAGACAACAGTTTGACCTGTACTGCTGTAATGCTGCTGATGCCGCTGTGTTTCGGGTGCAGCTGCGGGATTGGGGCTGGCGCGCTTAAACCTGGTGGCGTTTGAGGAGAAGTTGTGGCAAACAGTAACGTGGATGGATTGGTTGGTGGTGCGTTTTATGTGGTGATCGTCCTAGCGGCATTGGCGCCGTCTACCAGTCACGCTTTTCGTTGGTTCATTTATGTCATGCCTGCAGCGGATTGCGTTCGCGGAGAGTTTGTGGCAGACCAAATGGTGTGGTTGGGATGGTTGGTGCGACTGGCTCTGCGTGGTGACCGTCCTAGCGTCGTTGGTGCCATGCAGCGGCCCAGCACTGTGAATTGGTCTACGATCATAAAGTCAGCAGTTGGGCGTCAACCAAGCTGCGCACTCCACGTTTTCCAGGTTGCATCCACCCGTCTACCCGTTTTCGGGCCAACATGTCAAAGACATACAATGCTTTTTCTTCACATGACGTGTAACACCATGCTCGCACCGCTGTGCGTTGTGTGCTGCAGTGTCTGTATTTTAGTCAGCTCGCGGCAAAATGAGGCGACTGTTGTATACTCACCCTTCTTTGTATCACACACGTGGGGCTTTTTGAACACAGAAGTCGAGATGCGTCCACGACGGCTTCGCACGTTCCGGCGCTCTACCTGGTGGAAAGGGGGGAAATGCTACGGTAGGGGGGATGTTAATACGCCCCCCTTTTGCTAATGGATTCGAGCCAGTCGCACGAGTGACTCTGTACCTCACTGACGAAAACAAAATACGCGACATGCTTGGCGCAGCGAAGCTAGCGATTGCATTCCGTTTTCATGTCGCCAGAGTAAAATAGAGCACCAAAGCTTAACACCGCAATGGAACATGGGGTCGCTCGCGCGAGTGACTCGGGCCATTGAAAAAAAAGTGCCCAAAAGGGACCGCTTTGGTCTTACACTGGTACCGAGACGAATGGCGCTTGACCTCCAGCTCTACGGTAGTAGTCCGCGAGAAAAATCCCTAGAAGCATGAAAGCCACCAACGCGAAGAAAACTGCCCTTTTTGTAGCGGGAGAGGCTAGGGACTCAGCTGCAACCAACCAAATGTGAGAGAGTGCGATCTCACCAACCGCCGAGGGTAAATGCTCTTTAGGACAAAAAATATCATGTTGCGTGCGTGTGGATCACCCCCTGACCCAGCAGTGTCGGCTTGCTTCGTGTGACCGATGCTGTACCGCTGTAATCGACGATGTTTTCGTTTCTTGTGGCCTCTGATGTCTCAAAACGGTTAAGCCATTGACAATAAAAACGTTTCCTACATATTCAGAGGTTTGTCTGTTGAACAGGCCCCGCTGTATCACTCGCGTGTGTAGTGTTGTTTAGAGTGCCACCGTGGTAGTACTCAATTTTAACTAACAACTTTATGACAGATCGTGGCCAGACAAGGCATGACGGACGGGAGAGGTTCTTTGTTAGCTTTGGTGAACATGCGCGCGATAATGTATCTAGCATGTATGTTTCTTTTCCCCCTCGGTAGGCTAATATTGATTGATGCAAACGGGCCTTTCCGGAGTAGAAGCCCATCTCGGTGGCGGATTTGATATATCCTTCCCGTACTATCGATGGGCAAGCACTTGGTTGTCGGGGCACAGCATGTAATTTTTTTGGTCCCGAGCGGTATGGTCTCCAGTCGTTTTCAGAGGTCGATTTCCGCTTATGAAGGTTTATCGGGGAAACCGATTGAATCGCGGGTGCTCGAAGGTACGTCGAGGTAGAGTGCACTTTTCAAGGACGGAGTGGGGTCGTTCACATTGCTCACGCGTCTCAAACGGCCCTGTTCTAAGTGTACGTGGGTGTTTATACGAGCCATCAAATTATAACCCCCTGGCAATCGTATATCAGAGGTAAAGCGCCCACGAGCAGGGTGATGCCCCTGAGACGGCGAGTCCAAGTTTGATTGTGAGCGCAGCTGTACTGAAAGGTCAGAAAACAGGCGCCCTGGTCGCGAGCGAGTTCTTGTTGAGCGGCACTGACGTGCATGCGGCGGCACACGCGGTTAGTCTGTTGAAGTTGCAGAGGCGAGGGTGAATGGCCGAGGCCCGGTCCGCGCTCCCAAGATGGCCGCGCCAAGTTTTATTCCCTCTTGACACCGGCCCGGTCTCGCAAGGGACGGTGGCTAGAAATGTTGTCAATCTTCGAAAGCTCGATGGGCACGGAATGTAGCCTTTGGTGGCATAGTAGGGGGGAGTATTTATTTCGTGCATAGCCGTAGTCGCAAGACCATAGACAAAGGGATTTGGCGGCCTGGGAACGGCCATCTGGCATTGATCTGGGGGGCGTGGGGGTCGACAGCTCAGTCTCGAAGGTGCCGGTCCAGCTGAGCGGTAGCTTTGTCTCGAGGAATTTGGCACCCTGTGGAATGGTAGCAGCGGTGCTGTAGGTCCACACCCATGACGGGAAAAACCATGCTCAGGGTCGGCTTGCTCGCATGGGCCACCTCATGCGGGGGCCTTGGTTGCGCGGTGGCAGCGGATGAAAGAGAAGTCCCAGATGTTGATCATCGCGTATCCGAGTATATTATCACAATGAAGACATGAGATGAGTCAAGATCGGCCAGAAGCCGCCCACAAATCAGGGACAAACACTGGACCAAAACATTACTGATATAAAGGGCGTACCCCATCGGAATCAACCCAGAACTAAACATGCTGTAGAAGGCATGTTTCCAGCGGGGTGGCTGACATTCTGACAACAAACCACCATCCAATAGAAAACACTCATTTCCTAATCCCATATATCCTATATCGCTTGTACATACGTGAATCATGAATCATGTGTCCGTAGATTACAAAACTATACGGCTCATCGGGCAGGCTACAAGTACTAGATCTTTTATCCCCCCTGCTTGCATGTCTGCCTTGATAGCAGTGCCTCTACATCTGATGCATTATCCCGAAAATAAAACATAGTTCCCTTATTCTACCAGCACATAGTCTACAATATTGGACATCCCCCGGACATGGACCAGTCACAAATCCAAACCCCGAATAAATAACAGCGTCAAAAATTCAAATCCAGTATCCCCCCAACTCTATATTATACCTACAGTAGTAATCACCATCAATCTGATCATGTCCGAGCGCATAGATTTGAATCGACATGTCTGCTGAACGAGACACGATGCCTTGCGACCTGTACCAACAGAGTTGACACAAAAATCGACTTGAACTCTTCAGGAACTAACGACACTATACTGAACTGTACGTACCGCCTGATACGCACACAAAAACAACACATCAATCAACTCTAGAGAGTAGTATGGAACAACACAAACAAAAATCAAGAGAAATGAATACGCGCCTTTTGTGAGCCGAGGCTCGTGCTGGCGCGGAAGGGGTGGTCCCCTCCTCCCTTGTTCTGTCCTGCTCGCTTCCTCCCCTGACCTTCCCCAAATCCCCTGCTGTGCACATGCATGCTGCCGCTCCACGCTCATTCCCGTTAGCTTTGCTGGCTGTCCTTCCACTGCCATTCCCCCTTTCCCAATCATCGTCGCGCAGAATTGCTCGTAACTGCAGCTCAAAAATCAGCCCCGAAATCGCTCGCTCAATGCAAGCACGTACAAGGAGGTCTGGCTAGCAGGTGAAGGACCGTGGCTCTTCTGGCTCATCGCTATCCATCCCTGACTGCCCCGCCTCTTCCTGTATCCGGTTGTCTTAGGCTGCGTCTCGGTGGTCTTGCTCTCTGTTGCTGCTGGTGTACGTGCGGGTTCCGTCACTGTCGTGTAGGGTGGAGGTCGGCGACGAAGAAAAATCGCTCCTGAAGCATCCCAGGAAAAAAGCGTCTTGGGTCAGCCCCGGTCCAGCGCGTTCACCTCCCCAAGCACGGTTCCAATGTAATGGACATCGTTTGACAATGTAATGGACATCGTTTAGTCGCCGGCGGCTGTGGTCGGACTTCTGTTTTCTAATTCCCTCCCGACACGTTTAATCGGTTTCCGCCTTGCAAGCTAAAGATGTGGGAGTGGCCTGTGGCGCGCCGCATTTGCGGTAATATTTCAGAGTTCTGCGGATACATTAAATTTGGTTTCCCGTCCTTTTAGCATGTGTCTGCCAATGTGGACCTTCAGGATTGTCTACTAAATATGTATGCTACCCCCCATCCCGCCCCCCATCCCATCTCCCTCGTTGCGGCGTTACAATTTGGAGCAGGTGTTTGCTCATCACACCTGGCAGGCGGTACCGCCTTCCTGGATGATTAGTTATTCCTCGGTCAGAAGGCACCCGGCAGGCAATACGCAAATAAGAAGATACAACATCTCCTACCATCATCTTGGGTGAGTAACCAGAGCAGAGCCAGAGGCACTCCTGCGTAGCTGTAGTCGACCCCTAGGCCCACACTGCCGAGTACCTTCCCATCACTTTACGCATTAAAGATATTTGGCGTTTTAAAACCCGGCGACGGAAATGCGAGGTAGTATCGATTTCTTTGCTGCAGGTATAAACCCGGGGAGGTTCACACAAAAACACTGCTTCTACGACAGCCTCGGACGCATCGGCGTGTTATTTTGATGGGGGGTAACGTATGGTTCAAAACAGGACTATGGTACATAGGGGGAGCCCCTTGATTCGTTTTCTCTGCCGAGTTCTTAATTCTCGCGGGCGTGGCCAGCGCTGTAACCAACTCAAACACGGGCTTTACCATAGTTTGTTGGCGCTGGCGTGCAAGAAGAGAGAAAGCAGGGGACGATAAGCCATCGATCAAAACGGTTAATGACATATTCGGGTTTCCTAGGCAGTTTTTTTAGCAGTAGAGTTTGGCCAAATTGTCACCTCTTCCCCTCGATACTCACGTCGACGACATGACTGTGACGATGGTGGAGAGTTTACCACCAACCACTTGAAGCGCAACGCCTCCTCTTACGCACAAGCCAGGACCGCGGGGTTGCTGCGAGACCGTTGAGGCAAGAGCGCGGAGATGAAGGAGAATTTCCAGAAGAGGCCTGCCAAATCATTTAGTGCAGCCGCCAACAAGCTCCAACGCGAGAGGGCGGCTTGTGCAGGAGCACCTCGAAGCCCACGTCAACTGATTGGAAGGACGTGTCCAACAAGACGACCGTTTAGTCTTGGGACAAGAATATATCAACGGGAGAAATGTGAAGGGGAAGCTAATGTGTTCTTCGCATTAGAACCAGGAGGTAGTTAGAATGCTGAGAGACGATGGTACAATGGGAGATAGGTCGGTGTGGGACGGTTTCAGAAACTAAGAAATACCAAGTCGCCGACCCTAGATTCGCTTGAGAAGAATGCCAAACGACGTCTTGTCACGGCACGGAGTAGGCTAGCTAAGCCGCGATGGCGCACCACAGGGTGGTTTGGCTTGAAGGCCTTCCGACTGAAGTCATTCATGAAACTCCGGGCTGCTGGAAGAGACTCGGAAACCTTGCAAATGATCTATGAGATCATCGTCTCTTTATGGAGGGGCAGGGGGCGCGCGCCTCACCAAGGGAAATATTCCGCGATCAGGGCGATACGCAAAACCAGGGTAGATAGATGTGGTCACCACCGAAGATCCCGACGGTGGAACGTTCAAGAAGTTATCTGCCCCTTTCGATTGCGAGCGCACACATCAACACGCACACCAACAGACGAACGAGCACGTTGGGAATGCTGGTCTGTCTGGCGAATACCTTTATCGGGCTAAGCCTTCTAAAGGAACACTACATATACTGCCGTTTCGGTATCGTGACAGGAGACCAGAGGAAAATCACGAAACAGCTGATCACTGCCGCAAGCATAACGAGACCACGCGTCCTTGTCCATGTATACCACAACAACAGTAGTCACGCGCACCACGTACTGGGCCGTTCGAACCCTCGGATGTTCTACGAACTTGTAAACGATGTCCTGCACCAGCGCCCTGCATACAACACACATACATATATATACGTTTGTGTGGAATATCTCTCGACCATAAGCACATATCCACAACCAGCCCTTGCACGACCAACCCCTCCTGGGGCAAGCGGAGGGGCGTCAGCCGTAGGTACTTATCATCTTGTAATTAAATGTTGTTCCGAGTGGTCGTGAACACTTTCACCGGAGCTCAGTCGTCAGTGATAGCGGTGACCCTACTTGCCACACCCGCTCCCTCACCCACGCCGCCGGTTTTGCTCATGAGATTCACCAAAACCGGCGTGTGCGATTGCTGTACCTCCCGGTCCGCGGCACATCACACTTGGGCCGCTCCAGCTGCGCCCGCGACCCCCCCCCCCCCCCCCCCCAATTCTGTCTCGATAAGAGGGAGCATACTTCTATTGGATGTTTTCAACGAGCCGCTGGTTTGCGACCGAGGTGTTCGCAACAAGCACGACATATTCTCTTATCCTTAGCATTTGCTTTAAACACAACCTACTACATTCTGCGGCGTCTGGGCGCGTTGGACGCACCACGATCTGATGTGATATTTGCAACAGGATGTTTGGACCTAGAGTTGAAGCCACACCGGAACCATCCTGGTATAACAGTTTGATTGCCTCTCGCTGGACTCTCCTGACGATCGATCGGTCGCAGGTGGTAACACGTCTGAGAGCTCATGATTTGTCCGACACAGGTCATTTACATCATCAGTGGATTGGGACATACTCATAGACAATGGATACCCTACAGATCATCACGTGGGCACGTATAAAGGTCATATAGCTCGTACCCGATTATAGAACAATGTGCATGCCAACCCGAGTGCCCGCCTTACAAGATGATAGTGACACCCTGCAGATCACTTCTGCGCAAACATGTACACCCTGTAGATCAGCGCGCGGTGGAAACTTGTACACGCGCTTCAGATGCATAAAAACGATATGTGCCAACCTATCCTTGAAGTGATGTAATATAGGCAGTTGTCATGTCAAAACTAGGTTTTGGTAGAAAACTTCGATCCTTCGCGTTAGATGACTTCATAGCCCCCCCCGTTCACTATTAATACTAGAACCCTGAAGAATCCCATTTCAATCACACGGTCGTCCAGGAACTTGCACCAAGCCGACCACAAAGTTAGCTCCACACACCACAGTGTACGTTGCCACGTAAGCGTTTGGGCACGCGTCCGAAGCTTTGACTGCTGGCTTCCGGTTCAGGAGCGGAAGCGTATTGGAGAGCCAACGCAATAAAGAGTCATGACTACATTTTTGCCCCCAAGAAAAGGGTTTGAGAAAACGCACCAGGCATGCGCTCCCCAATGAACAATCAATCCCATACAGAGATTTTGTTCGCATATCAGCATTTAAATACCAATCAAACACACATCGGCGTGCAACACGAGTGGGCAGTCCCTCGCTCGAAGAGCCCCCCTGTCCATCAGCCAATGTTGGAGTCCAAACGCCCCCCCCCCGTACCGCACTGTAGAGGCATGGCCCCAAAACCCTGAAAATTTCTGCCATGCGTCCATATAAAATGCTCAATTGGCGCTATCACGTTTTGATGAGACCAATAGAGCGCAAGGACACCCGTGTGGGCAGCCTCATGTCAACACTTAAAAAACCGACACTCACGAGGTTTTATTACAAACTACAGACGTTGGGCTTGATGTTGGCGCCAAAACCGGGAACCAAGAAACCATGCAAACGGTAGAAAAGAGCAGATTCCCCTGCTGTCTGCAAGACGAGGTAGTCGCCGCTACAATCACAGTTGGAGCTTCCTTTCCGCCTGCAGCGAAGGACGAGGCGTGGCAATCGATGTAAGTGTTGGGGGCAGCCAACTAGGGACATGTAATACGACCATGGAAGGACTGCCTGTCAAACAAACCAGCCCTATACGGCAGTTTCCTGTTCACGAACCTGTTCTTTTACGAACTTCAAGTTTTTCCTAGCGGTGGACGTGTCTTCGTGAGTTTCCCCAAGCGCGCGCGTCCTGATTGCCAAGACTCTTTCCAAGAGCGCGACCGCCTCTTCGTGCTTGGCCTGCAGACGTTTTGATAATCAGGTAACGGTTTCAATCCAACAAACAAGCGACACATCAAATGTTAAATACATCCTGGGAGATAAGCACCTATGCATCCATCTGGCATGGCAGGTGGTCTTTGGCTGGTATGTTCAGGATTTATCTACTACAGCCACGTCACACAACGTACGCACGGAGGGAGCTCATTACTTCTTTCAAACGAAAGTTGCTGCACCTTCATCACTCCGGAGCTTCAGCCAAGCACGTGTGGCTTTCGACCACGCTTCCAACCCTCTTCTGTTCACAACCCTATACAAAATGTGTCCGGTCGATCTCACTGCCGATCTCAATTTCCAACACTCCTTCCCTAACCTTCACCTCAGCGCACGGTCAGCTCTGCGACGGAGATATAACGATGGCCTTTTGAGGAGAAACATCCCTATTACAGCGCAAGAACTTAGCAAGGTTCCCAGCAGTAACTTGATCATCACCAGAGTCTACGTTCGGGACTTGCCTGTTTGTAAAGGCATGACGCCCATCTAGTGAGCCCTGTGGCAACCAGGACATGACCACTTCCATGCTCTGCTTCCGAAATCATTACCACGCGCTCCAAAAGAGGTGCGGCTTCTTCGTGCTTTCCCTGTGGGGGTAGTGTGGGTGCATTGTTTTGTTAGTACCCGTGCGTTCTTTGGCAAGGTGGGTGACCTAGATCAACAAGATGTTCGCGTTCGTGACACCGCCCATCTTGCTTGAGCCTGTGTCGAGCATGTGCTCGCGTGCAAATGACCTGAGACATGCTGATTCTTCCCCAAGTTGTCATAAGTAACCGCCCCAGATTTACGTTACGACTACATATACTAGGAGGGAGAGCGAAAATAGGGAAGATATTGTATGGCATGAAACATAAAATAATCAATGACGCCCTGTGGCAGGGTGGCGATAGATACCAGGTACCTGGTGCGCGTTTGGACGGAATCATGGCATGCAGGTGTATACGAACAGCATAACCAAGTCCCTGACGGGAATCGGTTGGTCGTGAAACTTTGGCGCTGAGATCTAGAGCCCCCGCCTGTGAGCCCGCGAGCCATACACGGCAGCAGTGCTAGAGTTGTCTCCTTCGCGAAGAGCCGGTCGCGAACACCGCTTGATCGTGTGCATTCCAATAGGGCCGTGAAATGCGCTTATCGTTTCTAAGGGCATGCACTCCGTTGGGCCTGAAGCCATGCGGCACTTATTTGTTGAAATATGGCTCAGGCTGCTGCTTGTGGTACGATTTTTTCTGTAGTAAACAAACATCACGCCACATTTTGGTCGTCGCTGTGGAACAAAAATATGCTCGTCTTCTGCAGCGGAAAATCCATTTTCTCTCGACGATATCCAGCACAGGCTTGCATAAAACCTACTAACACTATGTTCAATAGTTTCAAGCTCCGTCTGGAAGTTGTGTTTGAGAGGAAAACGTGAATAATGCCTCTTCGTTGTTGTTGATGTGATCCATAATACATGTCGCTATTAATAGTATGGCCCCAAACAGGGCCAGCGACGACGTAAAAACGATTGCTTTGCCGAGGAAGGCAGATGCTATCACCTGCATCTCCAACGAAGTCGCCTGGTTGTCGAGCGTTGCCACCACCGCAGGGCTTTCCGCACCCATCATTGCCTCCAGTATGGGCAACAACCGTTTGAAGAGTGGTTCAGCTTCGGCGAAGTTGCGCTGTGCAAAAAGCAAAGGGGTCGGTATAAACGGGGAGCCTTCAATTTCAGCACGTTTTCCGTGCGGATTGAACCGAAAATGTGCGAATCACCTCTCTGTGTGGCGACCGCGCCATCGGTTGGGCACAGGCGCTTGCGGTGCTGTACCTGGCATTCCCAACCACGCCTCTCCACTGTAATTCTGGTCGTTGATGGCCTTCGTGGTATACTGCATCTTTCGAAAAGGTTCTCCATCCGCATCTGTGATTGTTTGTTAGGGAGAGATCCCGAGCCTAGCACGCATACTGCAGCAACCCTTTTCTGCGATATGTTTCCTCGTCTCAAACTACTGTACAAACGCTTCTCTCCTTCCCATAAACTCCGACCAGTCCTACTGCTACGCACAGTCTGACAGTCGAGTTCCCCAGCATGGTACACCGTTATTCACCCCCCCCCTCGCAACGGATACAATGGAACGTGAAAAACAAATAACTGGCCTCCAATAAATAACACACGTCGCCAATCCCCTCGCCCCTCACTTTCGAAAGGAAAGCGACGGGCAGGCCGGAGAAAAACCACTGGCTATCGAACCATTGTTCTTGCGTAGCTTTGCGCCGGCCGTCTGTTCTGTCCGCTCCACACTATTTGACTCGTGCAGGCAGGCGCTCCCACGCTTACCCTATCTCTGTTATACGTACGTATATACCACAGCACTACTACCACGAGAATGCTCGTAGGTTGTCGATCGAAAGCTTCTCCATGCCAGGGAATAACAACTTCGAACAGACTACGAACGCCTCGATAATATATAGAAGTATATATATAGACTATAGTCTATATATCCAACGAAATGCAGATTGCGGCTCTCCTCCAATCTTCCACTTTCAGTATAAACGTATCCTTTGCCGGCCGTCGGAGGCTGAAAACTCGCACGTTTTGCGTGGAAAACGATTTACAGCCGCACAAAACATCAGCAGCTATGTTAAGAGTACGAGTAGTGAATTGCTGTTTTCGGGATTTTTTCATTTGATTCGCAGGAAAAACAGATCTGTTCCCGTCACAAGTGGCACATGGCCAGCCACAACGCCCTTTTGCAAGCACTTTCGACTTTTTTCCTGCGAAAAACACTTTGTTGCAGGTTTTTACCTGGCCCTTGAAATACGCCGCACAGGTGCTGAGCGAGAGTACCACCTCGGGGTGCTCCGGACCCAAACTCTTCTCTCGTATAGCCAAAGATCGCTTGTACATCGGTCCGACTCCGGTGTACTTGCCCTATATATGCAGCAAGCGGTGGATTGGTGCGTGGCAGTCGTTCACAGCATTTGACCACCCTTTTATCTTCCCACGAGAGCGTCAAATGGCTGTGAATGTTTCCAAGATAGCGGTTTAGACACTCGGATTGGCTAAGGAGATAAATTATGCGGCCCAATCCACCTACAAGAGTGTTTCCAAGCACAGCATCCAAGCCGACCGAGTCAATCTAGTGTCTTACAAAGCACATCATCTCAGCACAGAGCACTGGCATGACGTTCGGGTCGGAGGGTCGGCTTTCTGTAGGCGCCAAGCACAATACCTCAGCAAATATTAAATATCAAGATGTGACCACGCCTCGTTCACGAGAAGCATTAACTGATAATTCGGTAAGTTGTGACTACGCCTCGTTCACGAGAACCATTAACTGATAGTTCGGTAAGTTGTGACTACGCCTCGTTCACGAGAGCCATTAACTGATACCTGGTAGTCCGGTAAGATCCTCCACGGGTCGGGTCGGTATGGAAGCACTCTCTTTTAGTGGGGTCAAGGTGCGGGCGTGAACCCAGCCCAACCCGTCACTCTAACCCTGAACCTAACCCCCACCCCAAACCGGACCCCAAAAACGGGGGAGAAACGCGGTTGTGCCGCTTTCGTTTTTTGCTTTGATATTCCGAACCTGTAGAGAGCTCACCTAACGAGTTGGCCGCCCGGATCTTTGGGGCGGTGGGCTGTTCGCATTTGCAAGCAGAAAGCACTTCCTGGTCGGATGGAGGTACTGGCGTAGACCCAACCCACCCCGTAGCCCTAACCCTATCCCTAACCCTAACCCTAACCCTGACCCCAACCCGGACCTAAAACGGGTCAGAAATGGGCGAGAAAGGCGAGTGCACTGCTTTTGGAAATTTATTCATTATTCCGATCTGCGGACCATCACATAGCCCAGCCCTCGGCCAATGAGAGAGCGTGAAAACTATCCTCCAAGATCCGGGCGGCCACATTGTTAGGTATTCTGGAGCCCTGTGGACCACGACTTGCCCCCTCTCACACTTTTAGTTGTGCTGTAAATTTCTCGAAAACTTCTCGGAAATATCCCACCGGATTGAAGTTAAACTACTACTGTTCACAGATAATTTCAGCAAAAATCACGGCCACGTGTCAACCATTTAAACTCTCGTACTGCTACTGCGGGTATACTCGTAGTTTGTAACATTATCTCGAACTCTCAACGGCACAAAAAAAACAACATTTTTTTCGGCAGCATGAAGTGCAGCGGTTGGCGCATTGCTGATGCTGATGTATTTGGTCCTACCCAGTATTCCTGGTTGTTCGCCGTTCGCCGTAATATAAGGTATATACTGAGGACTGTCCTGAATTTGTGCATGGCGTGTTGTGAAGAAATGGGGCATATACAGGGATGTTATGACTTGGGCTGCTCTTGTGATATCAATTGTAACGCATGCTTCCAAGACATTGCCTAGTTGGAACCCCCGAGGCACACGATAATCGCCCCCCTCATTTGTCAAAATGAACTAATCCACACTACGAGTACATTAATATTAGACCCAAAGTCATTGTTTAACTATTAATAACTTCATCCACCCCTACCCCGAATTCTGTCTAGTTCTAGGGATCAGACGGGGTGCCTCCGCCCCATGTCCGACCGGACAAAAATTGGAATTATCGATGAGGTCGTCCGAACGAGTTACGAAACGTGCATATGAGGTTGCGCCGTTATAAGAAAAAAACACGCGAACCGTCAACAGTATAGCCGAAGTATCGAACCCCCTTCAAGAATCGGTCGACATCCTAGCTACAATATATTTGAATGGTTGTACTTTTTCGCACGGCGTGAGAGGTATTATTGACGCGTAAACAGGGAATCCATGGTACGATGGTGAGGATTTGGACCTGGCGCACGCTGACGTTCTGTAGTACGCTGAGGTACCGATACGGACGAGATACATACTGTCGCTGTGGCGACCTTTAGAACGCCCGTGAAAGTTACAGCTCTCGCCTGTTGCGCCAACACCCCCGCCAGGTCGTTGAGCGACCTTGCCACGTCCGGATGATCTGGACCCAACACCTTCTCTCGTATGGACAACGATCGCTTGTAGAGGGGCTCAGCCTCGGAGAAGTTGCCCTGCGCAGCAGGCAGTGGGTTGATAGAACGAAGAAGAGGGGCAATTTTCCAAGGTGCAGCGCGCATCATGAACAAGTGGATACCCAGCGCGGTCGCGACATGTGCAAACCGATTCTGGGAGCACGTGCATACAGTACTCGGTTGGGCTGGAAGCCTTGCGATCAGGCTGTAGCTTGTTGCACCATGTGTCAGTAGTCAGGATATTTTCTTGTTCTTCCGTACCACGGTACGTATTCATTTCCGTACACAAACTCAAGCCGACCTCTATAAATAGAGTTTTCAGCAAAATGGGAACGGAGCCTAAAATGAGAACCAAGCGTTATCTCCAGAACTATGTGGTGTATCAGAGAACCGAAATGATCCTGCGAAACCCCTTCACCAGCCCTGTGAGAGGAGTTCGTCAGATAGTCGTTGACGGGAGGTATCTTCGCCTTCAGCGAATCCGCGTATCCGTTCGTAATAGAGAGCACTGCTGTGGTGATACCGTTCATTTAACATTTAACTCAAAACCTAAAACAGGTGTTTCCTGAAAACAGTCCTTCACACTGCCAACTTACAACATGATTCCCCCCCCCCCGAATAACCACGAGCAGACGCGTGCTACGATAAAGGCGAAAACCACACGTTTTTTCCGAGGTTCCTCAATTTGAGAGCTTTAAAAGACCTCTCCGCCAAGAAACTGATTGGGTGCGAAAAACAAAACCGACACCGGACGAAACGTCTCTCATGGCCTAGGTGTACACAACGAAAACATCACGAAGATAAAATTGCCTGCGTGCGAGACGTTTTGGGGTTAAGGAGCGCCATCCACGGTAGGGGTTGGAGCTGTAAGATTGAGCTGAAACTTCTCTGGGCCATCGAGCTCCTCATGCGAGGAACTGCCTACTAATGAAGTAATTTTACGAGTACATGTTGCTTCAGGACTAAGGCGTCCAGCGTGTTCGGTTTGTGCGAACGAATGCTTTCGAAGTCATTTTTTCGGGTGGGATGTTGAGCTCCTCACGTGTGATGACCTACCTCCACACACGACTTTATCATGCACCCCTACCTCTATATCGTAGCATGGGTCAGCAGGACCTTAACCACTAGCTGGTCTTTGAGTCGTCCCACGGTACGAGTTGCACTCTTTTGCACCAAAACGTCCCTGGCCAATTTAGCTCCTCACATAAGGAACTACCGGTTAGTCATTGATCAAGAAACTTCACGAGTGCGTTGCACTTGCTTAGGCCTAGGGCATAGGAAGCTTGGTCGGGCTGTGCGAACGAATGCCTTCGGAGTCATTTTTTCGGGTGAGATGCTTAGAGTTCCTCGTGTAAGGAGCACAGGGACTTTCTGCTCTGACCCCTACCGTGGCATGACACATTTGAACACTTTTCATCTGAACTGATTTGTGAATGACGGGGCTCCTTAACCCAAAATCGTCAGAAATGAGTCATTTTTCGTGTTGCGATTCCCGTCTTGTACCTAGGCCATGAGATTTTTCATTTTTCATCCGCGATAAAGCAGGTTTATTTCTTTCCCCAGATAAGTTTTTGGGAGAGGTCTTAAGTCCAAAATTGAGGAAAGCTTTTGCAGAAACGAAGTGGTGCATCTCTATTGTAGCACGCGTCACATCTTACCGCAGCGAATGCCGCCAATGTATGTGTAAAACCTGCATATTCAGCATCGTTGCCAAGGTGCTGACCCCTTGTTCGCCACGGTACGGCGATGCTGGCCCCGCGACCTATCTTGTATCTGGCCAACGGCCGCTCATAGGCGATCGTGTATTGTCTAACCGGAGGTGGACGACATATTTGGTCAAACGCGCGCTACTTGAATCACAACCGGATAGGTCGCCAATGCGGTCGTTGTATGCCGAATCGTCTCGAAGCTAAGCATGCCGCGTTTTGCGCCGGAAATCGCCCCAGATGGGCTGTTACTCACTACACGATATCTGGGGTTGACGCGTGCTACGATAGAGGTTCACCCCTTTTTTTCTGAGGTTCCTTATTTTGGGAGCTTACGACCTCTCCCAAAAACTGATTTTTGGAAAAAAAAACTGCTACATGATAAATAAATCTCATGGCTTAGGTACACGGCTAGAGTCATGCAAAAAAATGGCCTATTATTTATTTTTTTTCCGACGATTTTGGGTTGAGGAGCGCCCCGTCATTCGGAGACCACTTCACACAAAAAGTGATACCGCTATCGTAGCGTCACGCGTCAGTTTTGAAGTCGCGCGTCGGGTTTTGGTCCTTGACGGCATGGGTCGGGTCATGGCCGACGATGGCTGCAAACTAGCACGATTCTCGTAGAAGTCCAGTAGTATACACGTTAGCCTAAACACTACAGCATACATACGTGCCAATGAATTTTCTGTTTTCGGAGAGGAAACCATCATTAGGGATCGGGAACCGATCTGGGAATAAGTTGGAATTAGTCGCGCGAGAAGTAAAGCCCTTCCGGGCTTAACTTCAAAACCGACGAGAACACATGACACTTACTACAGTAAATTTCGAGCAACATCATTACTTTCTGATCAAGGTTTAGCACATCTTGCCTGGCTTTCCAACAGGCTCGCTCTTACTGTAGCAAAGCAGCTGCTCCGCTGGCATATGCATCCCACAACAGCGCACGGCTACTCGAATATCAATGTACCTAGCGTTGTCGTGGAAGTTACTAATATAGTATCCCCGCGTGGAGAGCGCTCAAGCTTGCCGCGGAAGCAACCCAGGCAGACGGACACCTTGCACACGAAACGTGGTATGTGCAGACGAGCAGCAATCTCGTCATCGGGGCACCCTGTATCTGTGCGGTTAGCAGCAACAGCATCGCCTTTTCTCGTCGAAAACCATTGCACGCTCGCTCAATCACATTTGTTGCCAATGGAGATGCTGCTTTGCATAGTTCTGTATGCTTTTCGGAAGAAATTTCAAAGATCGGGTAGGTCGTGGCGGGTAGCCTACGACTTCGCTGGCAAGGACTGCCAACATGATCCTGCCGAACGTTCCAAGAATTGTTCCTGACATCAAGGCCACGGTAGGGGGGGTACCGACGCGTGCTACGATAGGGGCGCACCACTGTTTTTCTGAAGGTCCCTCGCTTTCGGAGCTTAAGATCTCTCGCAAAAACTGACTTGGAGAAAAAAAAAACTGCTACCGGACGAAACTTTCCACATGACCTAGGTATACAACAAGAATCACGTCAAAAAAATGACCCGTTTCCGACGATTTTGGGTTAAGGAGCCCCCGTCATTCAGAAATTATGTTTGCCAAAAAAAGGTATACCCTAATACCTCTATCGTAGCACGAGTCTTAACCCCCCCCCTTTTCAACACCGGGTGTGATATATCGTACTCGCACGAGTGACTCTGCACATCTCACTGTTCAAAACCGCGTTAAGGCCATTGTTTCGAGCACCGCAACTAACCATTCAACTGGGGATTCCTATTTGAATCAATTACAAAAAGCACGAATGCCCAAGACCCCAAGGAACGTGGAGGGTCACTCGCGCGAGTGACCTCCAGCCACTGCAGAAAAAAGACCTCAAGACAGCATAACCCCTCTACCTCACCAACGCATACCTGCTTCTGCACCAAGCTCGCCAGGTTGTGAAGCGATGTTACCACGTCAAGGTGCTCTGGGCCCTGCACCTTCTCAAATATGGCCAACGATCGCTTCATCAATGGATAGGCCTCATCTAGGTCGTCCTGTACAACACGACGCGGGTTGGTGTACACAGTTTTGTCGAACGCATTTCCTTGCAGGCGAGGCTTGGGTCACGAGCAGACAGATACCCAACTCGGTCGGGGTACGCGCCGTTCGTCGCAGTGTCGGCCGTTCTATCGATGGCGAGGGAAGATCACCGAACGCGTTGCTGATAGCAGCACTACACATGGCACGAAAGGTACTTAGGTCTCTTGTTGTGTGCCTCCTAGCCGTCGCCGGATTCAAATGAGTGGGTTTTTCGTCATACATTCGCTTGAACACATTCGCTTGAATACAAGTATGAGTGTTGCTGTTGCCAATGAGTTCATTGCTGTCCGAGGAATGATACCCGCTCTAAATAACCCTCGATTTCCCCGTCATGACAAAGAGAACGTCCCTTCCACACACAATTTTGTGGCAATTTGCTGAAGCATGTACTGGTCGTGTTTACCTGGCCCAGCAACGCCATCGCGCAGTTGCTGAGCGATGTCGCCACGTCGGGGTGCTCATGACCAAGCGTCTTCTCTTGAATGGCCAACGATCGCCTGAAGAGTGGCAGAGCCTCGGCGAAATTCCCCTGTACAACAGGAGAAGGGTTGTTGGTGCAACCATGTTGGTCAATCACATTCCTCCGTGCGGCTGTATCATGACGTGGGGGGTGTCTATTGTAACTCACTCGAATTATGTTTCAGACTATTGTCACCTGAACAGGTAGGCGGTACGCAACCCACGCACTCGTAGACATTTTTTCGCTGGCAGCCTGCATCATCGCCGTCGGCAGCTTCAAAATCACGTTCTTTGACGAAGGAAACCAGTACACATCCGCTTAGGCATTAGAGTATAGTCCTGCCTTTGGAATCGTGCGCCTCTTCGCACGCTTGCAAATTGGTATAGCGTGAAATATACGCCTATGGGTGTAGGTTATATACCAAAAACAACCACCGTAAACGGTTGGAGAATGATGCTGATACAGCAGACCCTGCTCACTTGGCGATCGAACAAGCCCCCCAGGTTGTTGAGAATTGTCGCCACCGCGGGGTGCTCTGGGCCCAACACCTTCTCTTGTATGGCCAACGCCCGCTGCAGCAGTTCTCCAGCCTTCGCGGGTTTGCCCTGTCCATCGGGAAATTATTGTGTTTTCTGTTATTATGCTTGGCGATTCGGGAGCGGCTAATATTCACCACGAGCTGGTGGATACCAAGCACGGTCGCGGTATGTGTGCGAATCGTTGCAGCTTTGTTGATAAAGCTTGCCCTTGCACCGGAGACCCAGAAGCGGAATATTTCTACGTCGTAGTAGCCCTACGGGCGTACACCTGGTGCCTGGAAATAATTCTCACACGGGTTTACTATCGTTGACCGCTTGTTCTTTTGGCTGTGTCCGGGTTTACATCCCGCGGTTCTTGTGGATAAACCCGCATGCGCTCGCAAGAACCCTAAACTCAAAGAAATGTGCTCCTTTCCCGAAACGGTGGGAAAATGGTTAGAGTGAACGTAAGTAGAAAGTTAGTATCCTCGGGCAATCAACAATTTCGCCCGAAACGCTACACGAGCATGGCCTTTGCAGACTTTTCAAACGATCTTGCTTGCTGGGAGCTCCTCTAGTTCTCACCTGGTCCAGCGACATAATCGCGCAATTGTTGAGCGATTCTGTCACATCGAGATGCTCTGGGCCAAGCACCTTCTCTCGAACAGCTAGCGACCGATCAAAGAGTAGCTCAGCCTCAGCGAGCTTGCCCTGTTCAACAGGAAAACGATCGGTGAAAATATGCGGCATAGCACACAACTCCGTGGTCTTGGCGCGGCTTGATTTACGACGCGGTGTGAAACAAACGTGATAATAATCTCATGTGGCCTCCGTTTCGAGCAAGCTGGCCGCCTGCGCCGGTAGCCTCGCGAGATTAGCGTTTTATCCACATCGATTGGGTGTATGTGCGTGATCTTTACACTCGTTCTCGGATGCGAATGCCACTATCCTGCCCTTTCGTAAACGTTTTCAACCAAGACTCTCTACCAACCATTGCATGGCATTCGCATCCGAATGCCGAGAAAAATGAAAACCCCAAACGATTCAGCTCTTTTGTAAACGTTGCCAATCCAGGCCCTAATCCACCAACCGCGCAACATGCTCTGGATGCCTCTCGGAAGTCGGCGGCAGCACAATGGCCATTATGCATCCGCTTAGACATGGGTATTGCCGTGTTGGATAACACATTTCAACCATTCATACATCCCCGGGAGGACGCGTTGAACAGGACCTGTGGTATCCATAGTCTTGTAGTATGAGGAGTACGCCCTTGTATTCCAACAAAAAACCCGGCCCCCGATCGTTGGCACGTTCCCAAAAGCCTACAATTCACCGCCATTTTTATATATGTACTTCGAAGTATATTCTTCTGTAATCCAAAACATTTACCCGTTTTCACCTATCATACGCGGCACACGATGTGCGTCTAAAAACATTGGAGAGTGTATCGTGTGGAAGATACGCATATAGTCTATGCATACTGTATGGAATATCTTCCAAAATTTCTAAAGTCACCACCACAACCCGGTTTGTTTGAGAAGTATTGCAGAGAAATGTTCTTACTTGTTTCCTCAATAACTCTGCCCGGTTGTTGAGCATTGTTGCGAAGGCAGGGTGCTCTGGACCCAGCACCTTTTCTTGTATGGCCAATGACCGCGCGTAGAGTGGGTCAGCCTCAGCGTACTTGCCCTGGTCCATCAGCGAAAATGTGTCGGGTTTAGTGGCGCTGAGTATTTCGGTGGCAGAGCTTGAGTCAGGAGGAGTTGGTGGAGAAAAGGTCATGATAGGCGTACGAGGCTGTGTCGATAGCTCTTGAGCTTGCGCCGCAGACCCCAAGAGCGGCATGTTTCTTGTAGCGCTACTCCAGGTACGCAAAATCACACCGATTTGTCACCGATTTGTTGTGCTTACATTGTCGTGACTGTCACCGGCTGCAATATCGAACTTTATAGTAGACAATTCGTCCTGGCTCGCCTAAACAACAGTGTTGCCAAACTGGCGTCGCTTCCTCCCTAGACTCTGGAAAATTGCCCAGTAGAGATCATACGCATTCCTTGGGCAACCTACCAACTGGCGATGAACATGTGGCACATACCGTTCGAGAAATGTTGTTGAAAACTATAGTTCTTACCCGGGTCAGCAACAAGCGAGCCAAGTTGTTGAGTGATGCTGCCACGTCGGGGTGCTCTGGACCCAGCACCTTCTCTTGTATGGCCAACGACTGCTTCTGCGCGTGCTCCGCTTCGTCAACCTTGCCCTGTGCCACATGAAATTGGTTGGTGTAAATAAATGGACGATCACATGATCTGTGCGCGGCTTTAACTATGACACGTAGAGGATACCCAACTCGGTCGGGGTACGCGCGATCAGCCCCTGTTTCGGGCACGCTATCGTTTGCTTCGTAAGATCCACGACCATCCTGAGACTGGCAGCACTACTGTAGATGGCATGCAAACTCGCATGGGGTATGTTTTGCAGCTTTGTAGTTGACGGCCTGCCACCTGTTGGCCGTCGCTGCCTACGAAAATCACGCGCTTCTCATAGACAACTACTCTCTACATTTCGCTCCAACAATGAATCGGTCAACATTTTTGCTGTGTTCTGAATCATGCAACTTGTTTCGTACCGGTACCACTCTGACCGTGAATATGATGGCCGTTTGGACTCACTCTGATGTGACTCTAGAACGGGAGTTATATTCGCGGCCACAAAGAAAGTGATACATTTTTGGCATTCGCGGGAAACCTACGATTTCGCTCGAAACACCGCGAACAGGGCATTAAAAATAAACCGCTATTAAATCAACAATTTTGCTGGAATACCATTTTGAGCGCGCTTACCTGGCCGAGCAATGACATCGCGAGGTTGTTGAGCGAGGTGGCCACGTCGGGGTGCTCTGGACCAAGCACCTTCTGTTTTATGCCCAAAGAACGCTGAAAGAGCGGAATGGCTTCTGCAAACTTTCCCTGTGCATTAGGCAGGTGGCTGGTGTAAACTCGTGGTGTGATTTTTCGCGGCGTCGTGTTCAAATGACAGAGTTGAACACAAGACGGAGTGACAACATCCCCGAGCTGATCTCCAGACAAATGATCGCCCTTTGCAGTACGCCTCAGAAAGAAGGCGGTGTTTTCATCTTATTATTCTTCTTGTATCCGGATGAACACGGAGGGAGAAAGGAGGAGAGGTTGGGCAAGGTGGCGAGAGTGGAGTGACCATGGGGTGGGGACGGAAGACCACCTCATCGCGTCTGCGCTCAAGCTGAAATCCCCAGAACCTTCCAGAACCACAATCCAGGAAGCCTCAATTCCTTATTCCTCCGCAATATTCTTTTCCAAGAACTTTCCAATAAATATCCCATGGGTGCCCCTTATCCCGCAATAACGCGAGTACAACTGTGAATCTGCCCGGCGTACATTCGTTGATATAACCTATATTGAATATGTCGTGATAGGAAGCATGAGCCGACGGATACCTAACGCCACCGGGGTACTGCTATACGTGGAAATCTGACGAAAAGCGATGTCGTTAGCGCCGGACGGCCCACGGGCGGGCTATTTCTTGCTTCAGTTTTATTCCGTTTTGCGAAATCAAACATTGTGTTTGTCGTTGGAGCTTGGAGGGCTTTATCTTGACCGTCGGCGGCTACACACTCGTGGGCTTTTCGTAGGTGATCATGAGATGTGTATCCGATTGCACGTGATCGTTGCCGTCGAACACAAACCTTTCGCATGAGGGGCTGGACACCTAATAACCGACCTGGAGAAAAGTGGACGCACGGCCCCACGGGCAATCCCGTTGGCTGAGGCATTCGTATAAAGAAGTAAAACTCAAGTTCGGATTAAAAATATCTAATCTAGCTTAATTGGGTGTTCCTCAGCTGAGGGGTATCATCAGTCAGGAAATGTTGCACTCCCATTACAGTGGCATGACTCAGAAGGGTGAAAAGTGGTTTCCAGAAGGGTGAAAAGTGGTTTCCGGTTAACTGCACATTTTGTCGTTTATGGCAACGGACAGTGCACGAAAAAACCAAACGCATGATAGCTCTTACCTGTTTCAGCAACGACCCCGCCCAGTTGTTGAGGGAACTTGCCACGTCCGAATGCTCTGGACCGAGCACCTTCTCTCGCGTGGCCAACGAACTCCTGTAATATGGCTCAGCCTCAGCGAACTTGCCCTGTGCGGCAGCAAAAGTGTTGGTGTAAATATGTGACCGATGACATTTTCCTCGGGGTGGGGCTTGGATCGTTAGCCGGTGAACACCCACAACGCAATGGTCTTAAGGGTTTTTTTTGAGAAGAAACAATGATACGTCGGTACCCTTTATAATGACAAAAATTAAAATACACTCCAGCTGTGAGATCGAGTATTTTATAGCCGTCGATAGCGTGTATTTGGGCCCACTTACATTTCTGTTTCACGGGGCTCCTCAGCTGTGAGGGAACTACCCAACCAACTACTATACTACTTCTATACTACTACTATACTACTACTATATACTACTATACTACTACTGTACTTCTACTATACTACT
>JABAKD010000026.1:12604110-12659110 GCA_012845835.1 Undaria pinnatifida | reverse complement strand
GCTACCGCTACCGCTACGGCTACTGCTACTGCTACTGCTACTGCTACTGCTACCGCTACCGCTACCGCTACCGCTACGGCTACTGCTACTGCTACTGCTACTGCTACTGCTACTGCTACTGCTACTGCTACTGCTACTGCTACTGCTACTGCTACTGCTACTGCTACTGCTACTGCTACTGCTACTGCTACAGCTACCGCTACCGCTACCGCTACGGCTACCGCTACGGCTACCGCTACCGCTACGGCTACTGCTACTGCTACTGCTACTGCTACTGCTACTGCTACTGCTACTGCTACTGCTACTGCTACTGCTACTGCTACTGCTACTGCTACTGCTACTGCTACTGCTACTGCTACTGCTACTGCTACTGCTACTGCTACTGCTACTGCTACTGCTACTGCTACTGCTACTGCTACTGCTACTGCTACTGCTACTGCTACTGCTACTGCTACTGCTACTGCTACTGCTACTGCTACTGCTACTGCTACTGCTACTGCTACTGCTACTGCTACTGCTACTGCTACTACTACTACTACTACTACTACTACTACTACTACTACTACTACTACTACTACTACTACTACTACTACTACTACTACTACTACTACTACTACTACTACTACTACTACTACTACTCCTACTGCTACTGCTACTGCTACTGCTACTGCTACTGCTACTGCTACTGCTACTGCTACTGCTACTGCTACTGCTACTGCTACTGCTACTGCTACTGCTACTGCTACTGCTACTGCTACTGCTACTGCTACTGCTACTGCTACCGCTACTGCTACCGCTACCGCTACCGCTACCGCTACCGCTACCGCTACCGCTACGGCTACGGCTACCGCTACCGCTACCGCTACCGCTACCGCTACCGCTACCGCTACCGCTACCGCTACGGCTACTGCTACTGCTACTGCTACTGCTACTGCTACTGCTACTGCTACTGCTACTGCTACTGCTACTGCTACTGCTACTGCTACTGCTACTGCTACTGCTACTGCTACTGCTACTGCTACTGCTACTGCTACTGCTACTGCTACTGCTACTGCTACTGCTACTGCTACTGCTACTGCTACTGCTACTGCTACTGCTACTGCTACTGCTACTGCTACTGCTACTGCTACTGCTACTGCTACTACTGCTACTGCTACTGCTACTGATACTGCTACTGCTACTGCTACTGCTACTGCTACTGCTACTGCTACTGCTACTGCTACTGCTACTGCTACTGCTACTGCTACTGCTACTGCTACTGCTACTGCTACTGCTACTGCTACTGCTACTGCTACTGCTACTGCTACTGCTACTGCTACTACTGCTACTGCTACTGCTACTGCTACTGCTACTGCTACTGCTACTGCTACTGCTACTGCTACTGCTACTGCTACTGCTACTGCTACTGCTACTACTATACTAGTAATACTACTGCTGTATGTATGTGTGGCTTTTCACACAATTTACCCTCGGTGGCTTAGTAGGATGTCCTCGTGCTCAACAAAATCTTTTCCGTGAGTGCAAATTCTCACCGAGCGCCACATACTAGCAGCCTTTGTTCTGGCATACCAATAGATTAGCGGAAAGCGCGAGAGCGTGAGTTAGAAATATCCGATGAAAGTCGACAAGCAGTGGGAATTCTGAACCCTATGCGCGATAACAACGAAGGAACGTGCCGATGGGTGAGAAGGGACGACACCTGTGACCATCGCGTCGGATCTACCCACAAAATCGCTGAGTGAGCGTAAACCTCCTACTGCAAAGGTACAAGCAAAAGGTTGAGCCGGAAAGTAGGAGTGATGTTCAAACTCAAAGAGACACTAAAATGAACCCTCTCGCCGATGGGATTGTTCTTCTGGATGCGCGTATACAAATTGTTCTCAAAAAAGCAATGCCCTGTAGGGGTGGTGGTGCAACACATTTTTTCTGAGCTCCACGAGAAGCTGAGCATCTCATACACCCAAAATATGACGTTGAAGAAATTTCTTCGCGCGCGACCCGACGAAGCTTTCTTTCTGGCGCGCTGCTGCTGTAGAAACAAAATGAAACTCGTAACAGTTCGTACGTATTAAGAGTGTCGTATCAAGCGGTTGCTGCTCGCATGGAGAGCGAGCGCTGGACCGGCCAGAAAGAGTTGAGCCAAAAGATGCAAGCCGTGCCATGGCATACGTCCAAGGTCGGTTTTTGGACGCGGCTGAAAGCACCGCAATGCAAGGCCCCCCAGGAAGGCAACCCCACCGTACCACGCGCCCGGTCCCAAGACAACCACTACGCACCCTTTTGTTTAACACCACACACTATTTGTGCAGCCCTTCAATAGGCGCCTTCTCAAGTTCGGTAAGTAAGGGTGTCTCGTGAAAAACTGCATCTATCTGTACGAATAACCTCAAGAAGTTAAAAGTTCCCAAACGACGCCGCAATAGTTTTCGAACATTATGCCGAGGAGAAGCATTCTCACTTGGCACTTGAGCAACTCCGCCCGGTTGCTGAGCGATGATGCAACGTCAGGGTGCTCTAGCCCCAGCACCTTTTCTCGTATGGCCAACGACCGCGCGTAGAGTGGGTCAGCCTCAGCGTACGCGCCCTGTACATCAGCGAACGTTTGTGAGATTGCGCGTGACGCTGATTGTTCTGGGGGCGGCTTACAGTCATGATGAACTGGTGGACAACACACATAATTGGGGGTCGTGGGAATTGTCATTGGGCCGAGAACGCTTGAGCTTACGCCGGCCGCTTCTTGCAGCATTGCTCCCTGGTATATCATAATTAACACGGATGTGGCATCCGCGACGGCATGCATTGTGACTGCCGCCGGCTCCAACATCCAACAATGCGCATATTTCTCGTAGACAATTCGCCCTCATTCGTCTAACTAACGTTATGGCCAACGATCGTTGCTCCTTTTTCCGAAACTATTGCAATTCGCGAAGTTGAAACTTGGTTTTCGCGGGCAGCCAACAATTGGCAATGTACAGGCAACAAACCATTGTTTTCTGCAACATTTGCTCAGATGTTTAGTTCTTACCTGGGTCAGCAACAATTGTCCCCAGTTGTTGAGCGATGTTGCCACGGCAGGGTGGTCTAGACCCAGAACTTTCTTCTGTACGGCCAACGACCGCTTCAGCAGCGACTCAGCCTCGTCGAACTTGCCCTGTGCAACAGGAAAAGGATTGGATACGAACAATTGGTCGATCGCGTTTTCTTGGTTCGGCTTAAATATGGAGGTGGAGGATACCCAAAACCCAGTCGCGGGCAATAGGTTCGATCCGCTCTTGTGCCGGGAATTCTACCGTTTGCGTCGGAAGACCCTCGGCCGTCTTAGTACTGGTACGTAGCACACTGTGCCTGGCATGCACACTCGCAAGGGCTTCTTGTAGCTAGTTGTCGGTTTTCATTTTGCCCGTTGCCGGCTACAAAACCGCTCTTCTTGTCTCGTACACGATCCGCCGGATTCACTACTACTGTAGCTCCTATATTGAAACGGTCAATATTTGCTTTTTTGTGTTTTTTGAAACAATGCATTTGGTTTGTACCAGGTATACAACAAGTACGCACCGCTAACCTACTAGATCGCCCTTAAACACCACGAACAGGACCTATAACACGTTTCAATCAATCTTGATTTAAAAAAAAGATTACCTGGCTATGCAGCGACATCGCATGGTTGTTGAGAGACGAGGCCACGTCGGGGTGTTCCAAGCCAAGCACCTTCATATTTATGTCCAGCGACCGCTTGAAGAGTAGGTTCGCCTCGGCAAATTTCCCCTGTGGCACAGGCAGTGCGAGGCTTCTGGTGTAAATTCATGGCCTGTAAAACTTCGTTGTGTCGCCGTCGGAATTAGGCATCATACCTAGTGCGATTGGGGTACTACGTGCGAATATCCTCCACACGATGTCGCTCGCACTCCAACCGTTTCGCGGCATCAACCATCGTTCTTCATCGTTTTTCGACCCCTGCTACGATAGAGGTATATAGCACTTTTCGTCGGAAATGGTTTGTGAATGACGGGGCACCTTAACCCAAAATCGTCGGAAATAGGCCATTTGTGATTGCATGATTCTCGTTCCATATCTCGAGGCCATGGGATGTTTCGTCCGGTAGCAGTTACAGTTTTCTCCAAATCAGTTTTTTTGGGGAGGTCTTAAGCTCCCAAATTGAGGGGTAGTGTTGAGAAAAACAGTGGTGCACCTCTATCGTAGCACTTATCGTTGTCATTGAGGGGAGATTGTTCTTGAGCGTCGGTGGCTACGCGAAACAAAATCGTTCTCTTACGTTAGTTTTCATAGGCAAAAGTCCTGACAGCATTCACTTGAACACGGGTGTTGCCACTGAACGCAGCAACGCTCTCTGAACATCTGCAATGTGCGGCAATTGTTTTTGAGGCTCTTCCGCGTGATGAGCTCTTAACACCTATCACCTATCACCTAACACCGATCGGACCTGGAAGGGAAGGCAAAATAAAACGCACTTGTCAACCCGGGGAACAATCCCAATAGGCCAAGCTTCTTTTGTCGGCGACAAAAGTAACGATAAAACAGGATGGCAACGCAAAGACATTGGGTAGGCCCTCCGACGCATGGTACTCGGTAAAGGCGCACAATGTTTTTTCGTAGGGTGGTAGGGTGGTAACTTGAGATGAGCTATAGATCAGTATATCTCACCCAAAACAGATTTTGGAAGGAAATAGAAAGGGCGACCCGATATAAACAAACAATCTCAGATCGCCAACTATTCTCACTGAAAAAAAATTGTAACACAAACAAGAACGAAAATTCCGACGATTTAGGGGTTAAGGAGCCCCGTCGTCATTCAGAAAACATTTACACCTAAAGAAAAACAGGCACAGTCTCCTCTATTGTAGCAAGCGTCCTCCTGCTACCTCCTCTATCGTAGCAAGCGTCCTCCTGCTACCTCCTCTATCGTAGCAAGCGTCCCCCGGCTGCCTTTCCCCGTCCCTACGCCGTCCGCAAACCTCGCGCCCCCTTAAAACTGTAGCATGAAACGTGCTACGACAGGGGTATGGCATAGCACATGCAGCGGGTAACCCGATTCAAGAGCGCCCAAGATAAGATTATTCGGGATTTTAAGAACTGCCAAAACCGGCATATCCCACCAGTACTAAAATACACATACTTTCCTATTTATAGGAGCGCTCTCTGGTTTAGAGCGCCTATTCTGGCTTGTCAGGGGCGCGCTCTTAAATCGGGGTACCCACTGTATAGGAACCCCAAAAGCGAAAAAAAAAACGATTTTGAGAGGGGGGGAATACAAGCAATACTTACTGTACAGTCAGTAAGGCCAATAAACAATCGCGCGGGCTACGTGGGCATCTATCGAATAACGCCTTTAAAAGTATCCATCGAGTCCCAACGAAATTCAGGTAGATTACGAGAAGTGTTTGCGGCGCAAAATTTGCAATCCATGCCGTAGCGCGGTCCAAAATGTGATTTCCGGATATCCGCCAATTTGCGGTGAGCGGCGGCAACGGACAAAGCCCTTCCTCCAAATTGTTGAGGGGACATTGCTGAAACACGTACCAGGTACCAGGTAGTTCATACCTGGTATCGCAACGACGTGGCGCACTTCTCGAGCGATGCTGCCACGTCCGGGTGCTCTGGACCAAGCACCTTCTCTCGCATGGCTAACGCCCGAAAATTAAGTGCTGAAGCCTCAGCGAACTTGCCCTGAACAACAGGAAATGGGCTGAGGTGAAGAAGTCGTCGAGCATGTTTCCTTGGGGGAGCTTGAATCTTGGGGGCGGTGAGCACATGGTACAATCTTCTTACTTTCGAGCAAGCTGTTACATGCGCCGGGAGCCCCGCAAGAATGATGTTTCATTGTCGCTACAATATACCCGGGGCACACACCACGTACTGGTGGCGGTGTTTCGGTTGACACAGGTTGACAGCCTGTATCTTTAGCCAGGTTGTCAACGGCCGCTGCACAATCGTAGACTTCACGACAAAATCTATATACATCGGACAATGGGTGCTTTTTCTCAAACTCGTCGAGTGTGTTCGGTGAAAAGTGCCATCTGCATGAATGACCTCCTAATAATAACGTTCCGAGAATTGTGCTGAGAAGCAGTCTCACTTGGCTCGTCAACAACTCCGCGCGGCTGCTGAGCGAAGTTGCGAAGGCAGGGTGCTCTGGACCCAACACCGTTTCTTGTATGGCCAATGCCCGCGTGTAAAGTAGGCCAGCTTCAGCGTACTTGCCCTGTCCAGCAGCGCAAATGTATCGGGTTTGGTGACGCGGATTGTTTCGGTGGTAGAGCCTTAGTCAGGAGGAGCTCGTGGAAAACAAAAAATGATGATCGGCGTATGTGGAAATATTTACTGCTGTGCCGGCAACACTTGAGCTTGAGCCGGAGACCCCAAGAGCGACATTTTTCTTGTAGCACTACTCCTGGTACTCAACATCACACCGATTTGTAGTTGTGCTTGACAGCTGCATTGTTGTGACTGTCGCCGGCTGCAACATCGCCCTTTATCGTAGACAGTTCGTACTCTGGTCCGCTTAAATAAAAGTATTGCCATTGACATTTTCTCCGATCCAAAACTCTCAAAAGTTGCTTTGTATGGTTGTAGGTATTCCCGAGGAATCAACTATTTAGCGATGAACAGGGCTCATACCTTCAAGCAATGCTGCTGAAACATGTAGCTCTTACCCGTCTCTCCAACAATCCCGCCAGGTTGCCAAGCGCTGTTGCAACGGCAGGGTGATCTGGACCCAGTGCCTTCTCTTTTATGACCAACGACCGCCTCATCAATGGCTCAGCCTCGTCTAACTTGCCCTGTGCAACATGATATGGGGTGGTTTTAACTTAATACTTGATCGCATTTCCTTGGCGTGGCCTTAATAACGACGCGGTGAGTACCAAAATCGATGGTCTTATGTGGCCTCTTCGAGCAAGTCGTTGCTTGCGCCGGAAGTCTCGCGATAGTTACGTTTACCGCTATACTGTAAACTTCCTGCTAAACGGATCAAGGTTCAGTTTTGCGGCCGGCAGCCTGTATCTGAGCCGTCGGTGGTCTCACAAGTGCGGGTTTCTCGAAGGCAACCATTGCACATCCGCTTTGAACGTTAGTCTTGCAACTGGATGAGTTTACCCAAATACTCGGGAGAGAACGTTTCGTGAAACACTCACATTTACGCATAGTCTACTCAGTGCAAGAAAAAAAAAAAATGACCACGACAAGACAACCCTTTCAATCATTTTGCTTTTAACTGCGAAAACATGCTCACCTGTTTCATCAACAAATTCGCCCGGTTCCCCTGTGACGTCGCGGCGTCAGGATGATCTGGACCCAGCATCTCCTCTTGTATGGCCAATGACCGTGTAAAGAGCAGGTCAGCGTCAGCGTACTTGCCCTGTCCACCGGCGAACGTTTGTGAGGTTGAGTGGCGCTGGTTATTCCGGGGGCGGCTTGCGAGTAGAGTCATGGGTGAACTATTCGGCAACAGCTTAGTTCGGGTATTTGGAAACCGCCACTGTGTCGAGAACGCTTGCGCTTGCGCCGGAGACCCTGGCTGGAACGGAATATTTCTTGTAGTAACTAGAATATACCTGGTATATACAATTGCACGGGATTATAGTCGTTGGCGGCTCGCATTGTGGCGGCCGCCGGCTCCGATATCTAGCATCGCACGGTTCTCATAGACAGCCAGCATGGGTTCGCTAAAACAAAGTTATTTTGCCGTTTGTTTTTGCTGTTCTCCGAAACATCGGAAACATTTTGGAAGAAGATTGGAATCTGCGGGTGACCGACGATGTGGTAACTGACAGGGCACTAGCAATTGCTTTAGCCTTTTTGCTTGAACACGACGTTATCACCTGGTTCTGCAACAACCCCGCATAGTTGTTGAGCGATATCGCCATGCCAGGGTGATCTGGGCCCAGCACCTTCTCTTGTATGGCCAGTGCCTGGGTTAAGAGTTGCTCAGCTTCGGCGAACTTTCCCTATCATGCAACAGGCGGCGGGTCGATGATAGAATGAGTGGTTTAGGACTCTCCTGAAGCATGGTTTGAACAATGACCCGGTGTATGTCTAACGCCCTCGAAGTATGTGCGAATCACCGCTGTTTCGTAAACGCTGTCTGTTGCGTCGGAGGACCCAAGAATGGAATATTACTCCCACTGAAGGACTCTAATATGGTGTAGGAAAAAATACACAGATTTCTTGTCGCTAACGACCTGCGTCTTGGTTGCCGTCAATTGACCCCTACATCGCGCGTTTCTCGTATGTAACCAATGCTCGTTCGCTTAAACAAACTAGTGCCAACGGATGTGCTGTTTCCAAAACCCCTGAAATAGGTTCGAACACAGTTGGCATCGGTGGCACAGCCAACGATTTGGCGATGAACCGGGCACTTACTAGTGTTTCGAGCAACTCTGCCCGAGAGCCTATATAGCCATCACCTGGAGCTTCAACAACCCCGCACAGTTGCCGAGCGATGTCGCCACGTCATGATGCTCTGGACCCAGCACCTTTTTTCGTATGTCCAATGACCGGGCATGGAGTGCTCCAGCCTCGGTATACCTTGCCTGTGCAACAGACAGCGGTTTTGTTCTCTAAGTGAGTGGTCCAGGAGTGTTCCGAGGCGAGCGTTGCTTAACGTGGTGGGTAAGCAACACGGTCGTCGTATGAGCGAATCGCCTCTGGGTCGAGCACGATACCGCCTGTACACCAAGCCCGAGGGTGTGATCCTCGCCGTCTCACTCTACAGAATACCGCAATGCGCCTCTTGTCGACGATGGAGCAGTACACAGCAGGTGGCCGGGATCGCCCCCCCCCCCCTGCGCAATGCGGGCGTAAACAATTCGTTTTGAAGACATTAAAAAAGGTGTCACACCATTTGGCGTGCCGAATCGAGGCATTGTCGGCACCTTGTGGGGGTTGCTGCTGCACAATGTTCTGGCTCTCCACAAGGGTTTGTTTATGTCCACATTGTGCAGGTCGGGGGGGAAGGGAGGTTCCTGGCCACTGTGTTCGTGACCGTTGGCGCCTAGGGAGTCGAGCGGGCGTTTAAAACAACGGCTGACATTCCCTCAAATATGACCCGTGCCATCGACCTTGGTGATCTTTGAAACAGTGAAGGTTTCTTGAGAAACAGGGAGCATCAGCTCATTGTCGAGATAAATGTCCAGTTCGACTGCAGTGCAGCAGCTTATCTACTGCTGTAGTCAATGCTCAGTAGCATGGAGTACCACCCGAATGAGCAGAAGCGTCATAGTGAGCGTTAAGCGACTAGTCGATCCTACTACTTGGGCTAGTATGTACCAATGTAGCAATGCGGTAAAGTTATGGGTTCAAGTAAATGCGGTACAAACTCTGAGCCAGTGCCGCGTATTCAGTATCACGAAATTACAATAATTTTATGGGAAGAGAGGTTGTTTGGTCGATCACCAGGACATTAGCTATCGCACGCAGGTATGCTTCCACGAGTACGCATTCAAGGGACGTTGGTGTGGCTCGCCAATTACAGCGAACCATGAACTACATATACATATATCTACGTGCAGCCGTAGACGTGAGTGTTGATCGATGGCTGTTGTGCGCGCACACCCTCATTCCTCATATATCGCTCTTCTTCACATTCCAAAACACCAGCCACGAGGGAGTCAAACCAACAGTAGCGCAAGCATGGGTGTATACCATCTGCCACAGGGTGCACCAACACGATCATACAAACCCGAACAACTTCTAAATTTGTGTTTAGTAAAAAAAGGACCTTCTCGCAAAATGTACAGTTTGTCCTGAGATGGCCACGAACCACACGTACCAACAGACTTTTCATTTTTACACATTGTTGTGTTATAGAGATACATTCGGCGATTACCTGAAGTATGAGCAACTCCGCCCAGTTGTTGAGAGTACAGGCTAAGGCAATGTGCTCCGGACCCAGCACCTTCTCTTGTATGTCCAAAGACCGCTTGAACATGGGATCAGCCTCGGTGAGCCTTCCCTGGGCGACAGGAAGTGGGTATGCGTAGATAGGAGTACGGGCACGTGTCAGCGGAGCGGCCTTTTACGAAGCCGGTGGATACCCAACGCGGTCGTGGCATATGTCGTGCACCCTATCTCTTGCACCGGGAGCCGGCGTGCGAATCCGAAAACAATTGCAACCTTTTGACATTATGCCGCGCGTTTGCTTTTGTTGGCGTCTCGTACGCTCGGCATCAGGCGAAATAGAGTGGTCCGTTCCTCACAGGCAACCACGGTGCATTTGCTGTACGTTTCCATTGGTGTTACAGCTTTCTCAAATTCGATGATATATTCGTGAGACATTCTCTCTGCCTGGTACCTATTCTCGAACGAGATAAACTCCGCTGAAACAAATGTTCTTCACCTGGGCTATCATCAATGCCGCGGTGTTGCTGAGTGATATGGCCACGTCAGGGTGCTCGGGCCCAAGCACCTTCTCTCGCAGGGCCAATGACCGCTCATAGTGTGTCTCCGCTTCGCGGAACTTGCCCTGTGCATCAGGTAATGGGTTGCTGGACGTTTGTGGCTGGGGGGGGGGTTGGGGGCGCGGCTTCAATCGCATAACGATTGATACCCAATGACATCGTGCTTCGTACCACAGTACGTAGTTCTGCATTCAATGTGTTGATCACGCTGCGCTGGAAGTTCCGCGATGGTTGTGATTCTACTTGTTGTACCATTTTTTTTTGCTTGTTTTTCTCACACTTTTACTTTCCAGCTTCTGGACAAGCCGTGGTCAAAGGTGTCGTCCCTTCTCCCCCCCGGTTCTTGCCTTTAATTTTTATCGCGCATAGCAATTCCACTGCTCGTCGATTTTTCATCGGGTGTTGCTAACTCACGCTCATACCAGCCAGGTATCAGGCATACACCTGGTATCAGCAAACGCCATTATTGCGATTGACCCCCCGTATTACCTCCATCCTGGCCTACAAAATCGCCCCTACCCGAGGACGTCCATAACACGTTTGATACGACATGAGTACCGTGTAGCGCAATTGTATTTGCTGTTTTTTCCCAACTGCCGACATACAATCGCGAAAAATGCCGTGTTTTCGTGGGTAAACGCACGAACTTTCAAAACATGGCTTGCCACAAACGTTCCGAGAAACATTCTCACTTGGCGCATCAATTTCCCCGCCCAGTTCATTATCGATGCTGCCACGTCGGGGTGCTTTGCACCGAGCACCCTCTCTAGTATGGCCGCCGCCTCCTTGCTGCACGACTCCGCCTCGTCGAGTCTTCCCTGTGGAACAGATAGTCGGTAAAAAGATAAGTTAGATGTCGCTAAGAACTCGCGCAGCGGTATTTGTAAGTGCCGTCAACTTGTGTACGCTTACGCATGCATAGTTATATAGTGGACACCTAACAGTGAGTAGCGTCTGCTGTCTCATCGCAGGCTATATTGATAGTTCTAGAGGACAGGCTCCACTACTTACCTGATCCTACTTTTTGGCGTCGTGAAAATAATAAACTCGTCTTTGCTCGTAAACAACAACGCAGCTTGCAAAGATGAGTATTGACCCGAAATTCGTCAAACTCACGGCTGACGACCTTGAAATATTCTTATAAAATATTATATGTGGAAGCAATGGAGCACATTTTTTTTTTCTGGACCCACACTACCCCCCCGCCCCCCCCCCCTGGGTCCGACACCGAAAAAAAATGTTTTACCTTTCTCAAAGTTTATCGCTGATTTGGACTCTGTTGGGGGCGTTGAACGTCCTGTTGTCGCTTGTTGGTCAGCAAGGAAGCACCATGGAGCAAGATCGCCGGAGTTCTTTGTTGCCGTGCAAAACCGTGTACTCAAGTGTACTGTGTCAACTCCTGTCAAGTGCTGTCATGTCTTTGCGTTTGTCCAAGTTGGTTTTTTGAAAAAGGCATAAGGGTATGTTGTTTCAACCTGGATTAAATGGACGCCACAGACAGACGGTAGTTCAAGCAGATGATCTTGCTGCTAATTGTCGCTGTTCCCCCGCCTCCCGTAAAAGCTTGCCCCCCCTCCCCCTTTTTACCCGATCAGCCAAGATCGGGCTTTTAAGAGAAAATTGCCAAGTTCCAATTTTGGCCGTTGCAACAATAATAGTCGCTGCGTTCATGCGCGGACACATTTAGGCGTTTTGCAGAAACTATCCTCCGCTCTCCCGCCCCCAGCAGGGCTCTCCTTTCTCCTCGTCTCATTCTACTTGCTCCCACCTTCTTTTCTTAAACCTAACCCGACCATGACTGCTTACGCCTAAAATTACATTACTCGAGGCAGCCCCGATGGCCGCCCCCCCGGCTGCCACCGCCCCTTCCCCGCAAGCTTTTTGTTCTTCATTTTCCTCTTCCTCTTCTTCCTCCTCCTCCTCCTCTTCCTTTTCCTCCTCCGACTCTTTTTGTCCCCCCATCATTCTCTTCCGCCTGACCCGACCTGTCCTACATTGGCCCGGGACTACGCCAGAGGCACGCGCCACGGCTACCCCCGCCCCCTCCTCCTCCTCCTCCTCCTCGTGTTCTTATTCCTCCTCCTCCCCGCCTACATCCTCGTCATCGCTGTCACCGTCGATGCATTCGATCGAAGCACCGGAGTCGTCTACGGGATCTTTGGTACCTCCTCTTTTGGTTCTTCCTTTGCGTTTCCCACGAACTACCGCCGTGGTTGTTTGAGTACCACGCGCTCCATCCCTTCGTTTTAGATCCTTTTGTAGGCTTGCTTTCACAGCGGTCTCCTCATCTTCGCTGACGACGATGCGCTTGAGGAATTCTTGGCCGACCCGATCCCCCTTCCTCATCCTCACGGCTCCGGTGTGCAGTGTGTCTACGTGGCTCTTCATAGAGTATTTCCACTCCCAGTGGTTATCGCAGAACATGCACTCCAACGGCGTATTGGTGCACGGCGAACTCGTCGTAGACCGAAGTGCCGATTTCAGAGTTATTGAGGCGATTGGACCTTGGTTCTTGGCCAGTCTCGGCGCGAGAGGGCATCTGGAATGTATCCGCGGCGCTGCTGTGTCAGTCTGTGGTGTGTGCACTCAGGACTTGCAATCCTCGTTTCGACCGCAGAATCCACATTTCTACCACACAATTTTCGCCGCGTTTTGCTGTGAGCTTGTACCAAGTTGTACTGCCCTGCCGAGCTCGTGGTGTTGCCCTCTCGAAGATGTGCTAAGCTTGTAAAGTAATGTCACCAAGTGTCACTGGCCTCACACCTACGTTGCCGAGGTTGGTCTCTTGTTCGATTAAGCGCATTCTCCACCAGAACACCCAGTCTATGATCAAGTCACTTTGTTTTGTGTATGAATTAGTGTTGCTTGGTCCTTTATATAGGATTTAGTGTGCTGGGGACCCCCCCCCCCTCCCCCCCCCGCCCGGCCCCAAATGAAGAAAATGTAGTGTGGGTCACGGACTTTTTGTTTTGTGCTGCCCTGGCGGAAGAACAGTTTTCGGGTCACGGCTTGAGCTGCAGTGCTGCACAGAAGTAACTATTTGATGTCCTACGCGATTGTGGCTCAAAAGCCATATTTTGTGTTTGAGCATACAAACATTGACGACTCTTGAGGACACTCCTCGATGGTGACGGAGGCCGCGCAAGCGACCTGCTAGGCTTCGCACTTTTAATTACAATCGTATTTTAGAATTTGACTTACGCAGCGCCTGCTTAGTGGATGACAGGCCTGCTACGAAATCGCACAGTATTCCAATACCAGCATGAACCACACGCTGTGCAAGTCATGTGCCGCTGAATGTCCGCTGTTCAATACTAGAAAAATCTCCCACAGCGAAAGCAAAAAAAGGCGTCTGGTCAGAAACGAGCAACCCACGTATCACATGTTTGTCGAATACAGCTGGGAATAGGACCCATTAGACTTTATATTCCTACAGCAGCAGTGCTAAACAATGATGTATGATACCTGCTCCTGAAACAACTCGGCCCAGTTGTTTAGCGAAATCGCCACCACCGGATGGTTGGAACCCACCGCCTTCTTATGTATGGCCAACGACCGCTCGAACATTCCTTCGGCCTCGGCGAACTTGCCCTGTACAGCAGAAAGACAGACGGTTGGTGTAAACGACAACACAAGGCACTTTGACAAGAGTCTGGGTGAGTTGAGTGTGGAGTGCCCTGCAGCTTGCGCCGAAAGCACGACAAGGTGGCTGGCATTTGTTGCACGATACCCGGGGCACGCGAACTCGCGTGCCATTCATGTCAATCGGTTAATACAGGATCGCACGTTTGCCGTAGAAAAAAAGCCAGAGGATGTAGAATTACGTACCCAAAGTCGTCCTCGGGCCCCTTGTTGGGACGTTTGTATCGCAAAACCACCGAGTAATCAGCCTGGCTGTTAGCTTCGGCAGTCAGTAAATCCGTCTTGAAGCGCGATCTCCCCCCTTTTTCACTAAAAACTTGAGCCAGTCGCACGAGTGACTCTGTACCTCGCAGATGAAGATGGTTTAGGCAGTTGTTTTGGAGCAGCTTAGATTACCTTTGCATTGCCGATTGATTTCGTAAAAAAAAAAAATGAAGAGAACGTAAGATCGCAAAAGAACGAATGGGTAACTCGCGCGAGTGACTCCTAGCCACTGAAATTCAAGGCCCAAAAAGGGACCCCCCTACCGTAGCCTGGGTCTTAATACAGTAGTGGACCGTATCGCGAACGTGCTGCAGTAAATACACCTGGTAGCCCACATCCTCAATTGTAAAAGACAAGAAGCCTTACAACGACCGCAACAATATTCATTTTCATGTACCTCAGGTATTCGTTTTTTCGCCTTGCCTTTCTCCCCCCCCTCCCATTAAAATCACTACAGTATTATTTGTTGTTACTCAGATCCGAGGTCCCATACTTACCCCAGACTTTTCTTCCCCTCCCCCCTCCCCCCCCCCCCCCCCCTCCCCATTTCGGTTCATGTCTTGCATTACTCATCGCGAGAAGACTCCAGCCCTTTCTTCTATAAATAGGTTTGATGGAGTGACCGTACTCGTACTCATTATCATATTCGGGATAAGCACCTGGTTGGTTTTTATTCGGCGTGAAATGTGGGTGGCTGCCTATGGCGGGTTCACTGCCGTAGAACCATACTGCTGTAGACAAATCTTGGCCGTTCCCTTCCTTGTGGATGCTTCGGGGATGCGGCATGCAGCCACCCACTGCAATCGACCCCAAGATGGTGGTCTTCGAGCATACTGTGAACGACGTCTTACGCCTTTCGCGCCTTTGCCACCACTCCTAATCCGGTCAGACTCCGATAGATGCCGTAGCCCCATGCCGGCGACTGCCGAATACGTATTCTACAACAGACAACGTTAAGACTGCAGCTTAAGAGCCTCGTGCCTGAAAAGGTTGAGGTCTCCGACACATCTAACAATCTGAGCGAGTTAACATTCCAGTCTACTCATGGTCAGCTACGAGGAATGCCCACGGAAGACATATTATCTCGCTGTGTGTGTTCAGGTGGCTGCAATGCCAGCTATCTATGGTGTAAACATCGACTTGGGCGGATGACGAGACGGGAGATCGAGACAAAAATTCGCTTGATATATGTAGTCGCGACATACGACGCCTCAAGCTTTTGGTACCTCTCGGTACTACCAGAATACATACCCATGCCGTGCCGGTGGTGCGCCATTATTCGCCTCCGTTGCGAACTGTGTCTGTCGATCACGACTGATGGAGCCCAAAGCAGGCGTCAATATGTGAATTCGGGCAAGTTGCCCATGGTACGACTTACCAGGTAGAGCCCGTAAATTGTTCGGTGTTGTAATCCTCCTCTCCCAAAGAAAAGTGAACAAAAAACAACAAAAAGGCACACTACTGCCGTGTGAAGGTCGTCAGCACCTCTCTCGAAATACCGTGTGTCGCCAATGCTGAGAATATGCCCGTGGTGTGAAACCCACGCACCTTGTTTAAATCGCTCCCGATCAGGGGCCGCAACACACATGTTTGAATTTTCAACTGCTGCTGAACAAATATTGTATCACCTGTTCCGCTAACAACCCCGCCAGGTTGCTGAGCGATGTTGCCACGTACGTGTGCTCTCGACCCATGACCTCTTCCAGTGTTGCCAGTGATTGCCTACTGAGTGCTTCACTCTTGGTGAACTCGCCCTGCGCAACAAGCAGGAAGTCTAGCCAAATGAGTGGTCGAAATATCTTCAAAAGGGCGGACGGGTTGAAGTATGAGCCTGAGCATACCCAACGCAGCCGAGGTCTGTGCGAATAATTTGTTTTTGTGTCGAGGAAGGCATCGCCAGTTGGGACTCAGGGAGTTCCTTTCACCTCTTCTTGCTCTTTGGATACGTTGTGTTCACCTCTTCTGATTTATTCAGGCGTATGAGGCACGCGCTCCCGTGAAACCACCGGCGGAGATGCTCACTTGTAATGTACATAGTACCAACACTCGTAATTTATTTGAGGGAGTACATAGAGGGCCCTCGCCGCGTGATGAAACACAGCACGCACTACAGTACGCTCTGCCTGCAAATGTGCTTGGAGGAGTCGCCCCTTATGCACAGGACGCTGGCAAGGCCAGTATTGCATTCTAAATCCAAGAAACAAAACGTATATAATATCAGGTGAACATAGCAAAGTAAAGCAAGAAAGGCTTTAATCCTATTGGCGCGGTTTGTTCGGGTCCGTTTAAGAGGGGACGGTGCAGGCCTTCGGTGTGGTGTGAGAGCGTGAACACCCAGTATGACGTCAAGAAAAATGTTGGTCCTGTGGGCGGTGGCATCTGTACCATAATGCACAGGGCGCCCAGAAAACAACAATTTTCCCCATGGGAGATGGTAGGACGCCAGGCGCGGCATTGACATTAGCAGTTTGGGATAGTAGGAGGGGGAGAGTGTGTGCGACTGGCGTGCTGAATTCTGTCACAGGGCATGATCTGACAAGAAGGCACTCGGAAACGAAGGATAGGTGGTATTCCGTCAAAGAGATGCCAGTACGCACTGCAAATACTATATCCCACTTTGACCTCATTCGAACAACAGCACATGATCAACGGTACCTCGCACATAATCAAATGGAGCTACTGAGGTAGCAGTTGACCTGACGCAGCACTCGCGACTCACGTTGTACTTCGAAGCAGGGGCCGCCGACTATCTACAAAAAACAACCCACCTGAGACGTTTTTGGCCAGACTGCTTGCTGCGCCGTACCTTAATCCTCCACAAGTAACAGAGCTCGGATATTGTGCGAGCTTTGAAGAGTAACGCCAGTCTCCTTTCCTCGCTGTCTTCTTCAGAACGCTGCACGCTGTCCTCGGCGAAGGAAAGCATCTAACGGGGCATACGGCAATGTAGAAACGTTAATGTGGCGAACACTACTTACGTGCAAAGTTCTAGCTCAATCTTTTCATATGTATACCGCCCTACACCTGCAAGAGCCGACAGCAATAGGTAGAACGCGGAGAGTCCGTTGCATGGCTGAGACAACAGGGCAAGTGTAAGCTAAGATGAAACCCCGCCGCTGAGCAAGCTACCTTGCTGAAGCCCTCCTGGGCCTGGAGGAAGTTTCCAGCAGCCTTGTGCAAGCTCGGCAGAATATCCTCTGTGCCACGCCAGTTGTGCCGAGAGAGGCGAATCATCTCCGCCATCACCTCGTTAGACAGGTTCCGCAACAGGTATGAAGGGCTCAGTTCCGTCGTAACATTGAGCTCTCGTGCCCACTCGTAAACCTCGTGCTGGCCGGCTTTAAGGGAGTAGAAGTCTTGAAGGTGCAGCTGTATCTCACATAGATGCCCGTTTACGATGGGGCTCACTTTCACATCCCGATAGCCACTTGGCATCCAGTCGGAAATGAAGCCGTTCCTCACCCTTAGAACATTTTGCAGCTGCAAACAACGGCATGGCCCAATACAGCATATTCACAAGCGGAACGGCAGTAACCGCAGAACAAACATGATATTGAGCCAACTTGCGAATGGACTATTATTTTATACAGTGGTGAGTTAAGCACAAATTGAACTGGCTTACCAGAACGATACGTCACCCGACGACTGGATGCTTGCAAAATATCTGGTACTATACTGTGGATGGAGAGGTTGCCGATCGCAGCCGTCGAGGCCTGGTGTAAGCCCGTACTAATATCAACATTCGTATGTAATGTTCTTGAGTGTGCTCCGGAACACAACGCAAAGCACCCGTCGAAATTGAGGAGTTCCAAGCTGGATAGGGATACTGGTAGTGGGATATTGGGATATCGGTACAACATGCGATGTGTGAGAGCCATCCGGTATCACTCGTTGTTTTAGCTCCTTGTGAGATCGAGTGAGCTCGTCAGCTCCGGAAGAATACAAGAGAGTTTCTGTGTTATTACTGCTGTCTTGAACCACCACGACGCGTTCCCGTGCCAACCGCGTCTACATGTTTAGTATAGAGGCCGATCAACAGATGTAAACACAAAGCGTGTGGGACACCAATTTGCACTAACAAACGACATAAGGAACCCGGCTCCGGTTGTACCGACGTTAGAAAGATATTCGTAAAATAGTAAAATGGGCTGCGAGTTGGGTGGATGCCTCGGCTCGATCTGATGGGTGTATGCCAAGAAGAGGCAAGAACTTGCTCTCCAGCTTTGACTCCAACAACCGTACCTCTGTAACATTAGTATTAACAGTGCTGGCGTATATCTGTGTTCCGACACAAGAGTTCAGAGATTTTTATTTTTGCGCTTGATAACATACCTGGTACTCGGGAACTTGTGCCTGCGACACGCTGTATCACATGTAGCACGAATCAAACTGTTTAACGTGCCAAATGCGAATGTCCCGCTCACCTGGACGGCCTCCACGATGTCTTCATACACCTGCTCGAGGTGTTCGGGCGTGTCGCAGATCACGGCTACTCGAGCCATGTCTGCCACCTTTCGGACATTCCCGTCATACGAATCCTTAGCTTTGCGCACCGTGCTTTCGAGTGACTTTACATCGACGCATTGGGCGTGGCATGCCTCCAAGTTCTCCACAGCCTTCAGTGCGATTTCGTCCAAACGCGGTTTTGCGAGACTCGCGTCGGCAAGGTAGGCTTCTGCCTGCATTGTTAGGTCAGAGGCTTCTCCGTCGAGTTGTCGACCCAACACCTTGGGCTGCAAGAATGTGTTCGATTGAGCCGGGACAATGTTCCGCAAACATTCAAGCCTTCCGTTCTTGTTGAGATCGTAGTAGAACCCGTCGTACGCTTCTTGGAACCTACATACAGTCTGGACTTGAAGGTACTTGAGGATGTTGATCTTAGCGTCTCGCCCCAGAGACGGCTCGGCGCTCTTCAGCTCGTTCTCCAGCTCGTTAAGCTCCTTGATGGTGGCTTCAGTGCGCATCTACAGCACAGGGAAAGGTACAAAAATGTCAGAGTGCAGTCAACAGGACCGGCACTTACCGTGAAGCTGTGGCGATAAATTCCACTGCTGAACACGGTACGTATGGTGATTCTATCGCTTCTCTACCTCGCCTCTGTTTTGGGTTCAGTGTGTGTACGCACCTATTGTCGTGCTGCTGCACACATTTCCATACCGTTACAATACGCGCCTGTCACCGTCGACAGTACACCTTTCTGTGTCTACCCCAGTTGGGTATCACTTATTGTTGGCCTCATTTGCATCTATTGTTGTTGTGTACTACATCTGTATTGCTGCACACATTTCCATAACATTACAATATGCCCCTGTCACCGGCGAGAGTACACCTCTCTGTGTCTACTCCAGTTGGGTATGTTAAGAGGAAGTAGTCCGTTGGGCTACTGGTTAAACAGTTAAACAAGTACCCACTCAATCTACGCCTTGTAGAACTCCCCCCCCCTTCAGAACCGCGGGGTCTTTGGTCTTTGCATGGGGCCGTACGGGCCTAGTCCGCAGCCCGTCACAATCTTTGGGGACCCAGGAAAGAGTTTTTGTTCAGATTGTTGACATGAGAAATTTCGCTATTCTTTAATAAGTGTTTTCGTGGTGGACATGAGATTCGAACTCACGACCCACTAGTACTACAACCCATGTGATGCTGATGACGCCATTTGTTAATGTCTTGGACTACTACTGGTGAAAGGCTAACCTAATACCCCCCCCAGCTAAGTTTTCACACCCCCCCCCTTCAGAACCGCGGGGTTTTTTGGTCTTTGCATGGGGCCGTATGTGCTCAACCCAAAGTTTTTAACAATCTCTGGGGACCCAGGGAGAGTGTTTCATTAGATAGATTCTACATATGGAAAAATCGTTCTATTTTCTTTAAAAAGCGTTTACATTGTGGTTGTGGGATTCGAGCGCACGACCGTTGCAACCCACGCCCACTCAAGCGCACGACCGTTGCAACCCACGCCCTGCCGTCGACGCCGTTTGTTTATGGTATTAGTCCGTTGGGCTACTGGTTAGAGGTTAGTCAAATACCCACCCAATCCGAGCGTTACAACAGGCATCAGACGCGTGCTACGACAGGGGTGCACCCCTTTTTTTGCTGAGATTCTTCGATTTGGCAGCTCAAGGCCTCTCCCAAGAACTGATTCAGAGATAAATGAAACCGCTGACCGGATAGAAAATCCCATAGCCTACGTAGGTACCCAACGAAAATGATTTAAAAAAAGGGCTATATTCGACGATTTTGGGTTAAGGAGCCCGGTCATTCAGAGACCATTTCAGACGAAAACTGCTACCCCTATCGTAGCACGCATCATCACTTATTGTTACCTTACATGATGCTGGCTGAATGCGTAGCTACTGTTGGCTGAAAGGTTCCAGGTACAATACATCTCTTAAGTCTACTCAAGTTGGGCTTCGCCTGCGTTTGGCTCCAATTGTGCCTAAGGAAGGCTCTATAGCGCGCTTTCTGGTAAAATTGAAATGCGCCCATGTATCATAGGGCCGTCGGGACCACATGACCCGAGCTGTCAATAAAAACAAAAAAAAACATATGTGAAATCACCTTTTTGGGGGGACGTGGATGTGTATTGTTCCACAGAGTACCGCACACTCAGTAAGAACCCAGTACAAAACCGGGCTGTTCGATCAAGTTTTAAGTGTTCTTACTCGGAAAGAGACCCTTTGTGGGTACAGGTTGATCAATGTATCATAGGTAAGATTGAAGATTGAAGCAGAACACAAGCGAATCGCAACTTGAGTAGGCACGGAGAGGTATACCTGGAATCTTTCAGCCAACAACACATATAGTCATTTTCTGTTATTTTTGGCTTTTGCCCTTAAAAAACGTACTTAATAACATGTACCTGGTACGTCCATATATAATATACAAATCAAAACACACTCCAGGCTGAGATCGAAGATTTTGTCGAAACTCATAATTGCAAGCTGTGTGTGATACTCCGATCATATATTATAATAATTTAAAACACTCCAGCTACGAGATCGAAGAGTTTCAATACTCATCTTTGCAAGCTGTGTGTGATACTCCGATCGTGCGGACTACTGGGTGTGTGTCCTCTTCATGGATATAGATCGGACGACTCCCCTTGGAACTACAGTGTAGCGTGTACCAGGGTCAATTATTTGTATGATCGAACCCACGTGAGTAAGCACCAAAGTCGGGAAGGAGATGGACGTGGCGTGTCGGGACTGCTGCCCCCTTCACGTTGGCACTTAGGCAAGAACCGGGCTGGGCGAAGGGAGACGGACAGGGGGAATACTCTGTCTGGGAAAAACGGAGGGTGGAATGGAGGAAATCGGATGCTCGGAACAAGAGGAGGAGACGCAGGAGGATTCGAAGGGCTGCTCACGAAATTCGCACAGATTCAAGTGCTAGGTCGATAGCAGGGGAACTCGTCGTGGGCACGTACACGTTCGAACATTTGCTTTCAAGGGCACGAACGGCATAGGCCACGCCGAGGTGATAATGAAGACTTGCGAAGACGCAGGTTGTGATGTCACAGGATTGCAGGAGGTAAGGCGCAATGGACTAAGTGCTTTCACGGCGGCGGGGTATGTTGTGTTTTGCTCAGGAGCAGACGGAGGAAAGTACGAAAAGGAGGGGAATCACGGGGTAGGCTTAGCTGTTAGAGAGTCTATCGTGGCAGGGATGGATAAGGGCGACGTCGCGGTTGAGTGCATCAGTGCTAGACTGATGAAGGTTTGCATCCAACTCAAAGGGAAATCTAACGGTGTGTCTTTCATTGTAGGCTATGATCCCACTCTCGACAAGAGCACCAGCGAAAAGGATTACTTTTGGAATTCACTTGACGAGGTGGTCAAGGAGGTACCCCAGTAGGGACCACCTCCTTGTCCTGATGGACGCAAATGCTCGTACAGGCATGAGAGGGATCGGGTGGACCGACAGCAAGGTATTCGGTGCATACGAACGTGACGAGCTGAACGACACCGGAGAGCGACTATTGACTCACGCAACTGATAACAAACTCGCCCTCCTCAACACGTACTATGTTACACCTGCTCGTGGTATATCGTATACATTTCAGAGCCCTAATCGAGGAAAGGCCCAGTACAGACTTGACTACATACTGACACGGCAAGTGGATAGACGACTGGTACGTAAAGTCACTGTGCGGACTCCACCCAGGGAGAACGCCGAGTCGGACCACAACCTCGTGATAGCAAATATTCGCCTCTTAGGCCGCGTCGCACCAAATCGTCCAAAGATAGTCATCAAAAACCGGCGAGCTATTGATCTACAAATATTAATGGCGGACTCGCATCTACGGATTAATTTGCAAAATGCGATAGCAGCCAACCTTGCCTCTCCGACACCCGGTACTAATGCCGGAAGCGTTGATGACATGGCCTCATTACTGACCGAGACGCTACTGTTAAATGCCGACATAGCGCCCCCTATTCGGCGCAAACACGTGCCGAGGGGCTGGTGTGCGACCGAGGAGAAGAGAGCGGAGTTGAATGCACGATGGCAGGATAGGGAAGACGCGAGGAAACGGGTCCGTTCTGCTCCAAACGATCGTCGTCTACGGCAAGCCTTGAAGGAAACCATCAAATAGCTGAAACGCACGCGGGCGGAAGCTGTTCAGAGTTTTTTCGAAGATTACGTTAGCCAACTCGAAGGGCGTATCAGAGAAGGTGATCAATTTGGCTTCTACAAACACCTCAAGGGGATGGATGTGGAAGGGAAGAGGACGTTTAACTCGCAGTACATCAAAGACGAGGAAGGTCGATTGCTGCGGGATAATGCCCTCATCCGCGAGCGGTGGGTGAGGTGGTTTCACAAACTGTTCAACACCAAGTCGCCGACCATTGATCCGAGCATTGTGGACGAGCTTGAGCAGTGGCCCCCGTGCAGACCACTGGACGATGTCCCGTCTAGGTACGAAGTAGAGGAGGCGATCCGGGCGTTGGTGAACCGAAAGGCGGTAGGGCCCGATGGCCTCCCGGCCGAGCTCTTGAAGGTTTTGGCCGGCGGAGAAAACACCCTCGGGAACTTCCACGATATCATCGTCGCTGTGTGGAGGGGGGGTGGCGTACCGCTACAATGGAAATATGCAACGATTAAGGTGCTTCCAAAAAGAAAGATCGGACTGAGTGTGGCAATTATCGTGGCATCTCCCTCGTGGCTTACGCCGGCAAAGTACTCCTCAAAGTCATCGCGGGTCGCCTGAGTGACTATTGCGAACGCGAAAACATTCTGCCGGAGGAACAGTGTGGGTTCAGACCCCAACGCTCGACAGTTGACATGATGTTCGTAGTACGAGGACTGCAGGAACTGGCGCGGAAGAAGGACACCCCCTTGTACATGTGTTTTATCGACCTCACCAAAGCATACGACTCCGTCGACCGAAGCCTTTTGTGGGATGTCCTTGCTCGTTTTGGCGTGCCACCGAGAATGCTCGCCGTCATCCGCCAATTCCACGACGGTATGCAAGCATGCGTGCGGCTGGATGATGGAGAGTGCTCGGATAAGTGCGACGTGGGGCAAGGTCTCAGGCAAGGATGCGTGCTCGCGCCACTGCTGTTTAACATGTTTTTCACGGCGGTACTGCGTGTGGCCGAGAAACGCTTCCTCGCTGATGCAGCCATCACGGGCAACATGGTGCAGCTCCAGCGAAAGGAGGAAGGCGAGAAGAAGGGCACTTCACGCACAGGCAAAGTCGACGGACGGAAGGGGAAGGAGGGGGAGGGGGTGCAGAGATTGTGGGGTATGCTGTACGCGGACGATGCGGGCATCGTATCGCGATCATCAGAAGGGCTGGAGTGGATGATGACGGTGATCGTGACTGCGTGCTCGTCGTTCGGGCTTACAGTATCCGAGGCAAAAACAGAGATTATGTGCCTGCAAACCATAGGCGGGGGTAAGGTGTCCTTCACGATCAATGCAGCCGGCCAGGTATACAAACAAACAATCGAGTGTGTGTACTTGGGCGGGGCTATCACCGCGGACAGAGACCTTAGCATTGAAATAACGCGGCGTCTTCAGAGGGCCTGGGCGTGCTTCCAGCTGTACAAGATATAAATATTTGATCGCCCGGGTGCGCTTACGGTTGGAGGTGCGGTTGCTGAATGCTGAGGTGGTCGAGACACTGCTTTACGGTTGCATGACGTGGAGCCCGAACACGCCTGACTATGACAGGCTACGACGGGTTCACCACTCCATGCTCCTCCGATGCAATGGATGGCGGAAACGGAAGCGCGACGACCACACCCTATCGTACGCCGACGCGCTTGCCCATACAGATTTCGAGAGCATAGAGGCGATAGTGCGCAAACGGAGGATCTTTGCGGGATTCGTAGCACGTATGGGGGAGGAGCGTCTGCCACAGAGGGTGATGTTTGGGGAGCTTGTTAGGGGTGAGGGCTACTCAAGGGGGCAAGAGAAAGACTGCATGGATCATCTGAAGGAGGATATGTCGGTCTTTGGAATTAATTTCGAAGGATGGCGAAAGGCTGCTCAGAAGGCTGGCAGATGGTTTCGAAGAGTAGAGGAGGGAGCCGAGTTGATCATGCGGAATTGGCATGAAACGGAGAGACGCAAAGCTGCAGAGCGACGCGCAAAGGCTGCGGCAGCGCCATCCACCGTTGGCATCGCTAAGCGGTCGGGGGGAGGGGGAAGGGGGAGCGGGGGGGGGGGGGGGGCGGGAGGGAAGGGTGGGAGGGGGGGGGGGTTCGTCATGCCCAAGAGGCTGAAGTCTGGGTTTGGCCATCATCGTCTTGAAAGTTGTGGGCCTTCTAATGGCCGTCACAAGATAGCGTTAGACTGCCCTGACTTCTTCGCCATGTTACTTTCTCTCCCCAGTGCCATTGATGATGCACTTGATACCCTCTATGAGTCCATTGCCGTCTTTAGTCAGTTCCTAGGGTCTGCTAGTATGACATTTTTTTCTTCTCTTTTCCATTCCTTTCTTCTTCTTGTCTTGTCTTTTCTTTTCTTTCCTTTCCTTTTTCTTTTTTTTTCGCTTTCTACTCTTTTCTTTCTTTCTTTCTTTTTTCTTTTCTTTTCTTTGCTTGTTTTTGTCCAATTGACTTGCGTCTGTCGTGCGTATGCGCAGTGATAGATACTACGTGCAATTTATACGTGGTAGTCTTTCTTGGGCGGCAAGCGGTATAGTCGGTTTTTCCAGGCGCGAGTAGTGAGACGTATGCACCAGTATGGACCTGGCACATCGTAGACTGACTCCCGTTTTCACTTCTATGTGTTTTGTGGTGGAGGCATGAATTGCGTCAGCTGTGATATATGCGCGTACCATCTTGGGTTTGTTTGTGTTTTTCCCTAGGGTATTCCTCAGCTCCAGAGTGCCTGGAGCCTGTCCTGTGACCACGGACTTCATTATGCGAGTTGATGTGAGAACAACAACATATGTATCAAATAACCTTATTTGGACATCGGTGTTGCTCTTCCGGCCTGGGGTCTTTTCTCGTGGTCTCAGCCGTTGGGCACGCAGGAGGCCCCCGTGTACACACGCCTCAAGTCTTTGCCCCGGCCGAGGTCCGTGGTGGGGTTCATTGTCGAGAATACTAGCAAGTAACTGCGGTATATGTTTCCGCCGAGCTAGAGTTTGCCAGGACAATGCAAACCCCACACGTTTCGAGATGACGATACGTATGGTGCTCTCTGCTTCTGGCCGCTGCGGCTGTGTCATATGTCCGAAGACAGTGTCCATCGATGTCTACTATGTGGTAGCCACGGAACAGCATCGGTCGCACATCAAGCCCCTTCCTGTTGTGACCGTCACGGGACGGTTCATATGTTTATGCGTGCGTGTCGTGTTCCTTATCCACCTAGGAAGTAGGAACTGAGACATTTTACACGTAATCTCAGGAGGGGCAGGACAAAACGAACATACGATCACCCACTTCCTCCGCAGTTCTAAAGCAACTGAGCAACCACGGTAGACACTACAGAAGCTGCAGCGATGCAACAGCTGTACAACAGCACCACTGCTTCACACTTTGGCCTTCTTGACGGTGCTTTTGTATATTTGTCTGTGTGTGTGCAGTGTTCACCAGGAGATCCATGCACTTAGACTCACATTTCCACGAACATTTTTAAATCCCAGCACAAGTCGTCGAACATCATCGTGTTACAAAACAGTTTTATCCAGCAGAACGAGTACTCGGAGTAAACACAGTGAGTCGCAAAGCCTGGTGGTGACGATGCTCCCCCTGTTCAACTTGCGACTGCATGATTGTGGCAGGAGGAAAAACGACGAGACAGATCGCACTGAATGTCCATGAAGAGGACCCTCCCCGTAGGATGCCTTTGACGTGGTCCATTTGGTCTCGAGGGAAGCGGGTAGACACTGCCTCCCGGGATTTCAAGTCAAGAGCATCCCAAGGAAAAACTTGCATATATATATGGGACACGACTGCATCTCTCGAGTGCAGAGAAATATAAATAATACAGCACCACGACTCTTCCCTTGTGAGCGCAAAGCACAGGTAAACTTTGAAAAAACGCTGCATGCGATCCAATCGTCTAGTTGACGAATTTCGTCCGCGGCGTGTATATTCGATTAGCATTGGTCACTTTGTTTCTGCGACGGGGGAAGTTCAACTTCAGCCAACATTGCAGGGCGATGTGACTGAAAACGTCAAATAAGGTACGGCACACATATATACGGAGTATATAGTATCCCTTGAGGTCCATCCTCCTTTAGAATTGCGCATAGCCACTGATTGCGATGCGCATCTTCTAAACACCCAGCTTCACCCGCAGCCAGCAGCATACACCATTTCGATGAGGCCGTGTATTACTCTCCTTAAGCCTGCCTCTCTCCAACTACATAAGGATAAAACAAAAGTTTTAAGACTCCACTCGCCCACTCCCCAGACATGGCTAGCGTGTCAATCGTCAGATATCTGATGTTCAAGTAACGTAAACCTCGTGTCAGTCTACACGGACATATACATAGGGTATGACGACGTGTAACGTACACATACGTGTTGGTATATTTGGTATATACAAGGGCTCCGCATAGGCGCCGGCATTCGCCGGCGCCCAGCTTTGGGTAGGGCAGGGCGGCACTCGGACGAGGTAAAGGGGGAAAAAGTTGTAGCTGTTCGATTCGACGTTATTGGAAGTTTAAAGTAAAATGCCGAGCATTTAATACGAATATGAGGTTCTAAAGATCATAATTTGACCTTCCATGGCGCCCATTCATTCTTTGGGTGAGGAAGGGTAGCACTCGACGAAATAAGTTGTAGTAATAAAGAAATTGAAGCTTGAAGTAATGCCAAGAGGTTAATACGAACATGAGGTTCTAAAGGTTTACTTTCATGGAAGGAAAACATAAAAACGAAGGAAGCAAGCATAGGCTAAACACCGTTATTAAAACCGCCGCCAAGTAAAAGTAGGCCAGAAATGCCGAAAGGAAAATTTGATAACCTTCTTCGCTTCGAGGCTTCGAGGCGAAAGGAAAGAGGACATGACATCAATAAAAAAGTTATCGGACGGAATGGTTGAAAACGTTTAATTTATGGAAGAGCAAAAGGAAGGCGCCGTTGATTGTGCCTTGGAAAACCCCTCGGTGTTTACTCCCACAGTAGACGAAGAACTGGGCTCCCGTGAAATTGCACGTACGTGCAAGGTTTTTTAGATTTGCACGTACATTCAATAGCGATTTATGTATGGCGGCTCCCTATGTGCAGGTCCACACAAAACGACGGTTACGCTGCCTAGACCAACCCGACCCTAACCCTAACCCTAACCCTAACCCTAATCCCAACCCAACCCTCTGGGGGGCTCTCGGTCTGCTCTCGAGGTCGGCAGGGGCTGCCCTGAGTTTACGTGCAATTCTAAAAACCTTGCACGTAAGTGCAATTAAACGCCTGGTGCGAAGGACTTACCATGTTTGTTTCCAAAATATACGAAGAACTCACTCCTCACAGAAAAGAACTAAAGACGACACAGCAAGCCCTCAATTAGCTACTTCAATGTACGCGGCACTTACACTGGTGAAGATATAAAAATTAAAACGAATGATGCAGACTTAGAGAGGGGCCCTAAATGGGACATAGAATGCCCTCGATCCAATAAAGGGAATATAGAGATGCCCTCGATCCCATTAATTGGTACTTTCAACGCAGAGAACTTAGTCTACACCAGAGAAATGGCAAGCTAAACGGGAAAAGGGGGATAATCAAGCCTCACACAAGACCAACAAAATAATCGTAGACGGGTATGAAATCGTACCACTATCAATAGCAGCTCCCGACTCTGTGGAAGGTACGCCCCAAAACAACTTAATCCGTATGACGGATCAGTATTTGATCGTACCATAGATAGTCACAAAACAGCTCTCCAACTCGGCGTGAGATACACGATGGGTCCTCCGGGCGCAGAACTCACGTAGAGAGGAGCCCCAAAGGGGATGTAGAAAAATGATCCTAGACCGGTATGAAATCGTACCACTATCAACAACAGCCCCCGACTCTGTGGAAGGTAGGCCCCAAAACAACTTTATCCGTATGACAGATCAGTTTTGAGCCTATATGTATCTGCAGACCAAGCACGCTCAAAATGATGAACACTCCAACAGCAGCACCAAACGCAATAATATAAAAATACATGTTTAGTCAAGTGTTTTTTAGTGTTAAGTGGAGAAGTGTTTTGTCACACTTGACTGGTGGCTCGCTGCGCGAGAAGGCACTTGACGATCGTCGGGAGTGGCGGAATGTTTTATTATCACATTTGACTGCGCGAGAAGGCACTTGGCGATCGTCGTGAGTGGCTGAGTGATTTTTCACACTGGATTGCGCGAGAAGGCACTTGACGATCGTCGGGAGTGGCGGAATGTTTTATCACAATTGACTGCGCGAGAAGTCACTTGGCGATCGTCTGGAGTGGCGGAATGTTTTGTCACACTGGACTGCGCGAGAAGGCACTTGGCGATCGTCGGGAGTGGCTGAATGATTTTTCACACTGGATTGCGCGAGAAGGCACTTGGCGATCGTCGGGAGTGGCTGAATGTTTTGTCACACTTGACTGCGCGAGAAGGCACTTGGCGATCGTCGGGAGTGGCGGAATGTTTAGCCGGCGACTTTCGCTTTGAGGCGGAGAATGTCACCAATAGGATGCTCATACTTAGTCCCCTGTAAAGGGAACAGCAGAATTTGGCGAGGAAGGGCGCATGGTGTGATGACAATGTGCGCATGGGTTACGTTGTACGCAGGTGTAGGATGTAACGTGCTGAAAGACACGAACACTTGTTACAGGACGCACAGCCGTAGCTGGAGACGCATAGTCTAGACTACATACGTGGGAGATGGTGCATACACAGGTGATGGAAGGGATTTGTACCGCAGGAACGCTGGAGGAAGGTGAGGTAGTATGGCAGGTTCGAACACGTACGCGTATCCTACACACGCAAACACACAGGAGTACTGCTGCGCTACACATGTCATGTATGTGCTACACACAGACATCGAGAGCTGTGTGCACACCGCTGTACACACCCGCATACACGGGTGATGGAAGAGATTAGTACCGCAGGAACGCTGGAGGAAGGTGAGGTAGTATGGCAGGTTCGAACACGTACGCGCATCCTACACACGCAAACACACAGGAGTATTGCTGCGCTACACATGTACACTATGTGCTACACAGCGAGAGCTGTGTGCACTCCGCTGTACATACACACACTGCTGTGACCATGCTGAGTGCGCAGCGTAAAAGCAGTGCCGTGTACACACCTGCATTCATTCACATGCGATGGAAAGGATTTGTACCGCAGGAGCGCTGGAGGAAGGTGAGGTAGTATGGCAGGTTCGAAGACGTATGCATTCACATGTGATGGAAGGGATTTGTACCGCAGGAGCGCTGGAGGAAGGTGAGGTAGTATGGCAGGTTCGAACACGTACGCGCATCCTACACACGCAAACACACAGGAGTACTGCTGCGCTACACATGTACACTATGTGCTACACAGCGAGAGCTGTGTGCACTCCGCTGTACATACACACACTGCTGTGACCATACTGAGTGCGCAGCGTATAAGCAGTGCCGTGTACACACCTGCATTCATTCACATGCGATGGAAGGGATTTGTACCGCAGGAGCGCTGGAGGAAGGTGAGGTAGTATGGCAGGTTCGAAGACGTATGCATTCATATGTGATGGAAGGGATTTGTACCGCAGGAGCGCTGGAGGAAGGTGAGGTAGTATGGCAGGTTCGAACACGTACGGGTATCCTACACACGCAAACACACAGGAGTACTGCTGCGCTACCCATGTATGTACCACACAGAGAGAGCCCTGTGAATGTGTATCGGAAGAGTTGGTCTCCCCAGCCGTCAAGATACCGCTCTGCTGTAGGGACGTTCCGCTGCATGGTGTGTGTGTGCAAAGATTCTGCCGCAGGACGAGGAGGTGGTACGCCGTAAGGTTTGAAGAGGGCGAAGAACACGCAGCCGCAGGGAAGGACGAGCCTAGAACGAGCGAAGAGGCTCATAGCAGACACCCACAGCACGCGGCGGAGATGAGCTGCGACAGGAACCAGCGAGAGAAAGTATGCAGCAGCCGAACTGAAGGACGCAATCGCCGCCGTACACAGACACGGCCGACCACACAGGGCAGGATCGAACAGCAGAGGCGCAAGTTCCAGCGCAACGCCGAGGAGCGCGGTGTGTCCGACGAGGGATAGAAATAGAGGGTGTGCGGTGTGCGCTGCGAGGGTGTTCGCGTGCCAGGGTGTAGTTCGTAACGCCGTTTGATTTGAAGCGTGGTCGTTTGATTGCACGCAGACACGGCAGACCGCAAGGGCAGGATCGAACAGCAGAGGCGCAAACGTTCCAGCGTAACGCCGAAGAGCGCGGTGTATCCGACGGGGGATGTAAAAAGAGGGTGTGCGGTGTGCGCTGCTCGTTGTTTGCGTGCCAGGGTATAGTTCGTCGCGCCGTTTGATTTGAAGCGCAGCCGTTTGAATGTTATGGTTGTGTAAGGACGAGGAGGGTTTTTTGGGAGGGATTTTTTTTCCGCAGCCCAGGGCACAACAAAGTGAAATGTTTTTGGTGTGTGTTGTGTTCGTTGTCCCAAATGCCCCGCACGAGCAGGATCGAACAGCAGAGGCGCAAACGTTCCAGCGCATGCACCACCAGCGCTGGGTTGGCAGGGCAGCCGAACGGTGCTTGGATGCTACCACTAGCAGTGTAGTGTGTGTTGGTGTTGGTGAGTGTGTCCCAAAATGAACCACCAGCTGGTTGTTTGCGTGCCAGGGTGTAGTTCGTAGCGCCGTTTGATGTGAAGCGCAGCCGTTTGAATTTTATGGTTTTGTAAGGACGAGGAGGGTTTTTTGGGAAGGTATTTTTTTTCCGCAGCCCAGGGCACAACGAAGTGAAATGTTTTTGGTGTGTGTTGTGTTCGTTGTCCCGCACGAGCAGGATCGAACAGCAGAGGCGCAAACGTTCCAGCGAATGCACCACCAGCGCTGGGTTGGCAGGGCAGCCGAACGGTGCTTGGATGCTACTACCAGCAGTGTAGCGTGTGTTGTTGTCGGTGTGTGTGTCCCAAAATGCACCACCACCAGGTGGTTGTTTGCGTGCCAGGGTGTAGTTCGTGGCGCCATTTGATTTGAAGCGCAGCCGTTTGAATTTTATGGTTTTGTAAGGGCGAGGAGGGTTTTTTGGAAAGTTTTTTTTTTCCCGCAGCCCAGGGCACAACGAAGTGAAATGTTTTTGGTGTGTGTTGTGTTCGTTGTCCCGCACGAGCAGGATCGAACAGCAGAGGCGCAAACGTTCCAGCGAATGCACCACCAGCACTGGGTTGGCCGGGCAGCCGAACTGTGCTTGGATGAATGGCAGCCGCACGGTGCTTGGATGGTACTAGCAGTGTAGTGTGTGTTGGTGTTGGTGTATGTGCTGGGTTGGCACGGCAGCCGAACGGTGCTTGGATGCTAGTAGCAGTGTCGTGGGACGCCCTTCAGTGTGCGTTGGCAGGGGCCCGACACAGTGTGCGTTGGAAGGACCCTCACCACTGTGCGTTCGAAACAGTACACGGAAAAACTATTGTATACTCCGGAGTATATTTTTAAAAAGTCGAATTATTAGAGTGATCTACTACTGGTGTAATTAACACGCGTTCTTCTGGACGTATCATGTGTCGTCTTGCAGCCACATCTGCAGCCACATGGCCAGCACGCATACAGCACATGACAGCCCAACAGCACACACAGCCAACCGGTGCACGTATGAAGCCTACAGCGCGGCACCACGAATCACGAACGATCGCGACGGCTGGATTAGCCCTTTGAGAGACCGGCGCCCCTGCTCTCGAGCCCGGGCAAGATGTGTGTCTGTCTGTTTCTTGGTTTTAGTTGATGAGGGCAATCCATTGCCGTAGCACCAAACGCAATAATATAAATAATAGGCGAATTATTAGAGCGATCTACTACTGGTATAAGACGCGTTCTTCTGGACGCATCATCTGTGTCTTGCAGCCACACCTGCAGCCACATGGCCAGCACGCACACAGCACACGACAGCCCAACAGTACACACGTAACCAACCGGTGCACGTATGAAGCCTACAGCGCGGCACCATGAACAACGAATGATCGCGACGGCTGGATTAGCCCTTTGACAGACCGGCGCCCCTGCTCTCGAGCCCGGGCAATATGTGTGTCTGTCTTGGCTTATTGGGTCAAACCCTACTAACTGTAAGACCGCAATTATTTGCGCGGTCGCAATTCGGCTGGTCACTTGGGTCAAGTACGTTGTCTGGGCATTTTTTATTTGTTTGTGAAGGGTGTCCGTCTAATTTTGCTTCCTAAAAAAGTTGTATTCTCGCTTTCGTTGCTGGCCGTAGGGAACCTTTCGCAGATGTCGTAGTATGCACATTCGTCTATGAAAAGCACGCCATTGCTCACGCGTTATTTATTTGTTTGTCTTTTTTATCCTCCGGCGGATGGGGAAAAATAAAGCTTAAGCCCACCACACTTCCACGTATTTTCATACGCGTCGTGTGTCGATTATTTATTTATTTCTTTTTGTAGGTTGTCCGTCCTTGTTGTACTAGTCTAATATCTTTGTCAGACTGTAGCAGATGTAATTTTTTCACGTGCGTATTCCCCCGACGAAGTTATACACATTCTTCATACAGTAGTAACTCCTCCTGCAGAATGTTTTTGCGCAAGGTCGCGCAAAGGAACGGTTTTAAGCCTATCTGTATCTGCAGACCAAGCACGCTCAAAACGATGAACACTCCAACAGCACCAAACGCAATAATATAAAAAGGCGGATTATTAGAGCGATCTACTACTGGTATAACACACGTTCTTCTGGACGTACCATGTGTCGCCTTGCAGCCACATCTGCAGCCACATGGCCAGCACGCACACAGCACATGGCAGCCCAACAGCACACACGCAACCAACCGCTGCACGTATGAAGCCTACAGCGCGGCCAGCGCGACACCACGAATCACGAACGACCGCGACGGCTGGATTAGCCCTTTGACAAACCGGCACCCCTGCTCTCGAGCCCGGGCAATATGTTTGTCTGTCTGTTGCTTGGTTTCAGTTGATGAGGGCACTCCACTGCAGTAGCATCAAACGCAGTACTAATATAAATAATAGGCGAATTATTAGAGCGATCTACTACTTGTGTAATTAACACGCGTTCTTCTGGACGTATCATCTGTCGTCTTGCAGCCACACCTACAGCCACATGGTCAGCACACACACAGCACATGACAGCACAACAGCACACACACAACCAACCGCTGCACGTATGAAGCCTACAGCGCGGCACCATGAATAACGAATGACCGCGACGGCTGGATTAGCCCTTTGACACACCGGCGCCCCTGCTCTCGAGCCCGGGCAAGATGTGTGTCTGTTTCTTGGTTTCAGTTGATGAGGGCACTCCACAGTAGTAGCTAGCTGGAGCACAGCAGTCAGTTTTTCCTTTGTTGTGTCAACCCCCTGGCCTGCGTTCGTTCCTCGGCATCGATCGCTTTTAGATTGTGTCTATCTCCAAGCTACCCCAGCAGCAGTAACCGCGTGAAGCAAAACTCAAATCATGACCCATGGCGGCTTCCGCACGTTTGTACTGTGGCGGGCAGTTGTTGCAGGCAACGGTTCCTAGCCCATGCCGTGTATGCCTCGTCTCACACCCCTGGCAGCTTGTGCCCTACGCTGCTCTGGGTCTCGGACGGGACGGGGCAAATAACCTTGCTTCGTCTCGTCTCGAGTCTTGGGCCCTTGATGACACGAGTGTGGAGAAAACGCCATATTCAGTTTTAGACAGCACAAAGTGGTGCACAATTTGTGACCAAGCAATAATAAGTTGTATTTGCGGAAACATTATCAAGGACCGGTTGGAAATTATGCCAACTTTGTAAATCATCCAGGCGCGAGCAATTAAACGCCTGGTGCACAATCTGTGACCAAACAATAATAAGTTGCACATACCACCGCAAACATCCAAACATTATCACGTACCGTTTGGAAATGATGCCAATTTTGTAAATCATCCAGGCGTTGCAGACATCAAGATTCAACCAAAATCTCCGAAATTCTCCGAAATTCCTCCTCGACATGCGGTATTGTAGCAACTTCTCGATTGTCTCGCTCGGCATCCGTCCGCGTTCACGTCGATGTGCGGAACGGACAGGGCAGGGCGAGGGGCGTTGGAGCCGCCCCCCGAAGGCGGCGCTCGAAGGAAGCTATGAATCGACCGAGAATTCCAGTTCCGCGAATCGCATACTTGCGCCGAGACAAAAAAAAACTCCTGATCAAATTCCTGACACCAGAAAAGGATTTTATATATATGTATGTACGATCGTTATTTACTTGCCGGAGGAAAAGGTCCCTAGCGTTTGGTTTCGATCATAACCACTGACAACACTCGGGGGGGGGGGGGAGGGAGTTGTCAACGGGGTGGTATCATACCACCGGCCCTGCGGAAGGTGCTGCCACCATGCTCATCCCAAACTATCTGAAAAGAAGAATTGGTTCGAAGATACATCCGTATTACTACTATCCTTGCCATCCGCCAACGTGCAGCATGAGCTTCAACATTGATCACTCAGCACCCCTATCTGAGAAGACTAGGTCCAAAGATACATCCGTATCATTCATATCCTTGCCATTCAACAACGTGGGGCATGAGCTTCAACATTGATCACTGAGCAACCGAAAGAAGAAAACCACAGAAACACAAAAGGTATCGAACGCGATTCATATATGAAATATTGTGACGTAAGGATACCTGGTACTGCACTGGTACTGCTGAAATATTGTGACGTAACGATACCTGGTACTGCTGTGGTGTAACAGGTATACATATATTGGAATAGAGCATGGTAACACGGGAAGAAATTGTGTATCAATGTGGTTCGTATACGTAGCAATTAGTACCGAACATGTTCGGTATTTTGTAAAATAGGGAGTAGTATGTTAAGATACGGCCTTGAAAGGCCTATAATTATCTGATTTGATACATAGGTAAATTGCCGTTTCGTATGATAGGTTGTCGTGTTCTATTCGGGAGAGTCCGAAAGTGTAATCGAGGCACGCGCCTCGCGTTGCCAGATGCTATCCGGGGTTCTGTGGAAATAGTAAAGCTGCTTCTTTACCACAGCTAAGAAAGTGAGTATTCACCGAAGACCTGCTTAATAGGCAGACCCGCACGGGGCACTCTGTGTCCCCACCCAATACCTTAGTATTATGGCGTCGACGAGGCTTGATGTTGCTTTTACAGCAGTGTTCCTCGAATATCTCCGAACATTTATTAGTTGCGTTTTTCTGTTTTCCATCGAGCCCGAAGCTCCTGTTCCCCCTCGGGTAGCATCTCAACGGAAGGAGCGCCCTTCCTCCTCCAACGGCGACTGCAACGGCAGCGAGACGGCATGGGCCCCTCCTGTTGGTCGCCGGGCACGTCACGCATAGACGACACTTCGGACGACATGCAGAAGACGATGCTCCTCAGAGTACGCTCCTCGTCTAGGCTTCGTGCTCGCACCAGCCTCCCACCAGTTGCCTCACTGCAGCTCTGCAGAGAGCCGACCCAAGCCCCACCCACCAGACTTGTCCGCCCCGCGCTCAGCCAGCTTGTCGCACCCGGCCAGCCTCGCGCTCCGCAATTACCTGCACAGCTCCAAGAGCAGCCAGCACAAGGCGCAGGATCGCCCGTCAACTTGTATGTTTTTTGGGCTGCGGGTCCCTGGGGCATCTGCTCACACCAGAGACAAGCATATACTGGAATCAACACTTTGATTGCATGCTCAGCGACGGATGCACCGCTCGCTGGGAACCCCGTGGGACTGCGTGCACCTTTGCTGACGGAGCCAAACCGACCTTCGTGGGACCTCCTTGGACTGCAGGCACAGCACTAGGATGATTCCTTACCTCGGCCCAGGAGCTCGTGTCGGGGCTCCTGCGATTTGACCCTCCTTGGGAGAACGGGCGGCTCTCGCGGAGAGTTCGGTTCTCCTTTTTCCCGATTTTTTAAAAAACACGCGTACAGCAGATTATTAAAAATACATACTATAGTTTTTCCATGTACTTTTTCGAACGCACACTGGTGAGGGTCCTTCCAACGCACACTGTGTCGGGCCCGGGGGGGGCGCTTCGGGGGGGGGCGCGTCGCCCCCCCCCGACACTGCTACTAGCATCCAAGCACCGTTCGGCTGCCCTGCCAACCCAGTGCTGGTGGTGCATTTTGGGACACACACACGAACACCAACACACTCTACACTGCTAGTAGTAGCATACAAGCACCCTTCGGCTGCTGGTGAGGGTCCTTCCAACGCACACTGTGTCGGGCCCGGGGGGGGGGGTTCGGGGGGGGCGCGTCGCCCCCCCATGACACTGCTACTAGCATCCAAGCACCGTTCGGCTGCCCTGCCAACCCAGTGCTGGTGGTGCATTTTGGGACACACACACGAACACCAACACACTTAACACTGCTAGTAGTAGCATACAAGCACCCTTCGGCTGGCCTGCCAACCCAGCGCTGGTGGTGCATTTTGGGACACACACACGAACACCAACACACTCTACACTGCTAGTAGTAGCATACAAGCACCCTTCGGCTGGCCTGCCAACCCAGCGCTGGTGGTGCATGCGCTTGAACGTTTGCGCCTCTGCTGTTCGATCCTGCTACATCACGATGCGGGACAACGAAAAAACAACACAACACACAAACATTTCACTTCGTTGTGCCCTGGGCTGCGGACAAAACAATCCCTTCCCAAAACACCCTCCTCGTCCTTACAAAACCATAAAATTCAAACGGCTGCGATTCAAATCAAACGGCGTGACGAACTACACCCTCGCACGCGAACAACCACCTCGTGGGTGCATTTTGGGACACACACACGAACACCAACACACTCTACACTGCTAGTAGTAGCATACAAGCACCCTTCGGCTGGCCTGCCAACCCAGCGCTGGTGGTGCATGCGCTTGAACGTTTGCGCCTCTGCTGTTCGATCCTGCTACATCACGATGCGGGACAACAAAAACAAAAACAACACAACACATAGACATTTCACTTCGTTGTGCTGGGGGCTGCGGACAAAAAAATCCCTTCCCAAAACACCCTCCTCGTCCTCACAAAACCATAAAATTCAAACGGCAGCGATTCAAATCAAACGGCGTGACGAACTACACCCTCGCACGCAAACAACCACCTCGTGGGTGCATTTTGGGACACACACACGAACACCAACACACTCTACACTGCTAGTAGTAGCATACAAGCACCCTTCGGCTGGCCTGCCAACCCAGCCCTGGTGGTGCATGCGCTTGAACGTTTGCGCCTCTGCTGTTCGATCCTGCTACATCACGATGCGGGACAACAAAAAAAAAAACAACACAACACACAAACATTTCACTTCGTTGTGCCCTGGGACACTCTACACTGCTAGTAGTAGCATACAGGCACCCTTCGGCTGGCCTGCCAACCCAGCGCTGGTGGTGCATTTTGGGACACACACACGAGCACCAACACACTCTACACTTTTGCGCCTCTGCTGTTCGATCCTGCTACATCACGATGCGGGACCACAAAAAAAGCAACAACACAACACACAAACATTTCACTTCGTTGTGCCCTGGGCTGCGGACAAAAAAATCCCTTCCCAAAAAACCCTCCTCGTCCTTACAAAACCATGAAATTCAAACGGCAGCGATTCAAATCAAACGGCGTGACGAACTACACCCTCGCACGCAAACAACCACCTCGTGGGTGCATTTTGGGACACACACACGAACACCAACACACTCTATACTGCTAGTAGCAGTAGCATACAAGCACCCTTCGGCTGGCCTGCCAACCCAGCGCTGGTGGTGCATGCGCTGGAACGTTTGCGCCTCTGCTGTTCGATCCTGCTACATCACGATGCGGGACAACAAAAAAAGAACAACACAACATACAGCAAAAACATTTCACTTCGTTGTGCCCTGGGCTGCGGAAAAAACGTCCCTTCCCAAAAAACCCTCCTCGTCCTTACAAAACCATGAAATTCAAACGGCTGCGATTCCAATCAAATGGCGCGACGAACTACACCCTGGCACGCAAACAGCTCGTGGGTGCATTTTGGGACACACACACCAACACCAACACACACTACACTGCTAGTAGTAGCATCCAAGCACCGTTCGGCTGCCCTGCCAACCCAGCGCTGGTGGTGCATGCGCTGGAACGTTTGCGCCTCTGCTGTTCGATCCTGCTACGTCACGATGCGGGACAACCAACACAACACACAGCAAAAACATTTCACTTCGTTGTGCCCTGGGCTGCGGAAAAAACGTCCCTTCCCAAAAAACCCTCCTCGTCCTTACAAAACCATGAAATTCAAACGGCTGCGATTCCAATCAAATGGCGCGACGAACTACACCCTGGCACGCAAACAGCTCGTGGGTGCATTTTGGGACACACGCACCAACACCAACACACACTACACTGCTAGTAGTAGCATCCAAGCACCGTTCGGCTGCCCTGCCAACCCAGCGCTGGTGGTGCATGCGCTGGAACGTTTGCGCCTCTGCTGTTCGATCCTGCTCGTGCGGTACAACCAACACAACACACAGCAAAAACATTTCACTTCGTTGTGCCTTGGGCTGCGGACAAAAACAACCCTTCCCAAAAAACCCTTCTCGTCCTTACAAACCCTTAAACTTCAAACGGCTGCGATTCCAATCAAACGGCGCGACGAACTACACCCTGGCACGCAAACAACAAGCTGGTGGTGCATTTTGGGACACACACACACCAACACCAACACACACAACACTGCTAGTAGTAGCATCCAAGCACACCAACACACACTACACTGCCAGTAGTAGCATCCAAGCACCGTTCGGCTGCCCTGCCAACCCAGCGCTGGTGGTGCATGCGCTGGAACGTTTGCGCCTCTGCTGTTCGATCCTGCTCGTGCGGTACAACCAACACAACATACAGCAAAAAGATTTCACTTCGTTGTGCCCTGGGCTGCGGACAAACACAACCCTTCCCAAAACACCCTCCTCGTCCTTACACAACCCTTAAAATTCAAACGGCTGCGCTTCAAATCAAACGGCGCTACGAACTACATCCTGACACGCAAACAACGAGCAGCGCACACCGCACACCCTCTTATTCTATCCCTTCTCGGGTACACCGCGCTCTTCGGCGTTACGCTGGAACGTTTGCGCCTCTGCTGTTCGATCCTGCCCTTGCGGTCTGCCGTGTCTGCGTGCAATCAAACGGCCGCGCTTCGAATCAAACGGCGCTACGAACTACACCCTGGCACAAACACCCTCGCAGCTCACACCGCACACCCTGCATTTATATCCCTCGTCGGATACACTGCGCTCCTCGGCGTTGCGCTGGAACTTGCGCCTCTGCTGTTCGATCCTGCCCTGTGTGGTCTGCCGTGTCTGCGTACGGCGGCGACTGCGTCCTTCAGTTCGGCTGCTGCATACTTTCTCTCGCTGGTTCCTGTCGCAGCTCATCTCCGCCGCGTGCTGTGGGTGTCTGCTATGAGCCTCTTCCCTCGTTCTAGGCTCGTCCTTCCCTGCGGCCGCGTGTTCTTCGCCCTCTTCGAACCTTACGGCGTACCACCTCCTCGTGCTGCGGCAGAATCTTTGCACACACCGTGCAGCGGAACGTCCCTACAGCAGAGCGGTATCTTGACGACTGGGGACACCAACTCTTCCGATACACATTAACAGGGCTCTCTCTGTGTGGTACATACATGGGTAGCGCAGCAGTACTCCTGTGTGTTTGCGTGTGTAGGATACCCGTACGTGTTTGAACCTGCCATACTACCTCACCTTCCTCCAGCGCTCCTGCGGTACAAATCCCTTCCATCACATGTGAATGCGTACGTCTTCGAACCTGCCATACTACCTCACCTTCCTCCAGCGCTCCTGCGGTACAAATCCCTTCCATCGCATGTGAATGAATGCAGGTGTGTACACGGCACTGCTTATACGCTGCGCACTCAGCATGGTCACAGCAGTGTGTGTATGTACAGCGGTGTGCACACAGCTCTCGCTGTGTGTAGCACATACTCTACAGGTGTAGCGCAGCAGAACTCCTGTGTGTTCGCGTACGTAGGATGCGCGTACGTGTTCGAACCTGCCATACTACCTCACCTTCCTCCAGCGTTCCTGCGGTGGTACTAATCCCTTTCATCACCCGTGTATGCGGGTGTGTACAGCGGTGTGCACACAGCTCTCGCTGTCTGTGTGTAGCACATACATGACATGTGTAGCGCAGCAGTACTCCTGTGTGTTTGCGTGTGTAGGATACGCGTACGTGTTCGAACCTGCCATACTACCTCACCCTCCTCCAGCGTTCCTGCGGTACAAATCCCTTCCATCACCTGTGTATGCACCATCTCCCACGTATGTAGTCTAGACTATGCGTCTCCAGCTACGGCTGTGCGTCCTGTAACAAGTGTTCGTGTCTTTCAGCACGTTACATCCTACACCTGCGTACAACGTAACCCATGCGCACATTGTCATCACACCATGCGGCCTTCCTCGCCAAATTCTGCTGTTCCCTTTACAGGGGACTAAGTACGAGCATCCTATCGGTGACATTCTCCGCCTCAAAGCGAAAGTCGCCGGCTAAACATTCCGTCACTCCCGACGATCGCCAAGTGCCTTCTCGCGCAGTCAAGTGTGACAAAACATTCAGCCACTCCCGACGATCGCCAAGTGCCTTCTCGCGCAATCCAGTGTGAAAAATCATTCAGCCACTCCCGACGATCGCCAAGTGCCTTCTCGCGCAGTCCAGTGTGACAAAACATTCCGCCACTCCAGACGATCGCCAAGTGACTTCTCGCGCAGTCAATTGTGATAAAACATTCCGCCACTCCCGACGATCGTCAAGTGCCTTCTCGCGCAGCGAGCCACCAGTCAAGTATGACAAAACACTTCTCCACTTAACACCAAAAAGCACTTGACTAAACATGTATTTTTTATCTGGGCCTCAGTACATGCGCCGATCTATCTTGTACGTCGGACAAATTGCGGTTCCCTTCCTACCGACAATAGCACGGGTTCCCGGGCTACCAACTTGACGCATCCCAGACCCCATCACTGATCTTCTGCGACTCACAGCGATCCACCGCGTAGCTTCAACCTCCATCACAATCGCGCAGCTCTGGCTCGCCCCGCAACGACGTTGCAGTGCTCGGCACGGACACCCTGTGACGCGCATGTGGCAACAGTCACAGTAGCAACGCCCTTCCCTGCGGTACATACCGGTGCTGTGGTGCATGCCCCACCCTACCCGACGCTTGTACAGCAAAACATTTTGGGTCGCGGACAAAATTCTCGGTAAGTGGCCCACTGTTTTACCGTGTAGGGCCACGTTCATATGATACAGCACGACTGCCGTTCGAGCACTACCAACTACAGAGTACAACATGATGGGCTTGCTGCCAGTATGTGCCATACACCGTCGGCATTTCTGCTGCAGAAGTTATTGTACCGCAGCCGAGCCGCCTACTTAGCTTCCGTTCACTCAGTACACAGCTTGCCTCCTTCATTGTCCCGGCATCCTCAGTTACAACATTGGCACCCTCCGATGCTATGCGTGTGAGGCTTGCACAATAGATTCGGGATATCTTTGGTCTTGGCTCGCCCATGCCACATAACTTGAATTTTGTGAACGCTGAATTTCTACTCTGGGGCTTTTTCTGTCGCACTGTCAGCGTGTGGGTTGCCCTTTGACCCACCATTCATGGGTACGCGGATGTTAATACCACTTACTGTATGGGCACAGCAGCGATACTGTAGCACACTGCATTGCTGTCGACGTAATCGTCCCTTTCTAGTGTGGTCGGTGTGGGTACAGATTTTTTCAGCGGTTCAGGCGTTGTGCTGTCCTTCTACTGTTGTTGGTACATGCGCTGCCCTTCACAATGCTGCTGAGGTCGATGCTGTCACTTTTTCGGCAGCTGTCAGGACGGATACTGTCGGTTAGAATGCGGTTGGTACAGTTAGCGGAGATGCTGCGCTTTATTCTGGTAGCGCATATGGGGATGGCCTTTGTGATACTGGCACTAGGGGGGCAAGCAGCCTTTTTTATTCGGCTGCGGATCCAAGGAGGACCTCTACAACCTAAAAGCAAACGAGGGCCTCGACAAATAAGCACGAATTTATTCGATTTGATACCCAATCAACGGCAGTGAAAAAAAAACTACCTGGTATTATTTTTTGTCGTTCCAGGTTCCAAGCGTTCGAATGGGCACACCCACCCATCAATGTAGTGCCTGGTACAGCTGTAAGTAGCTAGCTATTATTGTAGAGGATCCCTTGGATCATTCGCTCTTCCTTCAAAATCTCCGCTGGGACTTGCGCAGACGATGAAAGGTTCCTCAAGACATGTTGGCGGTACTCGCCGTGGCATTGCCAACGACGACCCACTGTCGTCGAGGGCGAGGGCAGGCGTGCGACCGATGTTGCCCATACTGACCGAAGCTACAGACCGCAGATGCGTTGTGTTCGTTTTTATACCGAGAAACAAATACCGAGAAACAGCAGTTGGTGTTCTCGGCCCGTTAGTTTTATCTGCGGTTTGAATCACTTGCACGCACAGTTGCAGTGCGTCGCCGCTGCTTTTGCAGCTCTTCCTGCTGCTGTGGTGCTGGGGTGGTGCTTCTGTGGTGTTGCTGTGGTGGTGATGCTGCTGCTGTTGCTGTCGCTTTTTTGTGAGGAAAAATATCTGTGTCGCACGCAACGAGCGCGCTGAGTTAGGCACCCTAGAGATGGGTGCAATTATTACGTGGTGTTGGTCCAAGAATCAAATAATCTCGGTACGTAGTATCAGCAATCGGCACAACAATCCCTCTCATCGACCCTCCCCGAAAAAAAATGTCGTTCGCAAAATAACTCGGTAGGCGTAAGGGTGCTGCACTAGCAGCAACGGCAAAGCAGCAGCAGAGCGGCAGCAGCAGTAGCAGCGGTAGCTAGCAGCAGCAGGGCACACAAGACCAGAGCTGCGGGTCAGCGTCGCTTTGCGTGCGCCTCGTAGATCAAACACCTGAAAATTGCTCAGTCCTGCAGCAGTATTGGTATTTCGGTTTAATTTAATCTGCATCATCTACCTTCGACCATCGAAACGCATCCAACATCGGACGTACGTACTCCAATCACCACCATGGTATCTACAGCAAAGCTTCTCCATCCCCCCATCTGTACGTCAGGCCTGGCAAGATGTCTCAGGGACACGGGCGCAGACGGCAATGTGGGCAGACAGACGCATTGGGCTCGCCCGGTAAAATTGAATTAAAAAAAAGGAAAAACTGCCCGATAGGCCATCTCTTATGCAGTCGGATTTGTCAGTCGAAAAAGGCCTTTTTCGACTGAAGCCCAAATCGGGCTTTCTTACGCAGTCAAAAAAGCGCATTATTTGGCGGTTGAGGCGTAGCGCGTCGCGCAGGATAGCGTAATGCGGTCGGTATCGTCAACAGGTTCCGCGAATCTCAATGTGGTTGCCAGTGCGGGGTCGTTTCTTTTGCGTGCTTGTGCCGGCAGTGTTAAATTGTTTACGTCCGCTGTCGGATCCGATCGCATTGCCCCACATATTCATCCTCACATCGTTCGTCATTGGTTTGGTACCGTCAAGAACTTCCCTCGTGTTGACCAGTTGCTCCGCGTTTTGGCACCGGGCTCCCCGGTGTGTGTTGCGCGGGGGGGTAATCTGACTGCTGAGCTTGCATGCGGTAACCACCCGAGTGTCGCCCCCCATGCCGTTGCTGTTCACCAAAAGATATGTGCTGACGTTGGGCACGGTCGGGCTTTGGTGTTCAAGTTAAGTTCCGCCTCCGATATTCCGGGTTAACGTGTTTCGCCATTGGCCGTCGTGCTTAAGCCTAAGTTTCGCATCATTCACGATCTCACGTTTGCGCGCGCGGGCGGCCACTCCAGCGTTAACGACGATACCGATTTTTCCTCCGCCCCCTCCTGCGAGCTCGGTCATGTATTTCAGGATGTGTTGTTAAGGGTGTTGTTTTTGCGGCAGTTGCACGGTCCCACAGCTAGGATCGTCCTCTGCGGCAGTTGCACGCCTATCGTCAAGTCTTAGTTGACCCGGTAGGGGCGCCGGTGTTTGGGTACGCGGTGGGCGAATACGTAGTTGTGGATCTTCGCTTGCAATTCGGGTGGCGTAATAGTCCCGGGTTCTGGGGGCTGATGGCTTTTGCGCTGGAACATTCCCACACCCACTCTACGTTTCAAAATGCGGCTGTTTCCCCACAAGGGGCGGCTGCCGTCGAACATGTGCGTCTTGCCCCGCCGCAGGGGGGTTCAGTGACGTCCCTCCCTCGCGATTGTCGACCCGTGTCCGGTAGCGGCGGCTACGCCGGGAGTCGTTTTTTCTTGCGGTACTACGTAAACGATGGCATTCTTGTCGAGGTTCAGTGGTGGCCGGACGGTCGTCGCTGTATGCGGGCTGTGCAGTCATTGGCGTCGGACCACTTTAGCTTGTTGGGCGTACGTGGCGCGTCCGACCCTCCTCTGTTGTCCGCCAGCAAAATCACTAACTGGGACACGCGTCTCGAAGTGCTGGGCTGGTTGGTGGATACAGAGGCGCTTACGGTGACGGCACCGCCACATAAGCGCCTCAAGCTGTGATTGCTTTTAGCGGGCTTGCCCTCGACTCGCACCCATGCTTCAGCGAAGCAGGTGTCGCAGTTGGCGGGCTTCCTCATGCACATCCCTTTTGCCGTTCGTCCCGGGTCTTTCTTCGTGCATCGTTTGTTGGCTTCGGTTGGGATGCCGCGCATCGCTGCCGGTGATCACTTCGCTGGCCGAATGGCCAATCCGGGGCGGCGTGTTGCCCTTGGGCCCGAGTTCCATGCGGATCTCGACTTCTGGCGGTGGTTTGTGGACAATGGTGTTGACGCGCGCGGCGGGGTGCTGTCGGCGCCGATGTATCATTTGTTGGAGCGCCCGGCACAACGTATGTTGTTCTCGGACGCGTCCAAAACCGCCGTTGGGGGATATTGTCTCAAAACCCGTGTTTACTGGCGCTATGATCTCACAGCCCAGGAACAGTCACGGTTTTGCGGCTCGAGTAAGCCCGTCCGCGGGGTGGACGACTTATCTATCAACGTGCTTGAACGTTTGAGCATGGTTGTGTCGGCCTTTGTATTAGTGTCGTCGTGTGCCGATCGACCGTCAGCGACGGGAGATTGTGCCTTGTTGCGGGGAGACAACGAGGCCGCCGTGCATTGGGTGCGGCGGTGTCGGGGGGGGCTGGAACCGCGTTCCGGTGCCCTCATGCGTCTCCTCGGCGTTCTCGAAGTGTCATCCGGATGGCATTTCGAGGCCACGCATGTGCGTGGTATTCACAACGATGCCGCCGACGGTATCTCTCGCTGGGATCGCGGCTCCGTTCTTGATGATTTGCATGCCGTTCGTCCCAACATCCCATGGCAGGTTGGGGAACTGGGGACCATCGATATTTCTCTATGTACTTCGGTGTTGGCCTCGGACTCGTGCGGCACGCCGTTGCGGCCTCGACTGAACGAGCTTATTTGGGGCATTTTGGAGCGTGGGTAGACTTTCGGGTACGTGTTGGTGTTCCCGTCTTTCTTGATCGCGGCATTGACGATATGACCAACGTGTGGCATTTGTTCGAATACGTGGCATACGCGTTCGCTACGAAGAAATTGCGGTCGGCGACTATCGAAAGCCATTTGTCGGCCATCAAGTTTTTCCATCGCATTTCACGCGGTTTCGAGCTCGACACAACTCACCCCGTCATCGCGAGCGCCCTCAAAGGTGCGGCGCGCTCGCATGCTGAAGTGGGTAATCAGGCGACCGTGCGTCGGCCAGTGTCGTGGGCTATGTTGCTCGCTGGCGAATCTTTAATCCCTGCTTGGCGTAACGGGCGACGCGTGTTGTGGCTTGCGTTGTGTGCGTCGATTTGTTTTTTGACCCGCGCGTCCGAAATTTTCGCGGAAACCCCGTCGCGCATCCACGAAACGTATTGTTTACGGCGGGCAGACGTGGCTTTCTTTCGCGGTCGGGTACAGTTGGGGGTGGCGCAATGGTCAACAGCCGACCGCGTCGAGGTTCGATTTCGTGGGTCTAAGGGCGACCAGTTGCGCAAAGGGGCGGTTATTTCGCGCGTTCGGGCGGGTTCACCAAGGCCCGTGGGGGCCGGTGGCGGTGCTGTCGATCAAGTGCTCGAGTTGATGTCTGGTTATTTGTTTTTGCCCTCGTCGGCTCCCCTCGTGGCGCACGGCAGTGGTGGTGGTAGATGGTCCATGTTGACGAAACAACAAGCGACGGTAGCCCTGCGAGAAGTGGTTGCGTTGGCGGGCGTGCGGGCGGATGAGTACGCCTTGCACTCCCTTAGGATTGGGGGCGCAACGCACTTATCAGCAGGGGGTGCCTCCCCAGAGACGTTGCAACGGGAGGGCCGGTGGGCGTCTGATGCCTATAAGGCGTACGTTCGTAGCCCCGGAAAGGATGCCAGCCGGGTAGCAAATTTAATGGCCCAGGAGGGGATGGGTAACGGGATCCAGCCGGGGCAGGGTACAGATTGGGGGCAAGTCAACCCCATTCCAAAACTGGAGGGATAGAAGTCGACGTAACTACTTCAGCTGGTACGCAACCTTATCATTTGTGCCAAGCGGATAGAAATAAGTTGGACCTTGACGTGCGCATCCTAGGGGTACAGCAAAGGAGGTAGGGGAGGGACGCAATGCGTCCGTAAGCTGAGCCAAATACCATTATTGGAGGCTGGCGTCGAAAGCTCGACATTGCCAGTTGGGATGGAACTTGACTGGGGGTTACGGACGATAGCGTGGGGTTGCTGTTGGAGCAGCCCCGGGGGCCTGCCCCTCTCTCCGCCCCCCGTGCTTCGAGCGGGGGGTGCGCAATAATATGATACAACTTTGAAAGCAAAATACAAAGCGTATTATTATCGAGGCACGAGAAAATAAGGGTTTTGTATGTACGGAAGAAGTTTGGGGTTACTGCACGTTGATCAATGAGATCAACGCGGGTGGTTACTTGTACTTGTCCTGGTACAGCAAAGGGAACCTCGGATCAGTCTGTCTTGTTGCTGACTAGCAAGCAAAGCACGCAGAGAAGAGAGAAGCATCGTCAGCAAGACAAGGTCAAGGTGTGATAGACTGGCTGATTTCCCACCCACCCGCCCGTGCTTTTGAGGGTGTCAGTGGAAGGGGACTGAGGCGGTCGCAGCAACGCGGGAGAGTGTTCGTTGCTGTTAGCTACACGTACCTAGGGGGCGGTATGCAGCCGCCCGGGTGTCGTAGATTGCGCGTGTAATTTTAATGTACGTGTGGTGCTCAGGGTTCCTGTTTGTGTCATCAGAGTAGCGCGCGCACGTCTCCAAGCTGGAGGTGCGCCCTTCTTTTTTTTTTACCTTCGGGGAGCTGCATGGTGCAATGCAGGCGTTGGTGCGATGTCGGTTTGCTACCGTTCTTCGCGAACATGCACGCATGTCTCCACGCTGGAGGTGCGTCCATTCTTCCTCGCATGGAATTTGCACTATGCTGTGCAGATGTTGTGTGATGACGGATGCTAATGAGCAGGCGCAGTGGTTTGGTCCCACACTTAGCTCGGTACTAGCGCAATCTCAAACTGCAGGGGAGAGAGTCGTCCGTAATAGTGCGGTGTGGCTGTGAAGTACATATGTATACTGGCGTCATGTATATATTATGGTACTCCTCTAGTACACGATATTTTCGTTAGATGTGTCGTGTGTGCTTGTGCTGAGTACCATGTTTATTTTTTTTTGTGAGTCTTTCAGGTGGAGGCTGGCTGGCGTCGAAAGCTCGACATTGCCAGTTGGTATGGAACTTGACTCAGGGTTACGGACGATAGCGTGGGGTTGATGTTGGAGCAGCCCCGGGGGCCTGCCCCTCTCTCCGCCCCCCGTGCTCCAAGCGGGGGGTGTGCAATAATATGATACAACTTCGAAAGCAAAATAGAAAGGGCTTTTTCGACTCGACTTTTTTCGACTGAGAATTCCGACTGGCGGATCCAGTCGAAAAACTCGACTTTTTCGACTGGATCCTCCAGTCGAAAAACTCAGTCGAAAAAGTTTTACACGTGTTTTTTGAACCAATCGCATCGCCCATCCCACCACCAAACACACACCCACACGGCCACACGGCCACACACCCATACCAGGTACCACACTGCAGTATCATACAAGGCGCTGACGCTGGCTTGGCTATCCCAGCTGTTGCTTCTCGTAGCAAGTCAGCGTGGCGCATTCCTAGTTCCGCCCGCCAACAGCGTGTATCACACGACGGCAGCAGCGCGCGGTCTCGATCCCATGCTACCAACAACGGCTGCGCCTGCCGTAGCTTTGGCGGCTCTTGGCTGAGTGAAACTCCACGAACGTAGCTTTGGCGGCTTTCGGCCAAGCCCAAAGCCACCAACTCGCTGGGACGAAGGTTCGTCGAGCCGTTGCTCGCGGAGACAGCGCGAAGCACAGAGCTGCCAACCGATTTCGTCTGCTGTACAGCAGTACTCCCTCACGCCAACCGCCTCTAGGAAGAGCACAAAAACTATAAAATCAACTCGGCTGACGATAAGAAGAAGGACTAGAAGAATCCAGTCGAAAAAAAGTCCAGTCGAAAAAGGCCGTTTTCGCCTGGCGGAATCCGACTGCATAAGAAATGGCCTTTACGAATTTTTGATTGTTGAAAAACATGTGATAAACGAACCTTGTTTTTGTTCCAGTGAAACCACACGTTGCCATACCTCTCTCGGCAAACTCTCAACGACTTACAGCCAACCCACCACGAGCAGAGTTGGCTGTTATGTGTGCGTGCACAGGACTGGCCTTGGTGCCGTGCACGTCGTGTGTGGTGGACAAACGCGGCGGGATAAAATTTGACATATATACACATACACACAACGAAACTCATTCAATGCGCCCTACGACGTACCGGGATGAAGAGGCGTTTTTTCCTTGGCCAAAACGGTTCGTGCTTCGATCTCGAACGCCCCATTACTCCAACGAAAGGGGGTGATCCGGCACCGATCCCACATCAGGACGCAGTACCTGGTACAGCAGTAGTACAGAACAGCTCACTGCAGGAAAAAAAGTCCACAACCACCTCCCCCATGAACCCACAATGTGTGTACAGTATATGTGTACGATACAATAGTAGTAACAGACCTCGAACCGATCCACAACCAGAGTGTTGGCCAAGCAGATAGATGGCGTGTCCTGGGGGTGTGGCGGAAACTATAATAGAAAGGTACCCGATTTTGGCCACTAAGGCAACGGTTGTACCCAAGTTTGGTCATCGCCAATAACGAAGTGGTATGTATCCTTGAACCCTGCCCATGATTCCACTGCCCAAGAAGCAATAGGTTCTAGGTCAATCGGCAATCGATAGGATCCTATTCCAATAGCAGGCCTGTTGTTGCCCGCGATAGGTATAAAAATATCGATAGGTGCTTTTCGTAACCTATTGCGGTCGACGATGAATGGGTATCGATTGGCATCTTCATTGATCCACTGTTTGGCCAATACCCTATTGTACCTATTTACCTGAACATATTGGTCAAAGAAGTAGGTATCGATGGACATTTCCAGGACGGTATTGTTCGGGCCATGGGATATTGACACTGAGAGATACGGAACCTATGGGTTTGTCCGATAGATAGGTATCGATAGCTGTTTCACGAAAGATTTTCTATAAAAATTATTTCAAGGACGTCAGCCGTGAGTTCGACGAATTTCAGGTCAATACTTATCTTTGCAAGCTTGTTCCTGCAGATAGGTATCGATAGACGTTACACCAATCTATGGTTTCGGGCGATCGGCATTGACGGACCTTTCACCATTCTATTGTTTCGGATGATAGGTGTCGGTACGTGGACCTTTTTTTCTGCTTCAGTGTTGGAGAGCAAAGGTGCTCGAAGACAGCCCGTCTATCTAGATAAATCAACTCTATCTTGTTCGCCACTCATCATCCACGCCGCACGCCCCTCCAGTCCAGCGGAGAATCCCCGAAAACGGCGTTGTCTGTCCTTGTTGTGCCCTAAGAAGCTCAAGGTGGATTGTTTCAACAAGGTGGGGTGAGGTGATTACTGTGTGTGTGCGATGCGAAGCTCAAGCATGCAGTGTTTTAGAGGGACATGTTTGTGTGCCGTCCAGTTCCTTCTTATATCCTGGATAATACCCTATCGAATAGGCTATTAGGTCAACAATAGGTCGGCGACTATTATGAGGATCGATACCTATCGCGGGGGACAAAAGCTCGGCTTCGGGGTCTATCGATAGGTATTGTAAGCAACAATAGGGTTAAGGCAGTGGCCACAATAGCGTTTTGTGCGACCGATATGCTTGCGAAGGTGTATATCGATAAGTATCTTGGGCACCAACATAATTTGAAATTACTCGCAACAGGCTATCGCTCGAACAATACTTTTGTATCGCCACCAATCGATACCTATTGGTTAAAGCGATAATAAGTGTGCGATGATATCGACCGATACCTATTGCTCAATGTAATAGGTTTGAAAGGGCGATAGGTATCTCGGGCACCAACATAATTTGAAAATTACTCGCAACAGGCTATCGTTCGAACAATACTTTTTTATCGCCACCAATCGATACCTATTGGTTAAAGCGATAAGTGTGCGATGATATCGACCGATACCTATATTGCTCAATGCAATAGGTTTGCAAGGGTATCGATCGATGCCTATTGCCCAATTTAAGAGGTTCTCAAGAGTATTGATCGATACCTACTGACAATTTGATAGATATATTATCTCCTCAAAATAATGTATAGTTTCCACGCACATATTGAGCTGCCCCCCCCGCCCCCCCCCCCCCCCCCCCCCCCCCTCCCCCCCCCCGCCCAACCCCCCCCCCCCCCCTCCCCCCCCCCGCCCCCCCCCGCCCCCAATAATATACTGGTGCCAAAACCGTCAGATTTATCCCCTCGAAAGGATTTATAGCTTACATGCACAAATTGCCCCTCCCCCCCCCCCCCCCCCCCCGCCCTCCAAACCCGCTCGCTTTTGATCAAAACCAGGCCCCCTTTCCCTTCACAGCTGTCAGATTTTGTCCCCCTAAAAAACGGGTTTTATAGTTTCCCCGCACAGACTGACTAAAATCATCCTGTTGACCCTGATAGCTACACTGTAGTTGTAAGGGGAGTCGCCGACCTATATCCTTAATGAGGACACACAACTCGTAATGCGCGCGATCGGAGTATCACACACAGCTTGCAAAGATGAGTTTCGACGAAATCTTCGATCTCACAGCTGGAGTGTATTTTAATTTTTATAATATATTTGCAAGGGCTTCGATCGATACCTACTGCTTGTAAGTTTATATCCTCGTACTGCTTAGAACATGTACCTATTATACGCAACCGTATACTCAGGCTATTGTTTGAATGAAATCCTTTTGGATGATATATAGCAAAGTTTACCTTGACCTGCTTCTGGCATTTTATTTCAAAACGGCAAATTTACGATAGTACCAGGTATTAAAAGAACATTTAATCTATACCTGGTAGGCTTGTGGGGATTTCAATCGATAGCTGCTCCTGCCGGGAAAACTCAGAAACACATCTCACTACTTTTCACGTGCTACTTTTCTTCGAGGGCATCAATCTACCAATTCCTCTGGACCTATTGGGCAAAAAAATAGGTATACGATATCGACAATTTCCCCCTCCCACTACAAGTTACTATCGATATTCAATCAATCGATATTTGTGGAATTTATTTATTTTATTTTATTTTATTTTTTTTATTTCCCCTTCTTATCCTTATGTAGGGAGTCTTGCATGGTGGGTAGGTGACGAGCCTGTTTTATTTGGCCCTCCCAGTCTTCCTTCTTCTACTTGTTTCTTTTTTCCGGGGTATTTTTTCCCTTTCTTTCCCCCTTGCATGTCCGTTTTGGCTCATGCTCGGGGTATGTTTCTATCTCCCGTGCTTTGGCTCCCCTTTTTATTTATTTATTTATTTATTTTGTCTTGGTTTCTTTCGTTGTTTCTCTCTTTTACAAGGTATTTTGGTTTAATGAGAAGAACACAAAGGGGGGAGGGGGGGAAACAGGAGGAGTAGAAGGAAAGCCGTCCAAGGGAATGGGGGCAGGGGGGGCAACAGGAGGAATAGAAGGGAGACCGCGGTGGACGAAGGCAGGAAGGAGATGGCAGACAGGGTAGCAAGGTACCAGGCCGACTAGTAGGTACATAGCACTTTTCGTCTTTCTCTGGGGTATTTTTTTCCCCTTTGTTCCCTCCTTGCGTGTCCAGGTTTTTGGCTCGTGTTCGGATTATCTTATTTTGGTTTTACTTTACTTTATTTTATTTCATTTTATTATGTTTCTTTTCCGAGCTTTGGCTCTCCTTTGCGGTTGGGTTGTTTCTTCGATTTCCCCTTCATTTTGTTTGTTTCATTTTTTGTTTTATTTTTTTTATCTTTGTTTTGATTTGTTTTCTTATTTTGTTTTTGTTTTTTGTTTTTGTTTTTGTTTTTGTTTATTTCGTATTTCTCTCTTCCAATGTATTTCTGTTGCTGACGTATGTATGTTGTGCCTGTCGTACCCAGTACTAGGGCATGACATTGCGTTGTCGAATGCATTACGATGCATTATCTCTGTGTCGTGGCTTGTGACCACAGAGCTGATCTTTCTAGGGTGAAGAATCAGTACGGACACTGGGTGTGCTGGATGTCGACGAGTAGAAGAACGGTTTAATGTGAAGAACACACACACACACACACCAACTTGTGGACAGACCAACAGGCGTACTCAATACATGGTAGACTACTGTGCAGGGCTTTATACCTTATGGTCATAGCAATATATTATAGATATCGATATACAATTTCACATACTTACTGGTCAAATAATAAAATCGATCGATACCTTCACGTCCCTATTGGTCGCAGTAATAGGTGTCGATCGACAGCATGACATAACTGATGTAAGAACAATAACCTCGTACTGTGCCCACTTATCAAAACCTTTTGGTCGAAGAAATAGGTTTCGATAGACAGATTCACAAACCTATCTTATGAATAACAGCCTATTGTACGAATTTCTCTGGACCTATTGGTACAAGCAATGGGTATCGATCGACAAATTCGCATACCTATAGGAGGTGTCAAAAGGTATCGACATGCAATACCCCAATCTTTTTACATTCAATGGGTATATTTAATAGGCTATTGTCCGGGGTGTCCTGGCAGGCCCAAAACCAAATACCGGCCTCCACGTCGCAGCTTCTCGATCTCCTCAAGTCCGCTCTATACGGAAATGTAATGCCGGCATTTACAGTTATGTTGAATGCATAACGGTCCTTACATTCTGACACGGCAAGGTTATTCCGCAAAAAAAGGAGCACACCTCCTCAACCATACCAAGGCGCTTTCGCTCGTTTCTCGACGAGCGCGCGCCCGCGCGGCAGGAGAGCGCCAGTTTACCCTTCTCGTCTGCACCCAAGCCCATGCATCTGCGCTGGGGTCCGGGGTCGAAACGGCTCAGGTCGGCGCGCCCCTGAACCCCACATTAATCGGAAGTGAAAAAAACATCGACAGACACCAACAACATCAACACCAGCAACACATCAACACGGTTTGTTTGCGTTTTATAGACTATACATGCATCGAGATTCGTAGCAGACGTCCAAAACCAGACCGAGCTCGCCAGATTCGTTGCTGCAGTGCTCAGCAGCATAACTCGTATTTGAATATTATGCAACACTGATACCTGGCTGTGGCGTTCGCCCTGAAGCGTTGACCGGTATTCTTGTACTGTTGTGGAGGAGCGGAAGAGAGGTGGGTGCAATCGTTTTCAGTCAACATCATAAACCAAAACCAGTAGGTCTAGATATTATTATAAAAATAAAAGCTACCATATTTTTCCCCATCCGCCGGAGGATGAAAAAAAAGCAAAAAATAAAAAATAAGAACACGCTCCAGCTGTGAGATCGAAGATTTTGTCGAAACTCATCTTTGCAAACTGCTGTGTGTGATACTCCGATCAATTAAAGTTGTCAACCTTGTCACTAATTTGGCAGCGCGAGGCAAATTGCCAGACAAACGGAAAGTCGATGAAGTCAACATTCAAACAGGCGGTGAAATACAATATTTCCCGCCGACAGAGACTTCATATGTCCAGTGATGTCAAATCTAAGATCGGGAATATACGCATATATCATACGGTCGCCCCAGTGGCGT
>JABAKD010000026.1:12589110-12601610 GCA_012845835.1 Undaria pinnatifida | reverse complement strand
AAGAAAGCCATCCTGACGGCGTGGCATTAGACCATGACGTTCGACGATCGACACGTTATTCATTGAATGACGCCTGCAGGAGCTGGCCAGGAACGATGCCCCCGTGCACAAGTACTTCACCGACCTCACCAAAGTATATCTCGTGCCTGGTGTCAAGTATAACGTGGTTCCACATCGACATGAACTTAAATTTTGCTATGAGGTTTGGTGTGGTATAGAGAATGCGCATGGTCGTCCGTCATTTTCACGAAATGTGTCATGCGAATATGTGTGCGATTGGATGCTGAGGAATGCTCGGATGTGATTTATGTGGACCACGGCTTTTGGTAAAGAATGTGTGCTTACGCCATCGAAGCATAGCACCACTTTACAGCGGTCTTGCTCGTGGCTAAGAGGAGCTTCTTCGCTGATGCGGTCATTATGAACCACAAAATGAGATCCCAGCAAAGTATGAGGACCGCGAGGAAGCACTACGAGACGCCGTCGAGGGATGCCAACGGGAAGGACGAAGAGGAGGCTAACGCATTGTGGTGAGTGCTAGACGGTGGCGACGCATGTATTGTATCGCGGTCATCAGGACTGCGGAAAACAATGGATTGATTGTAACTACGCGCGCCGGGATCGGACGCGCGGTCTCGTAGACCAAGACGGAGACAATATGGCGTCAATAAACGACGCGTAGAACGTGTGGTTCACTGCCTCTGCAGACGGTCAGACACAACATCGACCGATTGCGAGTTTGTGTACTTTGGCGGGGCTATCAGCACACAGACAGCGACCTCAGTGTCGATATCGTGCGGCATCTGAAGGGGGCCTGGTCATTCGTCTGGTAGCATGACATGGACCTGTACAACTACCGCGGCGTGCGCTTTTGGCTGAAGGTGCGAACGCTGACTATAGGCAAACCGATAATTAGGGATTAGAGTGATATACGTGAAGTCTGAGCAAAGGTCGCAACGACAAAGTACAGTGCGACAGACGCTACTCTTTTGGTTCCCCGGTCGGCGCCAAAGGAAGCACTATGACCATACATTATTGTACGCCGACGTGTTTTTCAAGACACATTCTGACATCGCTGAGGAGTCGGCACACAAACGACGAATGTTGTTCGCGTTATTCGCACGTACACGCGAGGATCGCCTATCGAGGGGAGTGATACCTTGGGAAACAAGTCGTAGGTAACGTCTACACCGTGGGACAGACGGGGTGGTTTAGGTGCCTAAAGAGTGATCGACGGGAGTTGGGCATAAAATTCAAAGGATGACGCGCGGCGCGGCACAGCAGGCCGTATGAACGGACTGGGGGCAACAAATCGGAGGCCTTTCATGGGGAGAAAAAATAGCGCGGAGAGTGGAGGAAATCGGCGGTGCCACACACGAAGGTTTTGACGCGTGATACGATAGAGGTATATAGCACTTTTCGTCCGAAAGTGTTTCTGAATGACGGGGCTCCTTAACCCAAAATCGTCAGAAATAGGTGATTTTTCATGCATGTTTCTCGTTCCATACCGAGGCCATGGGATGTTTCGTCCGGTAGCAGTTACAGCTTTCTCAAAATCAGTTTCTGGGAGAGGTCTTACGCTCCCAAAGTTGAGGAAGCCTCAGAAAAAAATATGGTGCACCTCATTCGAAGCACGCATCTCTTGCAACAACGGCATTGACCGTTGCCATCAATGCGTGGGTGGGGAAGGAGCCAAGTGTCCAGCTCAAGACACTGGAACATGCTTCTGGCCGTGATTCTGTTGGTTTGTTCGTCGCCTGTTCATCAACCGCGGAATACATCATAGGGATGCTCACAATTCTCTCCTGCCTTAAGCTCTTTGGCAATGTGATTTTGTTGCGTATATAGACAATGCCTGCCAGTAAATGTGGTTTGCTGTCTGCTTTCCGTACTGATTTTTCTTTATTTTCCTCAGCTGTTGGAAGTTTGAGTGTGGTCGACGAACTCTTTCGACACAGAGAATCTCGGCAGAATGTGCCAAAGATGTTGGTGACGCGGGTGGGTATGTCCACCGACGACTTCAAAACCGAATTGCATTCCGACCTTCTTAGCCAGAGCACGCGGTTTATGGCTAATGCGGTTTTTTGGGGATGTCGTGCTGTTGTCGAGACCAATAGGACTACGCTGTACTTTTCGCGACGGTAGAGTCCGGAAACGTAGAAGCTATCCAACGAGCTAAGGCCCTTTAAATCATGCCACAGGCGTCTTTGTGTACGACGAGTATTATGGAAGCGCTAATGTCTTGAACACCCGAAACTATTTCAGGTGGGCATTGTACGGGGCCACGGGCACGATCGATAGCGTAGGTGACATGGACAAGTGGAAGGAGAAATGCAGCTTCCCACATTGCACTCAACAACCTGCTGTAATTGTAACATACATATATATACCGCATGGCGGTGCGTTTATAACCAGGACAACATCGTGTCGGCTTGGCAAAAATAGCGAAACATTCCTATGTATAGCGTGTTTGGAATTGATCTTCACACCGATATTTTGCGCGGCTCGGCAGAAGCGGAAAGGTATCCGAAACTTTTGATACGGCTTAAGAGCGGGATTATGAGAGGTTACCATAGAGACGGTTGCTTAACGACACTGGCGAAACCGGACGGCAAGACAATATTACCGGACGGTGTATTCGATGCTTCGAGTGCAGTGGGTCCTTTGGCAGCGTACCAAGCATACAGCTTGCGATCGCCATTTCTCTCTTCGCATCGACAGGGCAACCGGGTTGCGTAGGTCAAACCCAGACGATATGCTCGAGCGCAGGGTCTTTATTTTTCCCCATCCGCCGGAGGATTTAAAAAAATAAAATAAAATAGCAGGGGTCGTGAATGGGCCGTTGCCGGCACAAAAAAGGCCCCAGTGGGACAGGTGTGATTTGGTCAACACGCAGAGTTGGATTCGACATTGCAAGCGAGACGACAAGCCAAATGCAACCAGTAGCAACAAAATACCGAAGAATTCGGCAGCTGTGGTTTCTTCCAGAGGCAGTCAGTTCGGTTGATGCTCTGGACACGGAGATTCGGATCCGTCTGGGGGAGAATGACATCTATCGGTTGTTGTTTTGTTTGCCAGCACCGAGCTGTGCGACACACTACCTTCACATGTGCCCGGAATTTCATTGGACACCGAAGAATGGGCTCTGCATCCTCCCGCACACAAATGCCGTAAGTACTCCGACAACAGTACTCGAACACAGTAAGGATGTAAGGAGGTATGGAATGTTGGAAATGTGGTGGTGCCTGACCGATGACGGTTTTCAGAGGCAAACACAGAGTCATGGCGAGACGAGCTCAAGCCTGGCTGATGATGGTTTAGACGATGGTGGATGACTTTAAATGGGCTCTCGTCGGGCCCCAACAAAAACTTATGTCACCATGAACAGTCCAAGTTCAGATGCAGATGTGAAGAGTGAACTCGATTTGCAAGCACTCGTGTATCTCCCTTCTTACGGTAACAAATGATCTCAGATGGTAGTATCCACTATATACGACACCCAGTCCCATCTCACGCACGTGACGTAGTAAACATTTCGATTTTACGCACGTGACCTAGCCAACACTTCGATGTTACGCAAGTGACTGGTCAACACGTTATTATTTGGTGGAACGCAGTACCATACGATCGTATATGTTTCTTCTTCCATACTCAAAGTGAACAGCCTGTAACACATGGTTCGACAGCTTACCCAGTACTCTGCATACATACGCTTATTTGACTCTGTCGTAAACATCTACCTTTAACCGATGGATTCCTTGTGGACCCTACTCTTTAACACTCTTCCTTAGATGGAATTACCATACCAAATATGTTAGGCCATAATCATCCTTATAGTAGGCTGGTTCGAACCGTAGTTTGGCAAAAAATATCGTGTCAGAGTGTGTCATCTTTCTCTGCCCAGCTTTACTCTACTTTCGTTGTCTAAGGCGTTATTTGCAGAAACAAGATCGTGTCAGACTGTACCCTCCTATTTCTGCTCAGCCTGCGTATGCTACGTTTTAGATCTTCCGAAGATCATTTCACCGCACCTCCCCGTTGGCCGGTAGGTTCTCTCTAACGATGTTGTGCAAGTCAGCTCTCACATTACACATCACGGTGCCTTGGGCTAGATGCTCTATTATAATCCATTACTGCTAACTGTTTGTGTGAAAGTTCCACTAGACATGCGTCGTTCTCTCTTTGGAGTCTAGCCTTCGTACGACTAAGGCTGCGCCTGCATTCGTCTTCTTGCTTCTTGAGCTTCTCTGGATAATACTTCTTCCACGCCCCCCGTTTGCGGTCAGCCCCCTTGGCTTGCACTTTGCTATCGAGAAGTTTTCGAGCTTAGACCATCTGATCTAAGCTTGGGGTGGCAGCTTTGGCCCTTGCGCTGGTGACAAACTCAAAGAAGCGCTGGGCTTCCATCAAGTCCTCATATCCCCCTCTTTCTATTACATTCCACACAAACGTTCCAAATGACTTATCGGAGAAGTCTTCGACGCCTTGCTTGATGGTCCAGTTCGCGATCTCCGCCGCTGCCTCTTCTCTGTAGTTTTCTTCCAAGAAAGGAAACCTGTCATACAAGAGTGTTCGCCGTTCTTGTCCCGTAGCTATACTGTCGTCGGAAATATCCCCGGTGTGAACCTCCTCGCGTTCCTGGTTGTCGGACATGATGTAGATATTGATATAGTTATGCGTGATGATGGCGTGTGGCTTCGTCCAAATGACTCCTCCTGATCTCGACCCATCTTGCTGTCGAACTTTTGTATTTAAAAAAAAAACGTATGTTGTCGTCATAATTTGGTCTCCGTTCAGGTCGATCTTGGATTACTTCCTTTTCTCTTTGTCGTTTCTTGACGTGTACTCATTATCGTCGTAATTGTGGAATATTTTCCTTCGGGTCGATCTTGGGTTGCTCGTTTCCTCCTCAGATATCATTTATTTTGGTGTATGCCTCGATGAGGTTCAGTAGGTGCCGATGCGTGTTCTTCATGAGCAACTTAGTCCCTACGTCTGCCAGTTGTTTCTGTGTTACCACGTGGTGGATGGTGATTTTGCCGTCCTTGCCTAGCTCCTTGAAGTAAAAGAAGCGCAGAGCGGTGTGTTTCGTGCGAGAGCTGTAGGTGCTGTTTCCTGCTGTGAGTAGGGCTCCGGTGTTGTCGCCAAAGAGCGGTAAACTTTCAAATAGCTTTCCAAGTCCCAGTTCGGCCATCATGTTGGATAGATACACCGCCTCCTTGCTTGCGTGTGCCATTGAGATGAGTTCCGCCTCCAGAGTCGACTGCGCCGTCACGTTCTGCATCTCAGTCTTGAAGCTGAGTGGTCCTCCAGCCAGCATGAACAAGCAGCCGGAGGTTAATTTGCCGTTGTCTGGGTTGTTTCCCAGCTCGAATCGCAATACCCCGTCATTGCGAGACACCCTGTCTTGTACGTGATTGCCAGGCCCATATCTCCCTTTAGGTAGCGGAGAGGATGCTTTGCTGCTGTCATGTGTCGTTTGGACGGTTTGCTCATGACTCGGGCCAGTTTGCTGACGGAATAGGTAATGTCGTAGCGAGTGCATTGGCTCAAGAACATCAGCGATCAGCGACCCTGTGATGGCCTGGTAAAGTTGGATGCCCGTAGCAGTCTAGCATTATCGTGTCCGGCTGCTTGAGGAAGAAAAAAAACGTTCCTGCTCCGTCGTGTGCACTGGGTTGTATTTTGCCATGCTGAATCGTGCCGGGACTGACCTGGCGTAGTGTTCTTGGCGAATGGTCAGAGTCTTGGCCTCTCTGTCTCCGGTAACTTGCATGCCTGGCACCATCGAGACGTCTCCCATGTCGGTCATGGCAAATCGGCCCATCAGCTGGCTTTCAAAAGTCCTTCAGTAGCGGCGTGTCTTCTCCAAGAAGAAGGAGGTTGTCTACGTACATGGTCAGAATGCTGAGGTTGTCGTCTGAGCTGAAGATGTAGACACATGGATCAGACGCAGTAGCTGTGAACTCCATGTTCCTCAGTGAATCGTCGATGGTGTTGAACCAGTTTCGAGGGCTTCGTCGAAGTCCCTACAGGCTCTTATTGAGTTTCATCACCTTGGGACGTCCGACTGTAGCGTCGAGTGATTCGTAGCCTGAAGGAGTCCTCACATACACCTCCTCCTGTACCTCGGCGTTTAGAAACGCCGTCTGTACATCAAGCTGGAGTACTTCCCAGTCTGCACTCGCAGCTATGGCGAGTGCCATGTAGATGCTCTGGACGCGGCATACAGGTAAATATGTGCAGCCACAATCGATTCCATATACTTGTCCCCAGCCCTGAACCACACCTCTGCCTTTCAGCGTGTGATCGGCTTTAACCTCAAAGACCCATTTGGTCCCGATCACCTTGTGCTCCGGTGGTACTGAGTCTGGAGATGCCAGGTTGAGGAATGCGTGTTTCTGGAGGCTGTCCATCTCCTTGTTTGTGGCTTCTTTCCATTTGGTCACTTGTGGCGATTCCATCGCCTCCTTGAATGTATTTGGGATCGTAATGACTTCCCCATCTGAACTGTGCTCGGAGATGGGGTTTCCAGTATCTAGGGCGTAGTCAAGGTACACTTCCATCCTGTGCTCTTGCGCCCCATCTGACCTGTGTTCTGTCTCACCTACCAGCGCGTATTCCATCGTGTTTCCTTTCTCGTGCGCTACCTCTGCGTCACTTATCGTTGGGCTAGTGAGCAATCCCAGGTTACGCAGTTTTCGCTGCCGGTGAAGGTATAGGCCTTTGTGTGAGACCGGAGTTACGGCACAATTTGCGCGTGTACCCATACATGTTGCTCCTCCGAGTTCGTGGTCTGTCGGCCATGCTCCTGTCCGGGTCGTCTCGAGTGTCTCGTCACTGCCGGCGCCTTCAGCAGCCGGCTCCTCCTCGCCAGCTGATGCTGAGTGGTCCATATTCCTACTCGCGAGCTTCGACACTTTCTTCAGGAGGCTGTCCATCTCTTCGCGGTACGTGATACAGATGTCTTCCGTGTTTTCTGCGTGCGAACTGTCTTCGTGAGTACTGACGGCGTCGCCAGTGATGTAGCCCCCGGTGGAATCAGCCAGTGTCGATGCTGGGGTCTTGATGAAGGTGACGTTGCGGCTCTCTGTCACTCGCGCCGTCTTGTTTCTACATATCTGGTATGCTTTGCTGTTCAAGATGTACCCACAGAGTACCCCTTCGCAGGTCTTGTCCTCGAGTTTGGGCAGCAGCAGCAGCATTATTAAGAAACGATTATGTCTCCCAGGTGCGACCAAGCCTGTATGTTCTACCGGATGCTTGTCGCCGTCTGTGTCGATGGTTTTGCCCGAAATCGTACCGGTCGCTGTTCCCGGTAGAACGTGTCGTCCTGCGGTCAGTATCTTGTGGGGTCTTTCGAGTGGTTTGTAGTTTAGCGGCTTGTCCTTGAGACCAGGGTGATGTTCGCCATCAAAGTAGTGCCCGGATGCTCCACTACCCACCAGCATGGTCGAGGTCTTCGGAGCAAGTCTGGATGTGTCAGCACAAGTCTCCCTTCTCTCAGTTGGTTGCGCAGTTCCTTGAACCTCTGCTGATGGGGTCCACCCAGACGTCACGAAGGCATACCCGACGTAGTCTTCTTTTTCCGTCGCCGTCGACGCAGTCGCTGTGTGAGCACTTTGTACATATCCCTGCGGTTGGTCCTTCGCATTGTGCTTCCCTTTCTGAGCGTTGCACTCGGCATCGCTGTGTGTCGTAGAGTGGTATAGCGAGCACCATTTTGGTGTGGCAGATCGCTCTTTCTTGCTGTTTGTGCAGTCTCGCTTGACGTGTCCGAAATATTGGCAGTTGTAGCATCGTACCTTCCGTGATCCTTTGGTGGGTGTCATTGCCGCTCCTCTGCCGGCTAGCTTGTTTACATGTTCTGGTCTCGAGAGTCGATCGATGTACAAGTTTCTCATCATTGATTGATTCTCGTTAATGCCACAGTTTGTGCTGTGAAAGCTTGTCATCCTTACGCACTCGTGGTTGTCGGTTAGGCCTTACAATAAAATATCTTCAAACCTCTCGTCCTAGATTTTCTCTTCCTTTTCATGCAGCCGCCCTCGAATCTCCCTTAGCTTGATGTTATAGTCATCAGGATCTTGCCCTTCCTTCATCCGGAAGCTCACAAGCATCTCGTAGCAGGCCCGCCGTGCTTCCTTGCTGTTGCTGTTGCACTTCGTGTACAAAGCGTTCCACGCCTTCTGTTCGTGTCCCATACTCCCCGCCGAAGTCCTGTCTTCATATTGTCGAACTAGTGTAGCTGCAGAGCCGCTAGTGACAAGGAAAAGTATAGAGAAGAGGCTCTCGCACGCTCGCTTCCAGCGTTGAATTTCCACCAGATTCGTCGGAGTGTCCGGGGTGTCGCTGTCTGTGATTGCTGGTACCGGTTTAACCGATCCGTTCAGAACACCAAACAAGTCTTTGTTTGATGTAGACAAAACTACGCGGGTCTTTGAGCTCCATTCGCGATAGTTCTCCGGTTTGATCCCATCAAATCTGGGAATATTCCTTATGGTTGATGTCACCACGTTACCGTGCTCCTCCATGACTGCTCTGAATGCGTTGCTTGTGCTGGCCTGTGCCGTCGTGTTTATTCTCGCACTTAGCTCGATCCTGTCCGTGGAACGCTTGAGGCGTGCCGACCCGCTCGCCGGGCTTTCCTTTTCTTTCACTTCAGCTCGATCCTGTCCGTGGGACGCCTGAGGCGTGCCGACCCGCTCGCCGGGCTTTCCTTTTTCTTCTTTCAGGTCGATCTTGTAGGCAGATCGCCTGGAGCGTGCCGGTCCGTCTGCCGGGCTTCCTTTCCTCGTTCAGCTCGACCTTGTACGCAGATCGCCTGAAGCTTGCCGGTCTGTCCGCCGCGCTTCCTTTTTCTCCGTGCACGTTGTTCCAGTGCCGTTCGACTCGACTCACGTTTGGCTCCAAGTTTCTTCCGTAGTGTTCCAACAAAATCACCAGTCTTGTGATCCACCGCAGGGGATACTCATGCGCTGTGTGTTACACGCTACCGAGGCTCATAACCTGTTAGAAATGTGTTGGTGCCTGACCGATGATGGTCTTCAGAGGCTAACACAGAGTCGTGACGAGACGAGCTCGAGCCTGACTGATGATGGTTTAGACGATGGTGGATGACTTCAAATGGGCTCTCGTTGGGCCAACAAAAACTTATGTCACTATGAACTGTCCAAGTTCAGATGCAGATGTGACGAGTGAACTCGATGTTCGAGCACTCGTATCTCTTCCTTCTTACGGTAAAAAATTATCCCATATGGTAGTATCCACTACATACGACATGCAGCTCAATCTCACGCACGTGACGTAGTAAACATTTCGATTTTACGCGCGTGACCTAGCCAACACTTCGATGTTACGCACGTGACCGGTCAACACGTTATTACTTGGTGGAACGCAGTACCATACGACCGTATATGTTTCCTCTTCCATACTCAAAGTAGACAAGTTTTAACACATGGTTCGACAGCTTACCCTTTCCTCTGCATACACTTATTTGACTGTGTAATGAACATTTACGTTTAACCGACGGATTCCTTGTGGATCCTACTTAACATGGAACACATTTTGTTTTCATATATTTAACCGTCGATAGCAAGCTTGACCCGTTTGAATTTGCGAGATCTCGAGATCTCCTCCCCGAAAATATCATTGCCCTCTTCGGACCCTTTGGACAATCTTCGACTTTCCGTCGGAGAAGAGCCGTTTCGTATGTGTCGATTGGAGCTCGCTTGGAGCCATGAGCGCATAATGACCGCATGAGTGACTGCAACCGGGGGGTACGGGCTCATCTGGGACTTTTTATCCTTTGCATCGCTGATCGTGCCGACGGTGGCAGTACCAGCGGAGTCGTTGGTTCGGTAGATCAGGGAAGTTTTCTGCAGTCTCTGGAGAACTCCCTGAGGGAAGCAACATGGTTCCAGGCGAAATCAAACAAAAAATAGGACAACAGCGGTTTCGCATCATTATTTTGTCTGGTGAAGGGTGACGGTAGGCAGTGATCGCCGAACTCAGACGCATGCTACGGGAGGAGTGCGCCACGTTTTGCCGACGTTCCTTACATGAGGCGCTCTATTCCTCCTACCTCCTGAAACAAATTTTGAGACATATCGTATATGTAACCCGACTCGATGAATGATCACATGGGCTATAGGAATGCTGCGAAGACTGAAAAACAAGCACAAACGGGATTCCGAAGACGTTGGGAAGTTCTTCGGTCAAGGAGCCCCGTCAAGCGAAAACCTGTGGTGGGTACACAAGTATCACCCCTCCCTCTACCGTAGCATGGACGCGTGGTATGGCACGGGTAACATCTTGCTATTCTGAGGCCCCCATCTTCGCAAGCAGTTCGTATCCGACCAAATTATATTTTTGGAACGGGCATCGTAAGCGCTGAGGCATACAATCCCATGAGTTAGATATAAGTAACCGATGTATCGAAGAATAGTTTCATTTTGCATCGGTTCCGAATATGCCACATGATGGGCAGCTCCAGAGTTGGGCTCCCTAGGGAGAAATTCTTGGGCCCAGTTCAACCCCTACAGTAGCACAGGACCATGGCTCCGCCATTGGTGCAGTATTGTGACGGTAGAGTCAACAGCAGCTTCGGAACGCTTCGTGGCCGAGCTAAGACGAAACCCCGTATCATACGATTAGAGCAACACATGTTTCACTTGCTCGGAGGGCTGATTCTACGATATCCCCCCCCCAAAATCAACGATTTTATTTGACGAAGTTTCATAGCTGCTCGAGACGAGGAAGGATGCTATTATGAAACTGTCTCGTTATGCCTTCTTGTTTGCAGAGGGCTATCGAAAGATAGCGTAGGGGTAGCAAGGGGCACCATATTCCAGGAAGTACGGCCGGAAGCTGGTTTCAAAACCGGCGATTTCGTTAAAGAAATGTTGGGGGGGCTACCGTAGAACGACTCGGAGGTCGAAATCGTCTGTACCAAAGGTTAAGCTGTATTTTTTTTCCCAGTTACAACAAAGAGAATATTGCACTGTTTAGATTTCCGGGCGCACTCTGGTGATCCAGCATTCCGGATTGATCACGTGTCTTGGCTAAGACGGCTTCCACGCGCGAACCGATTTGAACAGGCATGGACTGTTGGCACAACATTAGACACGACAGAGACGCGAGTTTCAAACGTGCATACTCCAGCACGCAGATTGGCATGCGCTCCGTCGCGAGTGCGAGCGAGTGCTTTTCGCACTTGTGGGCTGCTCTTAGGGCCCACTTAATGTGACTAAAAAACGAGGAGTGCGTTATTATCAGGTGACCAAGAGAAACACGCAGCGGGACGCGCTTCACTACTCTGCGCACGCGTAGCACAAGCTCCGTACATCGCACTTGGGACACATGCTTTACCCCGGCAGCCCAGGCTGATTTATGTGGCGGAAGCTGAAGCCATCACTTGTTTTTGACATTTATTTCCCTTTAACGATCCCATCGGGGTGGTCCAAGGACAAAACGGTGTTTTTACACGTTTGTTGTGACATGAGGGTTAGATCAAGTGGGCAGGCAGCGTACACCCTACACTCCAGCGGATGGCATGGCCGCCGTTTTGGCTTCGAGTACACCTCGGCACGTGCTGTCATACACCTGAATAGCAGATGGGGAGTGTTATTCAATATAGGCTGTATCAACGAATGTACGTCGTGCAGTTGCACAGTTGTACTCGGGTTATTGCGGGATAATGATACCCATGGGTAATTTAACGGAAAGTTCCTTGGAAAGGAATATTGCGGAGGAATAAGGAATAGAGAATTCCTGGATTGTGGTTCTGGAAGGTGTTGGGGCTTTTTGTTCGAGGGCAGACGTGACGAGGTGGTTTTCCGTCCCCACCCCATGGTCACTCCGCTCTCGCCATCTTGTCCAACCTCTCCTCCTTTTTCCCTCCGTGTCCATCTAGTTACTCAATATGATCAAGATAAAACACAACATCTTCTTATTTCTGAGACATACCGTAAAGGGCAGTAATTTGTCTGGACATCAACTCGGGGCTGTTGTTGCCTCTCCGTCTTCTGTTCAACTCTAGAAGTCCGTCATTTGAACACGTCAACGTGTTAAAGTCCGAACTTGACTACGTAGTTGTTCTGAGATGGGTGACCAAGAAAGCAATGTTGAAGAACTCAAGGCGCTACCCGAGAATCAGGCACGGACCCTTGATGTCGAAGACCGAGACTAGTCGGGAGGAGACTGGCGTACTGCAAGGGGGGTCCATCGGTGGAGACCAGCCCTTATGTTATGAAGGTGCTGGGACTGGTGAGCAGGAAGTGTCTGCTTCCGGGCGTAGAGATAAAGGAGTCAACATCAATAGTCCACTGCAAACTATTGGTGAGGTCCAGGTTGCCAGGGGTAGCTGTTTCGCTTAGGATCTCGGGCAATAAGCAGCATCAAAACTATTTTCCCATGTTGGGGAGTAGCGTGTAGACCTTCCTTTATGGAAAAGACGTTTTGAGGGTTTTGCGCTGTCTGATGAATGCATGCAGGCTTTG